>OZ010599.1:9879596-10057070 GCA_963932145.1 Acanthosepion lycidas
ATTTCCACACCTAGAGAAGACATCCTAATATATAAAATTAAAAATAAATCCAGACCTATCCCTCTAGTAACCACTTTCAACACCACTCTTCCTCCACTATCTCAGATAATCAAAAGTCACTGGGAAATACTACATCTCAAACTTGACTTAAAAACTTTGTTTGAGAAACCTGGCTTTCTAGCATATTGTAGAGCTAAGAATGTTAAGGAAATTATAGGTAGTAACCAAATTTCAAATGATAAGGTAACCAGCAATAGACCAAGAATAAAAACAACAGGATTTTCCCAACCATGTAACAAAAAAAGGAACCTATGTTGTAACCACATTGGATATACCAATTCGTTCACTAGCTCAATCACTAAATCTACTTTCAAAATCTACCACAACTAACTGCAGAAGTCATAACATAATTTACCTATTAGAATGCACACTATGCCAGAAACAATGTGATAAAATTTGAATGGCTCTTTCACTACAGAATTAATAATTATCAGATAAAGTTGACTCCCCATGAAAGATTATTACCTTTAGAACAACATTTCTGCCAAGAAAAACATGATTTTAAAAGCTATGCAAAATTCACTATAATTGAAAAAATAGAAATAGACAGAAAAAATGACCTTAGAAAAAAACTAGAGAGACATGAAAACAAATGGATTTTGCGCCTCAAAATACTCTGGCCAGATAGGTTTAACCACAAATTTAACAACACAGATAGAATTAATATATAACCCTATAAATCAAGCCTTACCCACATTTCTCACCCACACAAGACAAACATGCTTTCAGAGGTGTTGAGGTTTCACTCTTATACACACACACTCCCCAAAAGCTAAAAGATAACAAACACTTAACAGACACATCCCTTTCCCAGCTACTGATAAAACTGTCAAAATGACCAAAATGAGAAGGAGGAAATTCTGGAACACAGGAATCTCCCAGCCTCTATCTTAAAAAAACAACTTGAAAGAGGCTGTTTAATGAACATAAAGACTGACCAAAATGAATGATAAAAAAAACAAATGAAAACTACAGATAAAGTTCACTTCAGAGACAGTAATTCACCTCTGTAGTTCACTACTAATAACAAGCAGGGAATTTTTTCTTCTCCTGATGATGGCCATGTTGGCCGAAACTAGTTGAGGAACCTAATTGTAATAATAAAAAAAAAAATATTAATATAGAACCCAATGTGTCTGAAGACTTTAATTTTTTAATATTATTTATTGTTCAAAACACACACATTATATATATATATATATATTTAGTTTATGAAAAACTAGGTAATCCGTATGGGTAAACCTAAGGAGAATAAAATTCAGAGAGCTCAATATAAATCCAGAGCAAATAATTTAAATAAAAGCAGACCACTTTAAGGTTCCATGTAATAAATTATTTCACCACAGCCCTTTTAAAAGGGCTGTGGATCATCAGACTTTACTTCCAAACAAAAAATGAAAAGAAAATTTACACCTTTTTGACGGGCCGTTTTAAACATATGTGAAGTGAGGGGGGAGAGAGAGAAGACATGAGTAAGTTAGCAGATATTGACACATTTAAACGTTTTTTATATATATATATATAAAAATAAAACACACCGAGGCAAATAACATTTAAGCACAAAAGAGAGGAAGTGGATTTAGAGATTTGTAAGCTTGAGAGGCTTTTGGATCTGAATGTTGATAGCTTTTGATTATATATATAGATATATATATATATATATATATATATATCTTTGGAATTCCTCCCGACTATTTTAATTGTTGTGCCACCTTTCTTATTTTTCAATAGATCTCTAAAGAGTGAGGAAGAATCACTGGTTCATTTTATTTATTCTTTTTTGTTATTTTTTTACACTTACCTCTTTATACTAATTATATTTTTTCTTTCTCTTTGCTTTTCATTACCTTATTACATTTTTTGATGTCCATCTTTACTGCAATAATTAATCTTTTTTTGTTTTCAAATAAGCTTAAAATATACATTTTTGTTTTGTTTGTAAAAAAAAATAAATTTAAATATAAGAATTAAATAAATGAAAATAAAATGGCTTCTTGTAGCACTGGGGTGTTTCCATACATAAAAATCAACTACTTTCTATTTTGTCAATTTGGAATCTGTCCAATTTTGCCATGTCCTTGCCTCATATTATGTATCTTTTAAAAAGAGAAAAGTGAATATACAAATTTATCTTGTACATTTGCCTAATAATCTGAAATCTTCAGTAATTTTTTAATTATGTGATCCCTACCCTGATAAAATATATTAGACAACCCTTCAAAATTAAAATAGACAATTGAACAGTTTTTTTAAGAAAAAAAAAAAAATTCAATATTTGTATTGTGTTTGTTGCAGTTTGAATTGTAAAAACTCATGGCTTTATATTAAAAATGAGTTTGGCTGAGGGTTTAAGAAAATTTTCATTACACAAATATCACAGACTTATCTATGTGCCATATAAGAAATTTTTTATGAGACTCAGAGACTGAAATTAGTAGAAGAGTAGAGACTGTCATATACTTGATTGTAATATTTTGACAATTTTTTTTTTTTACTTTTGTAGACATGGTAACATTTCCATAGATTAAAACAGGCAGTAGATAAAGATATCAAAGTTAAGATTTATAATAACTTTTAAAATTGGTTGAATGACAAGACACAGTACATTGCAATAAATTGAAAACTGATGCCTTCGAGAATTGTAGAAAGAATCATCATTTTAAGAGAGTGCATCAGATGGAGGTGACAGCAAAAGAGTCAATACAAAAAAATAAGTATTAGGTTGGTGCAAAAATAATGTCGTTTTCTCACATGTGAGAAAACGACATTATTTTTGCACCGACCTAATAATTTTAATTTAATTAATATATTTTAATAAAATAAAATCGTATTTAATTTATGACAATGGAATAAGTAATATTTTAATAATCTGAACGTTGATAATCTTAATTAAAGTTATATTTTGATAAACTAACTGTTTATGATGTTTCTTTGTCTCTAAACAAATTATACCTTATGACATTTCTTCAAAACTTTTTTCTCCAAGAAAAGTGAAATATTGTAAAAGAAAAGAAAAAAGCATTAGTCCAAAGCAGACAACTCTTTGAAAATGGAATATCTCATACCTTCTAAGTGGAGAGGGGCATTATATGAGATACAAGATTTCACTTTACTTGAATGAATAACAAGAATATATAATTAGAAGTTATTTATATAGGCCATGATATTATAGACACCATTTATTAAACAAATATGTCAAAATTTTTATTCACTATAATGATTATGATATAGTGATAGAACAGAAGCACAGTGAAGTAATGGATAGCAGCTCAGATTGAAGAATTGGAGAGCCAAGTTCAAATTCCATTCAAATCCATTACATTCACTTATGAGCTAATACCCTTGGGAAAGGTATGAATCCTCCTCTTCTCCCCCTAGCTATGGGTAAATAGCAGGACAGACTGGGTTCTATAGCCTTGGTTGGCAACTGGTCTACTGCAGAAAGAAATGGCAACCTACTGCGGGAAAAAAATCTGCCTTGTCAGTCATGTATCGAAAGATACATGAATGCCTACACGTGTATCACGCGTGGCACATAACTGAGAAGTTAAAATGTGACAAAATTTCTATAGGTGTATCAGTGGATATTATAAACACAGTATGAGTATTTAAAAAAAAAGTTGGTGATTTAATAGTTATTCCCCCCCAACACACATACATACATACATACTCTCTCTCTCTCTCTGTATATATATTTGTTAAAAGCAATAGATATTTTTGTCTAATATACAATGTTTTTCTATTGTTCAAATATCCTTTCACAAAAGCCCATATCTAACTTATACAAAATATTAACTTTAAAAGCATGATTATAAGGTACAAAGGGTATACTTTGACTTCCAACCTCAAAAAAGACTTTCTGAGTGATTAGCAATCCCAGAGCTATGAATGAATAAAAATCATCATAACAACATTAGCTCTTGAGAGTAAAATTTTGATTATTTAACCACTGAATTTTGAAAAACCTCCTTCCGCAGTCATTGTGCATAGAAAAATTAAGAACAAAGGAAATTAAGGCAAGTGTTAATGACAGAAACTTGTTATATTTCCTAAAAAATGCAATGCTAAATAAAACAATGTTGTGTAGGGTCATTAATAGTATCAATTAATATATACACATACACAAATCACACACACTCCCAAAAAATATAAAATAATTTTGATAGGCTTTTTTAACAGAGATATGAAAACAAATGAAGGTGATTGATAGACATTACCAAATGACTGATGGGTAAAAGATAGCATAAACTTGTGAAGAGAGTGAATATTTTACAAGTAAGTTGGAGTCTGTGTGAGTGTTTCTTAGATGTTACCACTAGTTCTTTTTCACTGAAATTATTGTATCAGCAATCATTTTGAAATATGTGATGTTGTTGTTAAGTCTTAGCAAAGTAGAATTGATTAACTCTGTGTATATTATCTAGTAGCAGCTTATATGATAAATTATTGGGTATATGTTTATTCTTATACACATTGTACATTAATCAAAGTGTACAGTTATTTTGATGATAGTCCTTGATGACTCTTTTATCATTATTTATTTTGGGAATTTAACATTTCTAATTTTATTCCCAAAACTAATTTTAAAAGAGCCTAGTCAGCAGTATTAAAATGTAGCAGAAATACTGCATAATTAGATAAGAAAAAAAATTTATAAACCAAATATTATTTGTCTATATCTCTGAGATTAGGTATTATGATTACTCGTATTATTTACGTTATTCAGACTGTTATCCTCATCTTCATTGCCATATTCACAATGTTTCAGCTGTTGTATGCTCTGGCCTTCTTTAGGTGATTGGAATTTCAAATCAACCCCCTTTTTTTCATCCACTAAGTAGATTGATCTAGTTTCACATGCCATGCCTCAGTTATTTCCCTTTGAGTTGAGTTAAAGGGAAATAACTGAGACATCTGGAAGAGGCATGACACATGGAACTAGAACAATCTACCCCAGTGGATGAAATAAAGGGTTCAGTTTGAAATTCCAATCACCTGATGAAGGCTGGAGTGCACAACGGCCAAAACGTTGTGAATATGTCAACAAAGATGAGGATAGCACTCCGAATAATGTAAATAATGCAAGTAACCAAATAATATTGTTTAAAAATTAAAATTTAGGGATCATTTCGGTTCTAAAACAAAAATAATTTTTTTTTATTCCTGAATGTAAAAGGGACTTTTTTGACATTAAGATTTCTAAACCTGCTTTCGATAAATTATTGTTGGAAAAAAATCATACAGGCTTAGATTTAATACTTACCTGGCACAGCAGTTAACTTTTCTGCAGGAAGTGGAATAAAATTTTCTCCTTATTTTAGAGGGGGAGAACTTGCCCAGTCCTGGGGATTCCAGCCCTCAAGCAGCACCATACACATTGCAGTAACAGAAGTAGTGTCAGTGTAATCTCAATATCGGTGTGATAGTGGTCACAGAGACTGGGCAAAAAACTTTTCTCCTTGGCCCATATGCAGACATATGTGTACGGTGCTCTCCACATTAAAACAACCTTATGTCAAATCCTGCCTTAATGATGGGGTGGGGTGCTGGTTAAATATGTGATGGAATCCTAGTATGTTATATTCACCATAATATTGTGGGAATCAACACTTTGTATATGAGTGTGTGTACATTGTATAGTAAATATTTATGGGCTCTTGGCACATTTATCCCGCAAACAGTATTCGTAGACTCAATATGAGTCCAGGTTAAAATGAGTTCACAAAACAATGAATATAAAACAAACGTCAATGCATGTTGCATTGACATTTGTTTTAGCAAAAGGAATTACATGTGTACACAATTTAAATGAAAGGAAAAAACTTTAAAACTAGTTATAGGAAGAATGTGCTTGTGTGTGTGAGAAAACAAGCATGTGTGATAGATGCATGTGTGAGAGTGTTCAAAAGTCAACAGATGATCAAGGAAGCGAATGTGCCCTGTAGGCAGCATTCTTTATCAATATCAACTACATCTGGAGGCAAGAGGAAGAGAGTGAATATGCTTTCCTTTTAATAGACTTAAAGAGCGCAAACTAAAAAGTGTTTTGGCAAGGCCAAAATGGGATAAACCACAAATATACTTGGTTTAGATTTAAAGCCGGAACTAGATATCAAGGGAAAGAACTCATGTGCTATTGCCTAAATTAAAGAGTTATCTTTCCTTAATACTATACACATTACCCCCCAATTTTCTGCACATTTAGTTCCAGATTTTGCTGGATTATCTAGTTGTTGGGCCCATATCTGCTAAGAATTCACTACTCAACCCTCCCATTATGGACATTTAATTTCTTTAAAGGCTTTAAATAGATATAGATCCATTTATTTTTTACAAGAGCAGTGAGAAATTCAAGTGACTGCTTGTAATTTTGATGCCAGAAAATCAGTGGGTTCCAACAATGATTTGTTTCAAAAAAATATTCTAGAAATATGGTTGGAGCTTTAAATTTAGATTTAGACTTTCAAACAGTGATGAATTATAAGTTTTCATCATTCTTCTATTTTCATGATCTTAATATGGATAATGTATAGGTTTAGACAAGGCAAAACGTCAAATTTAGATTTATTCAAATTAAGTAGCTACCTTTATCATCGCTTCTGCATTAATTATAAATTACTGTAATTAAAAAAATTTAAAGATTTTAGGAACATCAAAAATCACCAAAAAGAAGAATGAATTCAGTCTGTTTGAATGAAATGTTATAATCTTTTTCTGTTAGTAAGCTTATCTTTCTGAAACAGTTCTTATATTAAGTGTATGGTAGAAGAACAAAGAAAAAACAACCGAGTTTAAGAAATAAACAATTGTATTAATGCAAAAATACAACAAATGGTAAATTGGTATAAATGTCTCTCATTGAAAGAAAGAGATAAGTAGAATTGTAAAAGTTGTCTGCAGAGGTGTATGTTATGAGAGGGAGAGTAAGTTGTGATTTACTGCAGCGATGACCTTTGGTGAGTTGGCTTCGGAGATGGGAGGTCATGTTCTAATAAGCATTGTGAATCCTGGTTGTTGTCCTGTCCAACTACAAAAGACGTCCCTTTGATGGGCTTTTATGTCCTTTTCTTAGGCTCAGATCAGCTCCAATTTTTATTTTCTTTCTTTAGGTAAGAGTGGGTGTTATTGGGTGGATAATCTGGATTGTATTTTTCTTTGAGTGTGTAAGTAAAACAAAAGCTATGTGCAGAGCCGATGTGCAGTTGATGGAATTTTTAGTTCAATCTTGAGTTTCAGAGCATTCACATCCAGCCTGTGGTAGAAATTTATTGTAACATGAATCAGAAGATCTGGTTTTAGGAAGATTGTAACACAGTAAAAACAGTATTTGTACCTGTTTCGCATAAAAATGTCTACACTATTTCAAATTGTATATCCACAGCAACATTGTGTTTTACATTTAAATGCTAGTGAGACAATCCAATTTTAGAAGCATTTTCCAGGGAATCAGCATTGTTTTTTATATATACAGGGTGAACATACAGTCTTTACTGTATTTCAAACAGAGAGACACCATTTTGATACTGGTGATTGCAGTCCTACTTGTACAAAAAAAAAAAATTCTATTGGTACACATAATGTGAAAACATTTTTTCAGTCTGAACTTCTGGGATTAGGAGTTATTATTTACGCTACTTACATTCAGACTATTGACTTCATTTTTGCTGTTATCAAAATGTTTCAGCCATTGTGCTCTCTGGCTTTCTTCAGGTGTATATTGATCTGGTTAACCTACAGGAAATTTGGACTGAACCCTTCAATTAATCAATAGGGAGTAGACTGTTCTTGTTCCACTGCCCATGTCTAGGGATATCATACAGTTTTTATTTTTAATAATGTTGAGTTATTGCTCGTCTGTTTCGACTGAGTCCAAGTACACACTGCCTGACCCAGAGATTGAACTCACAACCACTATGTCAAGATGTGGACAATAGTCTGAATTTAAATAGTGTGGATTTTTAATATAGGATTGTATGTAAGCAGGGGAGAATTATGGATGTTATGTTCATCCTGTGTATGTATATAATGCGTATTTTGACAGCAGTCTTTCATGAATACATGTTTGATTAAAAACTATAAAGAATATTTGAGTTAAATGTTCCTGCTTATGTGAATTAACATAGGTCAGTTGATTGTGTATGTAAGAAGTACCCACAAGCAAAACAAATTGATTGATTGAAATCTTTTGAACAGTTCTTTCATGTATGATCTGATGACCAAAATTCACTCACTCATTCATTCCAAGGTAAGTAGGAAACGGTAAAGTAAAAAAGAAAACAAAAATGTTTTTAATTCCTACTTGACCTTGACTTTTAACTAAACTTGTATTAACATATTTCATTTTGTATTTATTTAGTATTAAAGAAATAATTATTTGAAAAAAAAAAAATCCAATTTAACAATTGGATGAAAAAAAAAAAAAAAAAAAAAAAAAAAAAAAAATCAAACCTTTTCTTTCACAGAGATGTTAAACAATATTTAAAAAAAAATAATTGTAATTATTTACATTGTTTGGACTGTTGTCCTCATCTTTGTTGCCATATTCGTGACATTATGGTCATTGTACACAGGCGATTGAAATTTCGAACTGAACCCTTTATTTCGTCCACTGGGGTAGAATGTTCTAGTTCCACATGCCATGTCTCAGTATCAGTTATCTCCCCTTAACAAAAGCTTGGAGAGTTTCTTTTGTTCAGTTTAGCTGTAGCCAGGTATTGAACTCACAACCCTTTGGGTCAAGTCACTGGATTCAACCAATGCTTTTATCCACTGGGCCATGTATCCTTGAATTTTGGGGACTTATAAAGCTAATGTCTCAGTAACCATTTTTTTTTTTTTTTTTTTACCAGAGTTTATATTACAATTTTTTTGTTATTATTGTTTTTCTCTAACACACTGTATTACTGGTTCCCTTATTGTATTTGTGTCTATGCTTGACCAGCTTAGGAGATTTTTGTAGCCTAGCATATGTACTGATTCCATAAGTTTTCGTATTTTTCCAGTGATGTTCTCAGTCTATTATTTCAACCTCATCCCAAATGGGGCAGTCATATCCCTTTTCCCTCCATATGTGGTCAGCTATGCCTAATTTTTCTATTTCCCCTCGTCTTGAACCTATGCTCTGTTCAAGATATTAGTACATATCCAGGTATGCTAGTTTGTTTTCTCTCTCTGTGAATTGTATCAATGATCTTATTGAGTTCACATGGTCCAGTAGTGGATGGACCTCTTCCTGGTGGTGGCCAGATTATACAGGTGTCATCTACGTATCTGTAGCGAAACAGAAAATCACCTACCTTGAAAAAGAGTTTGTGTTTTGTGTGTGTGGTCTGCCAAAGGAGAATTAGTTAAAGAAGTACTTAGAAAAAATCTGCTACTTTAAGTATCAGAGAAGCTATGCTAATTTTCTTTCCCCCCTGAAAGATATGGCCAATCAGAAAAATCTCTTGGTAAATAAAGCTGTATTTTTTTGCTTACCAGGAGAATGATTTTTGAATTTGGAGGGCAAAACTGTGTTTCTGTTGTTGCAAAGTGGATGTTGGATTTCTGACCCCATTTTTCATTACTACTTGCTTCAACTTTGTGTTGGCACATGGATTCTTTTTTGGTTCTACTAACTCCTTTGGTTGATACCCAAACAGCTGAGTTAAATTCGCTACAAGTGTCACAGACGAGAGAGAGAGAGACAGAAGAAACCAATTGCAGGTGTTAATTAAGTTTACAGGTTTTTTTTTTTTTTTATTACAACACAGTATCTCAGCCATAGAGATGACTTTAGTAATGTGGTTTCTAATGCTATTTCTTTGAAGTATTCCATGTATATGCTAGCCATTGCTGGTGATAATGGTGAGCCCATTGCTAAGCCATCATCCTGTTGATATATGTCTGATCCCATTTCAAAGTGTGTTTGTGTACAGAAAGTCAGCATCTCCATCAGGTTATCTATTAGTATACTGGTATGTTCTCATAAGGATGAGTCCAAGGCCAGTCTGCTGAAGAAGGCTGGAGCATACAACAGCTGAAATGGTGTGAATATGGCAATGAAGATGAAGACAACAGTACAAATAATGTAAATAGTGTAAATAATTACAATACCTCATCTCAGAAATATAGACAAAATAATTGTACTATGTACAATAGTGTGATTTCTCTAGATTATTTAATTCTATGGCTAAAGTGATTTTTTTTCTGTTCTCATATAGAAAAAAATAAAATGTACATACATTAATGTAAAAAATTGTATCTTTTTATTTCTGGCCTTGTCATGTCACAATTATGGGCCAATTCTGGTGCTGTATGAAAAAATATTTATATAAGTATGCAATGTAATAATAATTATATATATATATATATATATATATATATGAACTGCAAATGAGGGAAGGTGGTAGCTCATCACCTCAAATTTTGAGTAATTTCATGTTCTGTTTAGAAATAAATAATCTTGTTAATTTTAATTATTATTTATTTAATTCTTAGTTAATTTAATGATTTCATGGTTCTACAGACAGAAATACCTCCCACATAATCGTAAGACATTAGCTAATGAAGACACCATTACCATTAATGTCTTACCATTATGCGGGAGGTATTTCTGCCACACCTTGTATATTTGATGGGGTATACATGATAAATGTTTATCAATGTGTATGATACAGTTTTGCCAGAATGGGCCATTAAATTTTAAACTGATTTTTTTTTCTTTAAAACAAAAGTATCCAGTTTGATGGTCTTGTTTGTTTTCTCGAGTAAATAAATGTATGGAATCTATATTGGCAAAAATTGGGGGATCTGTTTACAACTTGGGTGTAAAAAAAGAAAAAAAGTGATTCCCCACTTAATAACCACTTGTTAAAGTGCCAGACTGGTCGTAAAATGGGTTACATTTGAAAGCCCAGCACAGCTATATTTTGACTTGTCTCTCTTTTCATTCATATCCTAACTTATTTAAAAAAAAAGAAAAAAAATACCTAGAATAGCAAAATTCAAAATTTAGTAGCATTAATCTTTCAAAAGTGGCCCAGTCTAGCAAACCTGCCAACAAATATGTTTTGTAAGGTAGACAAATGTATAGTATCTATTTTGGAACAAAGTGGCAGATCTGTTTATAAATTGGATGTAAGGCAAAAGTGATCCCCCACTTAATAACCACTTCTTTTTTTTCCTTAACTATTTATAATCTACAAACAGTGCTGCCAGATTTGTCTACAAGTAGTGAAGTAGATTACATTTTAAAATACTAAATATTTAAATACTAACTAAATACTACATTTTGAGTTTACTTAATTTTAATGATAACTGTTGAGGATTCAATGTATGTATAGACATGTTTATCTTGGAAAAAAAAAATGAAATCGGGGGGGGGGGCTGTGGAAGAAAATGTCATTCATAACTCATCAGTGTGGTCATATGAAACACTCAGAATAAGAGACGATCATCCATGGGCCGGATAGATTTTGTATCCTAATATGTACTTGTGTGCTGGCCAGAATTCTTTCAGGGACAGGATCTTGCTTGCAGGTCACCCCCACAAGGTTTTAAAACCTTAAAACATACATTAAAGTTCTTTTTAGATAAAATTAAACAACTGACTCAGTTTTTAAGAATAAAGAAAATTGATTTTTGTTTTATTCTTTACTAGTTATATATTATTTTTATTATAAAAGATTATAATAAAAACATACTGAAATTGCTACACAAAAGCTTTCATGTTTCAATTCTACGATGGTGTATACATCATAAATATTTATCAATGTCGCCTGAAGAAATAAAATCAAAATATTGAAACATGAAAGCTTTTGTGTAGCGATTTCAATATGTTTTTAGTATAATCCCTTATAACAAAAATAATAATGGACAAAGTGGAAAAAGTTTACTTGTGACATGTATCATCTTTCAAGACATCACAACTGAAAAATGATTTTATGAATTAAAACTATTATAAAAACAAATTGTTGTGAGTTAACTGCCTGACCTTGAAGACAATTTGTGACAAAGGTTAATTTTTTATGTGAAGAAATCAAATGTAACATTGGTGGAAATTCCATAAATTCTTCTTTTTCTTTTCTTTTTTTTATTTTTCTAAATTAAAAAAATGATAAAAATTATCTTAAAAGAAAGCCCAGTAGTACAACATGAATTCATTTTGTGTTTATATTACATAATTTTGATTATAATTATTAAATTAATAATTTATAATATTACATGGGTGAATTAACAATGTTTAAAAAGAAATTAAAAATAAAAAATTTAAACTAAAACAGACTTTAAACTTTTTGGAAAGTTTGAGAACTGAGCAGAAACTTGCACATTTCCTTGTTTTTGGGGTTTATTTTTTTTACATAAGTAAAATAAATTTACATCATACTTGAAATTTAGGTTTTATTATGGTCTACAAATTTCAGCTTTACTGATAGTTTAAAATCAATATATATTTTTATCATTTGTGTCAGTAAAAGTAATATGTTTTCCTGTTCAAACCAAAGTCATAAATAATTATATAGATCATACTATTAGAACTTTTACAAAATTTTTATACACTTTGTGTCCAGAAAAGAAAACACTTGTACAAACACAAGAAAAATAGAAAGCTTAACTACAGTACCTTATCAGTCATCTTTAATGAAATATGTATAAAAGAGGCATTGCTGCCCATATATATATATATATATATACACACACACACTGAAATTTAGTTTTTTATTATAATTCATTTATACCAAGGAGACAAGACAGGGTTTCAACTGTTATCTTTCTTCATTTTAATTTTAGTTCAATATTCAAGAAGTATTTAACTTAAACAAAAAAATGCAGAGCAATATAAATTTTTTGATATTTTATAAGTATAATGCAATTGAAAAATTATTCATTTCAATATTTCTGACATGTTTGAAAATTTTAAATAATAATAATCACAATTTTGGGATGAGTGAGCTTTGCTGAGAGTTAATAATCCATATTTTGGTTGGTTGTTTGTTACTATAACAAAACAAAAAATGGTACATCACAGGGCAATTTTTGTTAGTACAATATGATTAAATTGTTCAAACTAAAGAAAAAAGTAATTTTTGATCCAATCAAGTAAATTCTAAGTAAGTATAAATTTAAAAAAAAAATGTTTATCCAAGAAAGAGGTCTTTTAACTGTTAATTACAGAATTATTTCCCTTGACCTGTCTGCACTCTTCTCCATCAGCCATAATAAAATATCAGTGATGATACTTTGATAAATAATAACAATTAAACAGTGATAATTTACATTTGCAAATCCTTATAAATATAAACTATATAAACAGAAAAAGAATAGCAGTTACCAAAGGAAGCATTTAAGTTGTTTTTTAATAATAATAATAATAGCATCAGCACCACTAAGATTAATAATGATACTAATTACAGTTCTGGGAATAATGAGATTAGTCACAATGATTTTCAATTTTATAATCTGTTATTATTAACCCGAGAAAACTAACCATCAATTGAAGTTACACCACTACTAACCATGGGTATATCATACTCAATTTTGAAAATATCAAAAAAAAATATTAAATATAAATCTTTATTTGAAATATTTTACATGCAGGTACTTCAAACTTTGTATTTTGAGTTAACATTAATAGGAACTGAAAAACATTATTTAGGTAAGAAAATCAGGTACTGAAAATTGTAATTAAAAATAGGAAAATTTGCGCTGGGTACTATATACCCATGGTTAGTGTTCTAGGGTTAATGAGAACGGTGAAGGAAGGGAAAGATTTAGAGGAGGAGGATTTATTTCTGATAGATCCTATTTGGTTTCAATTCTTCTGGACAAAACCTCTTTATTTAAATATTGTTTACTTTGCTGCTACCTTCCCTGTTTTTTTCTTTATAATTTTTTATTATGTATTGTCTTCTCCAATGGTATTACTTTTAACTTTTTTTTTTTTCTCTTTCTACAGTTACCAAAATCTTTTACTACTTTTTTTTTTTGACACCACCCAAAACATTTAATCTTTTTTTTTTTTTTTTTTTTAGATGTTTTGGTCAAGACAGAAAACCATGCATTCAGTAGGAATTTAAATGCTATCTTGAATTGATATTAGCAAATCTGTCATTTGTTTATGGGTAGAATGCACAATATGTTATCTGGAAAAATTTGCAGCCAATGTTGACACTGGGATTCCAATGTAATTTCACATTTGAATTTGACAGTTTGTTTGTTACAGACAGGTTATTGGTACCTCTGGGCTTTAAAACCATTTTATCTGACAGTTTACATGTTAAAAAACATCATTTTGCTTCTTAAGCCTGATCTGACCTACATTACAAGCCAAAAGAATTAACGCACCTCTAGAAATGATGAACAAAATATAAAGCTTATTACATTTATATTTACATTTATTAACATGCCTAAGAATTGTCCTGACTTTGAGAAAACACCAAGTGGCCACTTTTTATGATCTTCGGCTGTTAAATAGATCGATAGCTGATAAGATTAATCGAAGTGAGTCATGTGTCTGTAAGTTAATCAAAAAGAGAAATCAAATTGGAACACATAATAGACGTAGAGGATCTGGCTGAGCGCTAAAAACTACCAAAAGGGAAGATAGAAACTTGGTTTGTCAATGTAAAAAAGATTGATTCACAACAGTACAAGATGTCTCCAAATTGGCTAGTTTGGCAGTTTCTTCAAGAACAGTCAGACACAAGCTTAAAGCAAAAGGCATTGTTTCCAAATACATAAAAAAGAAACCTTTTGTATCTGGAAAAAAAAAAAATCAATGGACATGGTTGGCTTAGTGTAAAGATCATTTACACTGGATTAAATCTAATTGGTAAAATGTTATATGGAGTAACCAGAGAGCCTCTTTATTCTTAGATATAAAGGACAAATATGTGCTTGGTGTACCACCCGGTGAAATAAATACACCAGTAAATACCAAAAGCACTGTTAAACTTGATAAAAAAAAAATTTTAAAAAATCAATGTTTGGGGTGCATTTTCAGCTGCAGTGGTTGGTAATTTGTACAAAATCAAGGGACTCGTGGACTAGCATCAATACCACAATATTCAACGAATTCAATTACTCACTTGTCTTGGTAAAGATACAAAAGTTAACTGGCTATATGAGCGTCCATTTTTTTTTTTTTTTTTTTTTTTTTTTTTGCCGCGTACCGTAATTTGAAGTAATTCATCCTGAAAAATCTATACAAGATAGATTCAGATTATATGGCTTTTTATGGGTCCTAAAACTAAAAATTAGCCTCTCAAAGTAGTCAAAGAAAATTTGGTCTCAGAAATGGGAATACAGTTTGGTTATTACCAATCTGGCAATCAGTAATTTCCACAAGAGCAATTTAATATTTCTTGGATTGCCACATGGAAATGCCACTATTTGATGGCAATAGCTGCTGCATCAGCCATTTTGTATCACGTTCAAGTATGTGACATTTCTACTTGTCTTTTATGTATTTTTATTATTATAACATGCTGAAGTTTAGCTCCAATCCTGGTTTCAATGAATACAAGAAATGCTTTAGATGGTCTGAAGCAAACATCATACATTGTCCATAACAGATAAGGTAATTTTCATTTATTTATTCTTTTTCAACTTATTAACCAACCATATTAACAAGGTATCTTAGGATTAAGAGGTTAGGTCTTGAATTAAGTGTATTCTAACATAACCCTCAGTAATTCAGTACTAGATATGGTTACAATGATGCTGGATTAGTGAATGCCATACTGTATTTGTTCTGATGTGCTTTCCTCTTTGGTTACCTCAACTTTACAAATTAAAGTGCCATACTAAATTGACAGTTAAGTGTCATCCTTTTACAGCTGAAATGGCTAGATGTAACCGTTAGTTCTATGCTAACAGTTTCTTCTCTCACACTTCTCGCTTGTAGGACTCTCTTCAGGCTTCTTGCTTTCCAGTCAACTTTCAGGTTCAAAAATTTAAATACAATGTCAATCGTTATCTTCCATCTTCTTAATTCTTGTTCTTTTATTCTCCTCTCTCCTTAATAATGTTATTCTTCTTTTTTTTTTTCACATTCTCTCACACTTAGTAACCCCTTGTGTTTTTATTGCCTTGCTTGGAGTCAAATGATTAAAAAAAAAATTAAATAGAAAATTAAAATGGTAGCAATTGATGAGAGTTCATTATAATATAAAATTTTATTAAAAATAGTAATTTAAAAATAAAAATTCATCTCAAAGGGTTCAGTTTTAGAAATTCATTTAAAGTGTATACTAATTATTTTAATTTATAGACAATGGCTTTCATGAACATTGGTTTATCATTTCTGTTTCTCATTCATAAATGTCTAAACTCTCACCTGTATACAACTATTTTCTCAGATCAATGATGATGAATGGTTTTGAATTAATTTAATCTTGATATATATATATATATATATATATATATATATATATATATATATATATATATATACACACACTATGAGGATACTCAGTGTTATACTTGGTGTATTAGCTTCTTCTACCACAAGGAAAGTTGTTTCTCTGTCTCACACCAGAAGGTTCTTCTCACCAGAGTCCATCCTTCAAATCTACAAACCTACCATTTGTCCTTGCATTGAATACTGTTGCCATATATGATCTGGTGTTCCCACTGTTCATCTCAAGGTCCTAGACAAAATCCAGAGATGGATATGCAATATGATATGTTCTGATCTGGCATCTTATCTATAGTCACTTTCTCACAGACATGATGTGGCTTCCCTCTGTCTTTTCTACAAATATTTTCATGGCAACTGCTCTGATGAGCTACTTTCACTGGTACCCTATTTGCATGAATTTAAGTGTGCTACTAGGTTGGCATCTTGGTCCCACATTTTCACTGTCGAAATGGTTGAAAGTAACTGCCACTTCTACTCCAACAGCTTCTTCTCTCGCACTTACTACCAGTGGAATTCCCTTTCTTCTACTTGCTTCCCTGATAGGCTATAAAATTCAAATCTAATGTCAATCAACATCTGATATGTTGATCCTGATCCCCATCCTTCTCTATATCCTTTCCTCAAACACCGCTCTTTTCTCTTGCTCTCACTCTCTGTAACTTCTTCACACTAGTGGCACTCCCACCTTGCTTGGAGTGAAAAGGTTAAAAAAAAAAAATGTTTTATGGCAACTGCTCTGATGAGCTATTTTCACTAGTGTCTCAACTGCATGAATTTAAGTGTGGCATCTTGGTCCTATCCTTTTACTGTCAAAACAGTTAAATGTAACTGCCTCTTCTACTCCAACAGCTTCTTCTCTCGCACTTCCCGACAGTAGAACTCCCTTCCTCCTACTTGCTTCTCTGATAGCTATAATCTTCAAATGTACTGTTTATCGACATTTTCTGATGCCTTGATCCTGATCCCCATCCTTCTCTATATGCCTTCCTCAAACAACCTCCCCCCTTTTACTCTTTATTCTTGCTCTCACTCTCTGTAATCCCTTGCGTGCTAGTGGCAATCCCGCCTTTGCTTGGGATGAAAAGCTTAAAAAACAAAAACCATGGAAAGAGCACAAAACAAGTTAAGAGTTCTACAGAAAAATACAAAGTGTGATAAAATTAGTAAAGACTAGCGGTAGAGCCTGGCATTGCCCGGGGATGTAACAGTAAGAGATAGATCAAGTATCGACCATCATAAAGACTGAAAAATAAAATTGACAAAGATTATTGTTTAAGGTTGACGGACACGCATGTCTTAATTAGATTTTTTTTTTTTTTTTACGAATTAGTCAAACCCAAACTCAAACAAAAACATTGTTTTCAATCGTTATGAGTCTACTGATTGAATAAAATTTTATTATAAACAATTGTCTTGTAAATGGAATTTTTAAAGCATTCTGAATATAAAAATAAAGAAAAAAGTGTGCAAGACAATAAGAAACACTACCTGCCAAAAAAAAAGTGAAGTTTTGTTGAAAAATGTAGGAAATCCGATCCCATATATAAACGAACACACACACACACACACACACACACAACCTGGGTTTTATAAGTTTAACTTGATATGAGTTGTCCCCCTTTCATTCTGGTGACAGAATCGTGTTTTATCGTGTTTTCAAATTGATTTTGTGCAAAAACAATTGTGTTTTTTCCAATTTTTGGTGCTGTCAGAACCACTGCAAGGTAATTTTATACAATCCTGTGAAGTTTTGTTGAAATCGGTTGAAAAATGTAGGAAATCTGATCCAATATATAAACGTACAGACACACACACAATCTGCGTTTTATAATGAGTAAGATTGGAATTCATTTTGGTGTATTTCAAGAAGTAAAGATGATCTGTTAAACAAAGTGGTCTTATGAGAATGTAAACACAGAAAAGAGAAGAGAGGGAGACTTTGCAGAACATGTGGATCAGCCAAGAAATGATGCTGGCTTGAGGAGTGAAGAATTGATAGAGATTATGGGAGACAAGAATATCAGAAAATAGTCAACAGTGTTCGGGTTTGCTCACAATAGAAGAAAAAAAAAAAAAAGAAGAATTAATCACATAAATCTTGAAGACAATCCCTCATCAGACCACAAAAACTGGTGCTACAGAATCAATGAAGAGCTAATAACAAAAAAACACACCTCATTTGAATGTTAGCAGCAGCAACAACAAAAATGGATAGAAGAGAAAATAAAGATAGATATGAACAGACTGAGATAGAGAGTTAGATATGAACAGACTGAGATAGATAGATAGATATGAACAGACTGAGATAGATAGATATGAACAGACTGAGATAGATAGATAGATAGATATGAACAGACTGAGATAGATAGATAGATAGATATGAACAGACTGAGATAGATAGATATATAGATATGAACAGACTGAGATAGATATGAACAGACTGAGATAGATAGATAGATAGATATGAACAGACTGAGATAGATAGATAGATAGATATGAACAGACTGAGATAGATAGATATGAACAGACTGAGATAGATAGATATGAACAGACTGAGATAGATAGATATGAACAGACTGAGATAGATAGATATGAACAGACTGAGATAGATAGATATGAACAGACTGAGATAGATAGATATGAACAGACTGAGATAGATAGATAGATATATATGAACAGACTGAGATAGATAATAAACAGAGTGAGATAGATAGAATAATCATATTGTTTAACTTTCCACACTACCAAAAACAAAAATTTGGGGATGAAACTCCTATCAATATTAGAAAGAACTTATGGTATATAGAGATGAATGTTGGGCTAATATAAAAGTAAAAGGCCAAATTTACTGTCTATAGTACCATTTTATTGTTGACTCCATTTGGTTACAGTGTTTAAAGTGGGTGACTATCGTATTAGTCCTTTTTGTGATTTGAGAGTTCATGAAGGGTCGTTGTGTTTTTGGCTGACAGAAATTAATTTGTTGAATTCATCCTTTCTTCTTTTTCTTCTGGGGTTGCCCGTCTGGTCAAACTCAATATCCGATGAATCTCCAACCCTTGCATCTTGAACTGCTACATCGAACCAATTTCCTACTTCTGCTTCTTCTCTTCTGCTGCACACATGGTTTTTTCTTCCTTTTTATTGGGACTGACACATCTGTTTTCTGTTTGATTTTTGGCAGGATGTGTTGTCATCGGTTGATTTTTTTTTTTTTTTATGATGTTCACTGACCAACATAAGCTATGTCCGGGTTCTGTCAGTTACCAAAGATAGGAACAATAGAAGAAAGGAAAGGAAGGATGTGTAATAGAGAGGAGAGAGAGAGTTTTCTTTGTCACTCTCTTAGTGAAAAGGAAAGTGTATATTTCCATATTGTGTTATTACCACCTAATCCTACTACAAACTATTAGGTTGGTGCAAAAATAATGACGTAATAATGTTGTTTTTTGACGTATTTTTTAACGTCAAAAAACAACATTATTACCTCATTATTTTTGCACCAGCCTAATATAACAATTAGTAGACTTGAAAAGTGTAGTTTCCTGAAAAACTGTTTTAAGAAAATTATTTTATAAATTTCAACAAATGCTATAATATAACTATAATATAATTTTATGAATGAGCTTCTTTGTCTCTTCATGTAAGAATCATTTTGTACTTTCTCTTTTTGTATGGCTTGTTCTTTAACCTTGTGGACTTGCACTACAAAACTACAAAGAAACAGCAGCAACAACTAAATTGGATTACACATGTAACTGAAAGAGAAAATAATGACATAACCAAGATGTTGACGTTCCGTGCCACTTCAAACAAAAGGTTAGGAAGGAAATCCCCCATCAATACTGGAAAGAGCAATAACAGTTTCTGGACGTAAGAAAACTATTTTCCTGAAAATTATTTTAATAGAGAGATTTTATAAATTTCAATTGACAGTAGCACTAATTGCTTGGTCACTGAAAGTTGAATGTTTCCTTATAGGGAAATGGCTACTATTACTATTATCAATTTTGGTTTATGGAAACTCTTTTCAAAGAGCATGAATGGGTTTCCAGATGTTAACATGTTTGCTTGTAATTAATGCTCTCAGTGCTGAATGAAACCCTTTGAAATTGAGGCAATGATCAAAACTTGAGACCAAATTTTCTGACCACTCTTTACATTGGTTGTTATTGAACTGTTCAATTTTATTTGCAACCTAAAGCACATTTTGGGTACAATGGGTTCAAACAGGTCAAATAGAAGTAATTTGTTTTTACAAAGGGCTGAATCAGTTGGAAGTGAATTTTTTATCTCCATTTTATATTTTGTAAAAAAATGAAAAAAAAATCTTATGAAATATTGTAACCAAATTAAAAATTAAATTTTGAATTTTTTTTTTTTAAATTTTTTTTGTTTGCCAATACAAACTGGATGTCTTTCTACATTTGAGAAAACTGAAATATTAAAAAAATAAAAAAAAATAAAACAGAAATGTTGGTCAATATTGGTAATGCATAGAAACCTGCAGCGTAATTGTGATTGTTGCATCTTTCCAAGTAGTGGTATAACTTCAATGTTTCATCCCAGGCAAATCAATTAGGATTTTAAATGCTGATCTTTAAGGCAGGCAAGCAGAGCCTCCCCACTTGGAAGAGCTGCGAAACACAATCATTCTACTTCCATTTTCCAACTTTGATCATCACAGTACTAAGCTTCATAAAAAACACACACGTCAACATTACCAAATTTTGCTTCTTTCTGCCACAAGGAAAATCCTAAGTGAACCAGAAAGCGTGTCAAGTTTGATTTCTAGAGCTACCATCAATTACCATCCACAATTTTCCAGTTAACTTATATCCGTATGGGTCAGTTAGTGTTATTTCCTAATTGACAAAGTTTATTCTGCTCTTTGTCATATCACAGAAAGGAGAAAATAACCAATATTCTGCAGTCCAAAATTGGTGCCTCACCACAACCTAATTACATCAGATAAGACCAACCCAAAAGGGGCCACCTTGGGGTGGATTCTTGCAGACTCGGGTTTTAAACCCAATTGATGTTTACCTTTTAAACGCTAGTGACTATTTATTCATGTGTTCACTTGCACAGAATATGACACATAGTCATGTTTAAAGTGGAATTACATGGTCATACAGAAATTGTACAAATCCCCTCTGCATTTCACCTATTAGGCATGCTTCAAGTGCCAGATAAAGATCACAGAATTCTTCTGAAGAAGAGGTAATAATTAGGGTATAGCTCTCTGAGCATTGTCTAAACCAGACTTACCTACGTCTTTCTTTCTGACTCTAGCGTAAGCCAGACCTACGTCTTTCTTTCTGACTCTAGCGTAAGCCAGACCTACGTCTTTCTTTCTGACTCTAGCGTAAGCCAGACCTACGTCTTTCTTTCTGACTCTAGCGTAAGCCAGACCTACGTCTTTCTTTCTGACTCTAGCGTAAGCCAGACCTACGTCTTTCTTTCTGACTCTAGCGTAAGCCAGACCTACGTCTTTCTTTCTGACTCTAGCGTAAGCCAGACCTACGTCTTTCTTTCTGACTCTAGCGTAAGCCAGACCTACGTCTTTCTTTCTGACTCTAGCGTAAGCCAGACCTATATCTACTGTTTGCCTTGAATGTAAACTGGAATATGTTCACCTATCAACTCATTTTTTTCTTGTGAGACTTAACATTTAAAAAGTAAATTCCTTTGAAATCATTCTGAACCTTATTCCAGGGAAATTTTTTTGGAGTTGTGAAAGCCATATGTGGGTGGAGGCTTTTTTTTGCCCACCAACTTTAAAAGCTCCAAATAATGGCATAAGTTGTTTGAAACTTTAAAGGATTATTCTTTCCCCTTTAATTTTAATTTTAAATTTTCATTGGATCTGGAACTAGTCACATCCTCTTGACTTGTACATAATGTTTCAGCCTAAATTTTATATTTGCCTGTATTTATTTTGCTAAGTGACTTCTTATTGAAATTTTTTATTTATAGCAGAATGTTCTGTGAACATGAAAATAATAAAAAAAAAACCATGTTTTCCAACTTTTTTTTTTTTTGCTGACATCAGCATAATTAAAATATTTGCTAAATATTACTAGTATGATTTTATTTCTAATGTATCCCTTTGGCATTTTTCACAAGAGTTTATTTTTAGTAACATATTCAGAGTTTCAAATCAATATTTCAACCACAAAAGGAGCAGAGTCAATTGAAAAATGTGCGTAAGCAAAAAAGCACTTCCTGCCTGGGATAGAGTTAATATTATAATAATAAAAAAAGCACATGTAACATTAATTTGAACTTTTTTATTGGTTTCTTGGCAAAGTTAATTTGGGATTTTGAATTAAAATGATTTTATTGTATCTTATAGAGTATAAAGGCCAGCCTAAAATTAAACTGATTATCCTCATTTTCTAATTTCGATGTTGATCATTTGTGAATTTTTCTTTTTTAATATTGACCAAATTTTCTATTATTCCAAAGAGAGGACAACATTCTTTGCCTTTGGTTATATGAATGCAAAGTGTAAATTTCAAACAGTGATCTAAATGTTTCCGTCCATTTTTTAATGGCAAATCATTAAATAACTTGTTCTTGATTTTAAATTCTAACATAAAATGAAAACAGTGTTTCAATGAGAAAACAGCAAGGGAGCAGATGGGTGTGTGTAAGTGTGTGTGTGTTTATGTATATACTGGTCCATATAAATTATGACAGGATTAAATAATTTTGCAGTTTTCATTGGTTATTTATTCTGTCGGAGTAATTAACTCTATTGTCATATGTAAGAAATTATTGTTTTTTTTTAAATTGTTAAAAGTAAAAAAAAAAATTTCCAAAGTATGAAAGAAAATAAACAAAGAAGTAATTAGTAGTCTGATCTCCCCTACTAACTGATGAGAAATTCCTTTGTTAAGGTAACATGAGATATGTTTATTTATTGGTATCAAGTAATGCTTTTATCACCTTAATAACGGAATACCACATTATTATGAAAGAGAGATCAGGCTATGTGACCGATAAATATATAAAGTCACTTTGTGTTTTATATTAGAAAATATAAAATGTTAAAAACAGTGGACAATTTATGTCTATTAAAATTAATGATTTTTTTTTTTTTAATGTATGAATATGTTTTTGCAAATATGGTTGTTACATGTGGATAAACTGGCCAAAATTCATGTTGTGTAGTCCCAAGTTTTTGACTCACATGAGTCATCATCAGGGGTTGTGAGTAATAAAACAAAGTTGAGTGTGTTCTAAAAAGTAGATTGTGTCATTATTTTTTGAAAACTAAATTGATTGTGGCTAAATGCAGTAAGTCATGTGAAATTTTCTTTTATTTATTTTTAGAATTTTTATTTAGGGTGGATGGGTTCATTGTGCATCTTTCAGATTTGGCAGAAGTGTTTGCACTTGGCCTTATCTTTTGAAAATTTAAAACCATTTTCTGTGGCCCACTTGTCCAACCTATCGAGGCAGAGTTGGAGTTGATGCTCCATTGTGTCC
The DNA here is from genome assembly GCA_963932145.1 of Acanthosepion lycidas. Lineage (NCBI taxonomy): Eukaryota > Metazoa > Mollusca > Cephalopoda > Sepiida > Sepiidae > Acanthosepion > Acanthosepion lycidas. Next base: position 9,903,556 of record OZ010599.1, read on the forward strand.
ATGTATTTTGATTTGCAGTAAATCAAGAAATCATTTTCATAAAGTAACCATTCGGTCCCAGTTTTAATGTTTTTCACGTCATTTCATTAAAAATGGGTAACGGATAGAATGCTACCTTGTGGCACCCCCATTTCTTGTTCCTTTTTGATCAAAAGTGTGTCATTTATCCATACTTTGAAATGCCGATCATCCAGAAAGTTAGAAATAAATATTGGTATTCTGCTCATCAGTCCAAGATCTTTTTTTATACCATGTCACCAGGTTGTGTTGTATGCCTTTTCTATATCAAAGAATATTGCTGTTAGGTGTTCTTTTTTTATGAATCCCTCACATATGGAGGTTTACAATCTCATTAGGAGATCAATGAGGCTTCTTTTGTCTTCTGAAACCTGACTGATACTCTGTTAAGTTATTAATTTCCAGGAACCATATAAGTCGGTTATTTATCATCCTTTCAAATGTTTTACAGACGCAGCTTGTAAGTGCAATGGGTTGATAATTTGCTGGGTCTGTGGTGTCTTTTGTGGGTTTCAGTATGGGAATCACAGTGGCTTCCTTCCAAATTTTGGGGATGTCTCCACTGATCCATATATTGTAGGAAATTTGAGGATGCTTCTGGTAAATGTTTTATGAATTCATAGTGAATATTGTCTGCTCCAACAGCTGTGTTGTCTGCTTTGTTATGTACTTCTTGCATTTCTGTTTTTGTGAAAAGTTGGTTATAGATTTCTTTGTTTTTGGATTGGAAGTTGATTTTTTTCTTCGTTTTGCTTGATGGTCTGAAATTCTTTTGTCTTATTTTGTAGAGGAATGTTGTACAAACTTTTCTGGAAGGTTATCAGCTATGTCTTTTTTATTTGTAATTTTTGCATTATTTTGGATAAGGTGTTTGGCATGGTTCTTGCAATTTTCCCTGACATTTTCCAGATCATGTCCCAAACCTTTTTTGTTTTAGTATCCATGTGACATAATTGGCTACAGGCGGATGGGCTGACCTAGAAAACACTTTTCTTGGGTTGAGATAAAATTTAAATCTTGACTGAAGTGTTCTGGCCTGGATACACTTAAACCCACTGGTTGAGATAAAATTGTAATTGTTGATATGACAACGGATATAGATTTCTAAACAGATATTAAAACTGTGCTGAAAGTAATTGCCATCCAGTCAGAGAGATGTTTTTTTATAAAGCAATTTTGGGTGGCTGAGATTGATGAAAAACATGTTTCATTCAAGCTTAAAAAAGGATGCTAATTTGGATAATAATTTTTGACAACTGTAGAAGTCACTGCAACCAACGGTTGAAGGAAGAAATCTGATATTAACAGCTATTATTGGATATTCAGTGAGCTCTTTAACTCATCAGCTGACCAGATGGTGTTATATCCCATATTTATTTTAGATATATATTTTCTCAATATATTTCATTTGGATTCTTTAATGGTTTTGCATACTAGAGCTCTGCTATTTACATTATTCGAACTATTATCTTCATCTTTGTCACCATATTTATTACAACATTTTGGCTGTTGTATGCTCTGGCCTTCTTCAGGTGGTTGCAATGTCGAACTGAACCCTTTATTTCACTCAGTGGGGTAGACTGTTCTAGTTCCACATGCCATGTTTTAATGGATGTCAATTATCAGTTATCACCTGTTAATTCCCCTATCCAAGTTCTCCACTGCCATAACTGGGTATTGAACTCACACTCTTTGGGTCCTGTCACTGGATCTAACCAACGCCTTTATCCACTGTGCCATGTGTCCTTGAGGTACGTGGAATTAGAACAGTCTACCCTAGTGAGCAAAATAAAGGGTTCAGTGCTACAGTTCAACCATCTGAAGATGGCCAGAGCATACAATGATCAAAACGTTGTAATAAATATGGTGACAAAGATGAGGACAATAGTCCAAATAATGTAAATAGTGTACATAATACCTCATCTCAGAAATATATTAGTTCAAAAATAATGTCGTTTTCTCATATAATAACATATGTGAGAAAACGACATTATTTTTGCACCAACCTAATAGATAGGACTCTGCTGTTTTTTGTAGATATCCAGATTTTCTTTAGTTGGATTTGGTCTTGTATTTTCTTAAGTTTGCTCAACATTTTCTTATTGCTCTTCTACATTCATCATTGTTAAAAATACACCTTTAAGTGCCGAATCTAGGTGCGTTGTCAGTGTTGTTGCTCCCATGTCACTAGAAGTTTCAGGTCTAAATAAACAACAGACTTCTTCGATGGGCGACCCGACCAAATATGATCAGTATTCAGCCGCACCCAGATTAAATTTGCTACTAATTGTTAATTTTGTGAGAGATGGAGCTTTTTGGTATTTTTTTCTTTTGCAATAGTATTGAGTGTTTTAGTGAAATATGTTATATGATCTTCATTGTCAGTGTTGGCTTCAGGAACTAGTCTATATTTACATGAGTTTTGAAATTCTTTCCATTTGGCTTTCTGGAGGTTCCAAGATATATCCACATGTATCCTGATGCGTTCTCCTGGTGTAGCCTATGTATATGGTGGGGTCGTATATTGTTAGGTCTATGTTAGAATATGCACCTGTTGCTGGACGTAGGTATGTGAATGAGTTAACATTAAACAGACACAACCATTTCTGGTTTATTAGTGTTTCTATTAATAAGCCTTTCTTATTTGTTTCTTTATTGTCCCATAATTCATTGTGGCTGTTGAGGTCTCCCATCAGGATAAATGGTTCAGGTAGTTGTTCCGTTAAGTTGTTTATTTCTATTTCATTAATGGCTTCACTAAATGGTGTATATATATATATTGACCAAATAGTAATGATTCTATGTAAAGTTGCGGAGATTGCAACTGCTTGTATATTTAGCTTTAAATTTATTTTGCTGTGAGGGGTTGATGATTATTGATGACCCACCTGAGTTTTTATTGGCTTGTTTATTTATATGGTTGTATGACATGTGGTGTTTAATGTCTAATGTGTCATTTTCTTTCAGGTGGGTTTTTTGGAGGCATAGTATGGTTGGGTTGTATGTTGCAATAAAGAGCTTTCATTGAAATTAATTTTTGCACCTCTCATGTTCCACTGCAATATTCTATTTGACATGATTTATTTTTGGGTGTGTTAAGTATCCATGCTTTCTATGCCCTCAGTTTTGTCTGGGGTTTTGTCTTTCTGTTTCGTTCCTTGAGTGATTTTTATTTTGTTGTTTTTGTTTGTCTGGCTTTTCATTAGGTCCTTTTAGTGATCTTTGTTTTGATGTTGATTGTTCCTTTGGTCTACGTGGGTTCAAGTTTTGTTGCTCTACTTCAATTTCTCCTGTTTTATTTTTCAGGTTTGTGCTGTGATTACTTTTTCTATAGGTCTTTGGTTTCTCTCATGATTCTTTGGAATCTTCTAGCTTTTTTAGGTTTTTTTTTTTGTATTTTGGTTTAAGTTTTTCAAAGTCATTTTTTTGGTATTTAGAGGTTCTCCTTTTTTTGTTTGAGGTTGAAGTGGGTAGGACTTGTTCCAATGGAGGGCAATGAGTTCTTGCATGTTAAGCTTGTCTTCAGCAACTCCATTAGTTTTTTTAATTTGTTTATAAGCGATGTGAGCTCTTCCTGCTTTCTCATCGAATGATTCTCTTGCGTTTCCCTCAGAAGAGTCCTTGCCCTCATAATACCCGCATATAATGTTGATAGTATGGAGTCTTGTATGTGTTTTCTTGCTTCTTGGAAGGAGATGATTTCAGTGTATTTAATTTTTATTATATGTTTTTCCTTCTTCCAGATTTCACATTCTTTAGAATCTGCAGTGCGATTTTGCGTGCAGTTTGGATACAAAGAGGTTTTGTCACAAGAGGTTTCCCTATGGTCCATTTTCAAGTCTCTACATCTGCAACATATTGAAGTACCTGTTTATTGCTTTTGTATGTGTATGTGGCCAAATGTTTGACAGTTATGACATCTACAGGGGTTAGAGAGGATGTATAGTTTTACTTTGGTTATTATGTAACCTATTCTAATCTTCTTTATTAGTATGGAATTATTAAAAATCAGGATGTATATATTGGTATCTATTAGTGTTCTGTTTCTCTAAATTTGTATCTTTTTGATGTCTGTTATGCCTTGATGTTTTAGTGAAGCATTATTTTTAATTTCTTCTGATGAGCATAACAAAAGATTCAAACTTTATAACTCCCTTGGAGGAGTTTAAGAATTGGGGAGGGTATATTTTTACTTTCATTTTGTCAAATTGAGTTCCTCTTTAGCAGAATTTTTGCGTCTTTTCTGGTTTTTACTTCTATCAGAAGTGTGTTACGTTTTTGTATTTTTGTGATGGATTTTGGGTCTATCTTGGTCGATATAACTTTTTGGATTATAAAGGGGGGGCAATTTTGTTATGGATTGGTCTTCTGTTGATTCTATAATGAAGAAAGTGGGGGGATTTTCTTGTTTCTGCTTTTCCGTCTTCACTCTCAGTTTCTGAGCTTTCATATCCTCTCTTGGTTCTTTTATAAATATTTGCCATAAAATTATTAATTTTTTGTTTCACCATCTGTGCTCCCCACTCATCTCGGAGTTCCTTCTTAAGGGACGCTACCAAGGGGCAACTTATCCCATTTGTCCTGATCCGTCAGGGCTACACTGACAGTATAGGTGGGCTGGAAGTGGCCGCGAACACCCACATTCCCTCACTATCATTACCCAAGTGTGGTGTAGAGACTTGCAGCCATGTCATGTCCATTCTCTTTCAATTCAACTAGCCCTTGCCACTATGTGACTAGCCGATTGGATTGGGCTATTCCATTTGCCAGTCTTGGGACTGAAGTGGTGTGTTGTGTTGTGGAATTCCTGGCTACTTGCAGGTCAGGGGTTACTCAGCCACCAGGACTTTGTCCCGGGACATCACAGGTTGCCACCCATGGCAAACAGGTGACCACATTGGGGTGAATTGACAATCTATGGCTGTTTTCATAAGGTCCCTAATTAAATGATTTGGTTTTAGCCGATTGGATTGGATTGGGCTATTCCATTTGCCAGTCTAGCTCCATTTAGGTCTGAAGTGGAGTGTTGTGGAATTCCTGGGCACTTGCAGGTCAGGGGTCATTCAGCCACCAGGATTCCATCCCAGGGCATCACAGGTTGTCACCTACAACAAACAGGTAGCCCCATTGGGATGAATTAACAGTGTTTGGTTGTTTTGGATCCATTTGTGGTTTGTGACTTGTGCAGCTTAATACCCAGATCAGTTGTTTCAATTTTGTAGGTGGATAGTTTATCTGAGTGTCTTTGAATAATCTTCTTTTGTAGTCATATTATCATTAAATTTTATAGTCTATTTATTTACAGGATATATGTTTTGTAGATACACATTCTATTTAACCCATAGTTGGGACCCTGACAGGTACCACCACTCTGGGTCAGAATAGACCTGAGAGCAATGGTAACTAAAGGGTGGCTCCACACTCCACAAAGCTCCCAGCTGGGATCCTCACCACCAGATGTAGTTTTAAGTCATACTCAGGACCCTCTAATCAGATTGACCTGATTCTTTGTTATACTCCCCCCTGATCTCCTGATCACAGCACCAATATGCAGGGAGTGGGTGTTTCCTTCTGGTACTTCTTTGTCTCCAACTTCATATCTTATGCTCTGTCTTGACATGTCATCCTTTGTCATTGCATTATACCAGTAAACAGCTTCTTGTATGGGGCACTGCTTCCATGTTACAATCTGCTTTTTGCTCCTATGGAAAATTTCTATTATCCCATTTCTGGTGTACACCAAAAATCAGCTGCACACCCCATTCCTCCTTGAATGACCTGTTTGTGAGTGCAGAATCATTGTTGGTAAGGATTTTGTATGGCAGACCTCTCTGACTCACATCATGGAAACCACACTTTCATCAACAAAGATGTCATCTATGTATGCCAAAGTGACATCTTGGATTGCTTCATCTTGCGACAATACAGTTTTGATAACTGACTTCATTATAAGAGGCACCACACCTCCATCCTTTCAGTAACACAGTCTGGAAAGAACACAGTGACCAGTGTACATGGACCTGTAGGTATGCTCTCCTAATGTCCAAAACAGATACATTGCACCCCCATTGTCGCCAGTCCCTTAGCTTGTCTGCATAGACAATCTGTAATTGCCACAAACTTAACTCTGTAATCCATTACAGTGCATACCTTTTTCTTGCTCTCTTGGATAACGGCCATCAGTGGAACTAGACCCTTGGGATGTCCAAGCTTCTCCTCAGGATATGGTATGAGACAGCCATTATCCAACCATCCTTTTAACTCCTGGTTATATTCCTTACATGCCAGTTTAGACACAGGATACTCTATCTTGTTTCGTTGATCTGTTGATGCCTGATTTTCAGCTAACTTCCATGATGCCGTTCATGCTTTTTTTTTTTTTAGAACGAACTCAATGCTAAAATCAGGTTCCTCTATGGTGAAAACTGCACACAGGGATAGTTTTCTATCAAACTACTTCCCACACAGTTCCTTGTTCAACAGTCTGAACAATGTAAATAGTGTAAATCATTTGCCAAATGTCTGTGAATGATTCCAGATGCATAGTGTTTACAAAAACATAGCCAAGGAAGAGGACAACATTATAGAATCAAACCTTTTCAAAACAAAGCAAAAGTGAACATCAATTTTCAAACATTGCTAAATATAAAGCAACTTGTATAAAAGTTGTTAAAAAGACATGAATGGAAACATTGTTCATTTTCAGGGTCAGTGCAAAAGTCTCATCCCTTCCTTAAATCTATGATACAAGGCCCCCAACTCTACTCCGTCTCAATTTTTATAAGGTAGTATTCATATAAAATATAAATTTTATTGTAACCTAATCATGTACAATAATGGATCATATGAAATATAGGTGAACAATGCAACTAGAAAAATTGAAAATAAATATGAGGCTGGTGCAAAAATAATGACTTAATAATGTCGTTTTTTGACGTTAAAAAATACGTCAAAAAACGACATTATTACGTCATTATTTTTGCACCAACCTAATACAAATTAGAGACATGTCATAATAGATCATTCCATCTTAAATAATTAAAGACATGTCATAATAGATCGTTCCATCTTAAATAATTAAAGACATGTCATAATAGATCATTCCATCTTAAATAATTAAAGACATGTCATAATAGATCGTTCCATCTTAAATAAATCAACTATGTTTTGTAGCAATTTTTAACATTGACTTGAGATTTTTCTTGTTAAAAGTTGAATAATTTTAACACATTATGAATGAAAAATAGTGAATTTTATATAGCCTTTCTTCAAAACTTAGCATGAACAAAACAAATTCACAGAGTTGGATGAAAACAAAAAAAGACTCCAGAATGACGTCAAAATCAGTAAAAAATTTTCATCCTTTAATAGTCAGTTGTACTTAGTTGAATTAGTAACATACAAATGTAGGTAGAAAAAAGCAAATGTTGATAAGATAGCAAGGCTCACAAAACCCTGCCGGGCCACCATCAAGTTCCCCTCACCCAGATGATGGGATTCAAGGATAGTATGCACTGGCTTTGCATTTAGTAAAATATTGCACATTGATTGAGGCACATGTGTGTCCATCACACAGTTTTATTTAAGCCAGTATAAATGCGTAAATCAACAAGCTCAACTCGGTTTTTATGCCTTGTGGCACTGAGTTGTGTTGTGTATTAAAGTTACATATTTTTGGTTCAGCAGAAAAAACATTATTTCAAATATTTGAAAGATTTGAGAATTAAGGGAGAAAGGAAATATGCTTTTAACTTTTATCACTTTATTTTTAACTGCCAATATTCACATATGCATCTTATAGCATGTTGCCCAGGTGCATTCATCACATGGTTTTATTTACGGCAGTATAAATACATAAATCAACATACTCAACTCAGATTTTTCTGCCTTGTGGCTCTGAGCAGACAATGTGTTCATTTTACTGCATTTTGTATTCAAAGGAACAAAATAGCAAATGCATGTGTTAACTTGAAATGTAATTCAGATTTTACTTTGACCTGAATTGCAATATCAAAATTTGGGAACAGATTGGTTGGTTGAACAATCTTGTAAGCACAAAAAGTTGAGAAATCAATAGAAATATGATTATTTCATAACTTGTTTAATTCAAATGTACATTTACATTATATAAAAAGCCAGTAGGCAAGTCACTTTGGGGATTTGAACCTATGATCACTATCACTACATGATTCAATGCTAATTGATTAATATAAGGCAGCATTCTGAAGAGCATTTAAAGCGAGTCACTTCTTAACTAACAGTTCACCTTTTAGTGATTGTCAAAGTTGGCTCATTTTAACAAATATCTAAATAGCCACTTCCTCATTCATAGGTAAATAATATTGTTGATGATTTTATGCTTTTGATGTAAGTTTGATATTTATAAAAGATGTTTGCTTGGAAATATTTAATGTAAGTGAAAATCAGGCTTAAAAAGAAATAGAAACTTTATATTGTTAATTACTTAAATTTTAAGAATAAGATAAACACATATGGAGAGAGAAGGGAGATCACCGCCCCCTGTGGGATCATGTTGAGATCATAGATAGGGAACCCCATTGGAAAATTCGTAAACTTAAGGAATCAGCACATATGCTAGGCCACAAAAATCTCCTGAGCCGACCAAGCATAGAAATAAATACATTATGGGAACCAGTAATAAGGAGTGCCAGAGAAAAGCAATGATAACAAAGTTGCAATATGAGCTCTGGTAAAAACATGGAATGATAACAGCAAAATTGCAATATGAGCACTGGTAAAAATGGTTGCTGAAAACATTAGGTTTATAATACCCAGAAATTCATACCCAGATGTCCTCATGGCACAGTGGATAAAGGCATTGGTTAGATCCAGTGACAAACCCAAAGAGTGTGAGTTCAATACCCGGTTAAGGCAGTGGAGAACTTTCAGGGGGAAAAATTAGCAGGAGATAACTGATAACTGACATCCATCAAACATGGCATGTGGAACTACCCCAGGGATCGAAATTCCAACCACCTGAAGAAGGCCGGAGCGTACAACGGCCGAAACGTTGTGACAAATATGGCGACAAAGATGAGGACAATGTATAATGTAAATACTGTACATAATACCTCATCTCAGAAATATAGACAGACTCTGAAGATAAAAATAATTGGAATATTGAAAATTTAAAAAATGAAATCCAAATGGTTTAAATATTGAGATTTCCCACAATATTTTAGATACCCAGGGGGCCATATTGACTAATTCCCCCTTCATGACGTCTCTCTGGTCAAGGTGGAGGTTACTTGGTAGTGCCTATCTCCTATCAGCAGGTTATGCTGGGTTACATAGTACCAAAAAAAGGCAATGACCTTTGACCACACCTCTTTGAACATCCAAGATGGATTCTTTTCAGGAGTCTAAAAGCTTCCAATGACCTTGCTATTTATCCATAGCTCAAGGAAATGTGGATTTATGCCTTTTCCAAAGATTTTAATGCAAAGTGAAAGCAGTCTCAGCTGGAGTTGGAACGCTGATCTCAGATTCTATAATCTGTTTTCCTGCAACTTCGTCTTCCTTCTTTGGCTCACTTCAAAAGGAGTTTCTTTTTGTACATTTATTACAAATTTATGATTGGTCAAAGGAAAGAGGTGTGTCTTATAAGTCATTAAATATACACTAGTAAAATAAATATTAGATTCACAAAGGCGTTGGGAAAGCTGTGCATCTGGACATGCCTGGTGCCAGGAAATTTAAAAATTTAACGTCCATACATCTTTAGTGTTTCCTGTCAGTGCATAATTATTATTAGGTTGGTGCAAAAATAATATCGTTTTTTGACGTTTTATACGTCAAAAAACGATATTATTTTTGCACCAACCTAATATAAACATTTACGTTTATATCCCTCTCTCCCATATATATTTAAGAAATCCTTAATACTGTTTATAATTTTAAAAAACAAAGGGTCATAACATTCATTGAGTCATTAGTAGGTTAATGCATCTTTAAAATTTGTTAGCGAAGGGATTTTGCCATTTTATATGATTAACTTTACTAATTTACTTTTTGTATGAATGATTCATTGTAATATAAATTGAACTACACCACATATTTGATTTAAAAGAACTGATCCGACGTGCAAATTTCCGGGATAACAACTGAGACATTACTCTACTTATTGAACTATTTAGTTCATTCCACATTGACTGATAAACTCCTACAACAAAAAATTCTCAAATTGCCATTTTAATAAAAAACGCACTCACCTAAATTTTAAAAAAAATTCAACCTTAGCTTTGAAACTACACGCTTCACATGTTTGTATCCGTTAACAATAACACATTTAAAAAACAAAAAACATATTTCGTTCGTATTATATTTTTTTGTCTCAGATGCTATCTGAATTTTACCAAAAAAAAAAAAAAAAAAAAAAATTTCCATACCAGATAATTACTGAATGTACAGTCAAAAGTACTTGCATATTTAAGGAAGACCTAATACAGCTTATAATTTTTAAAAAACAAGGATCACAACATTGATTGAGTGATTAGTAGGTTAATGCATCTTTAAAATTTTGTTAGCAAAGGGATTTCGCCATTTTATATCATTAACTTTACTAATTTACTTTTTGTATGAATGATTCATTGTATTAGGTTGGTGCAAAAATAATGTCGTTTTCTCAAATAGTAACATTTGTGAGAAAACGACATTATTTTTGCACCAACCTAATAATATATATATAGTATAGGTAATAAATCCATTGGTATATAATCCAAGTGAATCATAGTAATATTAAATATTAGGTTGGTGCAAGAATAATGACGTAATAATGTTGTTTTTTGACGTTAAAAAATACGTCAAAAAACGACATTATTTCGTCATTATTTTTGCACCAACCTAATATTAAAACTGATCCACAAAAAGAGCTCAATGTATTTATTATAACAGAGCATATAAATAGTAATACATGACAAAATCCAAAATTACATCATATTAATTGTATGAAGTTCTTTTAAAGGACAAAATACATCATATGGAATTTTGTCATTTAATTACTCAACAATTTTTATTCTATTTTCAATATTTAAATCAAACAGTTTAAAAAGGCCATTTAGAAATATAAAAATAGTTGGAATTTTCATGAGGAGGAATTATTATTATTATTACATTCATTTCTATTCAGACTAGCATGCACATCTTGGTTGTTATATTAGAAACATTAATAAAAACATTTAGTCATTTTGCTAGCAATTGTCAGTTCATTTCCTGTGTTAGTTAATACAGAAAATTCTTATATTTATGGATCATTTAATTTAATTTTAAAGACTGTATAGCTGTTTGCATTGCTGGTACTTTGTTTTAAAGTATTGCTGATAATAATTTTTCCTTCAAAAATAATTGCTGGTAATATTTTTTTCATTGCAAAGTATTTCTGGTATTAAAACCTATTTTTACACATGTTTGGTTGTCAACAATTTGTCCATAGGTGGGACCCTAACAGGTGCTACCACCCCAGGTCAGGGCGGACCTGGGAATGCCAGCAATTAAAAGGTGGTTCCATGTTTCTCAAAGCCTCCTGATCAGAGGCCTTGCTATTGGACGGTGTTTATCGTCTTACCCAGGAGGGTATGGTTAAGTTGAAGAAACAGACAAGTAGCACAAAGGCGAATAGGCAGGAGAGGTTTAATTAATAGGAGTTATCTCCCCTAAGCATGGAAAGTAGGATGAGAACAGTCTATACTCATTGATTGAATAAAGGGTTAATTTCCCAAAACCAAGAAAATTGGAAAGTAGAATGCTGATCCAAATAGGAAGCGTCTTATGAAATCCTTCTTCACCAGATATATTTGGAAGACAAAGACAATTTTGATTCTAGATCTTGTAAGAAAGGACAAGGTGAGAAATTATGTAGTGCTTGTATTTGAACATAATGTCCAGGTAAAATTCACGTTATAACAATAGCAATAGTTTTAAATAGTTATGAAGACTCTCTTTATGGAGACAAGAGTTAGCAATCTGTAGAGAGTTTAATCCTCACTGGTAGCCTCAGGATTATGGCCTAGTACCAGACTAAATGAAGCAAAGTAAATACTGGACATAAAAGAATGGCAATTTCAGGATCTAGAGTTTTTATCTTATATGCCGAACAAAACAAAAAATATGCTCTATAAACCCTGACCCCCAAAATGAGACTTTAAAAACATGGCAAAAAAACAAATTATTTTCTCATTCTAACAGTGTTGCCCTCATAAAATCTCTAGACTGAGAGAAGATAAAATCGCAACATCTTGAGCATGTGTTACAGTTTACTCAAGACGAAATGAGACTTATCTTTCATATTGTCAGTATGGAAAACACAAATACAATCACCAGGCAGTGTATTGATTCATACACCCACACTATCCATGTATATGCAATGTAATATATTAGGTTGGTGCAAAAATAATGACGTAATAATGTTGTTTTTTGACGTATTTTCTAACGTCAAAAAACAACATTATTACGTCATTATTTTTGCACCAACCTAATATCTATGCATGTGTGTATGCAATGTAATATATCTATGCATGTGTGTATGCAATGTTATATATATATATATATATATATATGATGAAAATATAATTTTAAAGGTATGCTATATTTATTGATAAAAGTGCTCAATACCAGGTGACAGTTTCAGTCAAGCATGAAACAAACTCTCACCACTTGGTGTTGATCTCAGTGTCCAATTATATATATATATATATATATATATATATATATATATATAGGATATGCACTTAGCGTAATGTCTATCAGTGTGCCAAGTTTAAATTCCAGCCAAAGCCATTGCATTCACTTTTATATACTCTTGGAAAATGTATGAATCATCTCTTCTTCACCCAGCTACAGGTTAAATAGTAGGACAGATTGGGCTTTTGAGCCTTGGTTGGTAACCAGTCTAGAACAACAACTTTGAATTCAAAACTTGTAGTCGCACTAGAACTGGTGCAGCATCCTACCCACCCCAGTCAATGGAACCATGATAATTAATGGCGAAAGCAGTAAGTGACTAGAGGAGGAGAATTGGCACCTGAAAGATTGGTTCATCATATATATATATATATATATATATATATATATATATATATATATATATATATAAATTTAGCTTATTATATAGGATATAAAGTACTGAACTAGGTTTTCTACATTATCAGCAATGTTGGATTCAAAATACCTGTAGAAATATATATCAATAAAAATCACTACAAGTTTGTATTACATCATTATCTGGTCCTTGGTACAAATGATCCCAGCTGTAGATTCTGATTTTAATTTTTACACGTGTGTAGATTATTAATAATAAAATTGTTACGAATTAGTGAAGTCCATACATATTTATTGATAATATTTAATCCAAAGTTAATTGAAATCGATAAAAAATTAATAGATTCAATACAGAATGTCCAAAAAGTAAATATATACTTTATTCAATATTTATTATACCATGAATCATTTTAAAGGAATGAATTACTTTTATTTTTAATCTTTGTTAAAGCCTTACCTTTTTTCATTATAAGTCAAATATTAAATGTTCTAATCAACATGGTAGTTATTTCCATCAGAAGTTTTGCCAAATTATTTAGAAAGAACTAGCTATAAAGTGTAGAGTGTATCAAAAAGATATATAGATTTTGATGGCACTTGATCGAGTGGTTAAAACATTAGTGTCCCAAGCATGAGACCTGAGTTTCAATCTCATCATGTTCAATTTGTCAAGAAGGTGACTTCTTGATAATATTGACCTATGAAGATGATCCCAGAAATTGGTGCTATTGGGAAATGTCTGAAAACCATACCATGGATTGATCAAAGACTTATGACACAAGTTGGGTAGACAAAACTGTTCAGAAGTATTATTATTTCTGTCTTTTAACGAGCTGAATCATTATCAACCATTATTATTAATTTGGGGGAGTATCTGCTTTCATCTTAATTTTTAGTTGCTTTTTTATTGAAATTTTTATTCAAGCCATCAATTCTACAGCAATGTGTAGACAGCAGAGGAAATGAAAGATGACCTCCCCATTGAAACCTTCTACCTTCTAATTACTGCCGCAGATTGACAACCAGATTAAACATTTTAATAAAATGTAGCTAAAAATTAGGATGAAAACAAATGTGAATCAAAAATCAATAATAATAGTTGATGATATATACAAAAAAAAAAAAAAAAAAAAAGAAAAAAAAAAAAAGAAAAAAAAAATTAAAATATCATTTGCTGTAACAAATATTTAGTATCTGTCTATATTTCTGAGATGAGGTATTATGTACACTATTTACATTATCTCAGATCAGTAAACATCAGGATATATTTTGGAATTTCTTAAGTAAAAGGAATGTTTTGGTAATTCTGGAAAAAAGAATTCTTACACAAATATTTATACTATTTACATTATTCGGACTATTGAATTCTTACACAAATATTTATACTATTAGGTTGGTGCAAAAATAATGACGTAATCATGTCATTTTTTGACGTTAAAAAATACGTCAAAAAACAACATTATTACGTCATTATTTTTGCACCAACCTAATATTTACATTATTCGGACTATTGTCCTCATCATTGTCTCCGTATTTATTACAATATTTTGGCCGTTGTACGCTCCAGCCTTCTTCAGGTGGTTGGAATGTCAAACTGAACCCTTTATTTCACTCACTGGGGTAGACTGTTCTAGTTTCACGTGCCATGTTTAATGGATGTCAGTTATCTCCTGTTAATTTCCCTCTGAAAGTTCTCCACTGCCTTAACTGGGTATTGAACTCACACTCTTTGGGTCCTGTCACTGGATCTAACTAATGCCTTTATCCATTGTGCCATGTGTTCTTGTGTATAAATTTCTGAGTATTATAAAACCATTTTTTTTGTGCTCATATTGCAATTTTTACTGTTATCACTGCATGTTTTTACGGATGATTTACATATTGTATTCATTTCTATGCTTGGTCAGCTCAGGAGATTTTTGTGGCCTAGCATATGTGCTGATTCCTTAAGTTTACAAATTTTCCAATGATGTTCTTTGTCTACAATTTCAATCCGATTCCACAGAGGGGAGTGATCTCCCTTTTCTCTCCATATGTGGTCAACCATGCCTGATTTTTCCACTTCCCCTTGTGTTACAGCTTTCTGGTGTTCTTGAAGCCTCATTTGTCACTGGATCTAACTAATGTCTTTATCCACTGTGCCATGTTCTCAAGTTACAGGACCCAAAGAGTATGAGTTCAATACCCAGTTAAGGCAGTGGAGAACTTGGAGAGAGGAATTAACAGGAGGTAACTGACAACTGACATCCATTAAACATGACACGTGGAACTAGAACAGTCTATCCCAGTGAGTGAAATAAAAGGTTCAATTTGACATTCCAACCACCTGAAGAAGGCCGGAGTGTACAATGGCTGAAATGTTATGATAAATATGGTGACAAAGATGAAGACAATAGTCCAAATAATGTAAATAGTATAAATATTTGTGTAAGAATTCTTTTTTCCAGAATTACCAAAACATTCCTTTTACTTAAGAAATTCCAAAATATATCCTGATGTTTACTGATCTGAGATTTTTTTAGACAAGGCATCTTAATCTTATGTGTTTTGATTCATTTCCTCATTCAAATAGAGAACAAGCAACATTGAAGTATAAGACATTTGAAGGAATCTACACGTGTTATGCTAAAATCATCCAATTAGAGGGCTAAGCATAGATATAAATAGCTTATGAAAACCTCTGATTTAAAAGAAAAGAATATTTTTTTAAAAAAGTAACAAGAGATTGCTGGTGAAATTTGCCATGATTTTTTTTTTTTTTTTTTTTGAAGGTCATGTGAATCAGTAGACAGATTGGAAAGGAAAAACACATCTTTTGAGAATAAGTATCAACATGCCAAAATATAAGAGATACCTGTGAAAGGCCTGAGACTCTATTGGCCAAAATCTAATTAGGAAAAAAAAGGAGGAGAAATTAATCTAAATGAACTAAAATACAATCATATCCTAATGAGTATTAAAACATTATTAATAATGAATGAATGCTTTTTTTTTTTTGAGAAAACCCAGTGAAATGAAATGAAACTTTGTAACTAGTGATTTGTGTTATTTTGTATTTTTAAAAAAATGTTTCTATATATATATATATATATATATATATATATATATATATATATATATATATATATATAAAATTTCACAAATAACTAAAAATATACCTGTAAAAAAGAAAAAATGAATAATACAGACAAAAGCTGATGAGTTTCATCCTCTGATAGACTTTATCGAGGCAAATGTAAGGATTTTATTTTGCAACAAGTATTTATAAACAAAAATAAAAATGCTGTTCATAATACAAAATTTTTTAATTTAAGAACGCTCATAAATATTCATCAGGCTAACTGAAAAACTGTAAATTATGGAGGATGTCAAATGACATAATGTCTAAAAAATAAAAGTGAGTAAACATTTTTTAATAATGTAATTAATATTATATTATTTTAGATTAATAGAAGTAGATATATTCACCAATCATCCAGTTTATATTCCTCCCCGATCTTTTGAACAGGAGTAGAGGTTTATCCCTTGTTTCCTGTTTAGGATTGGGTTCTCGGTTCCTGTTATAGACTACTTCAACTCTATACTTTTAACCTCTCTGCCAGAACTCTGAAATTTTATTTACTAATTATTTTTTTTCTTTTCAATAGGAGTAGATATGTTCACCTATGGTTCAGTTCACACTCATCCACAATCTTTTGAACAGGAGTAGAGGTCTATCCCTTGTTTCCTGTTTAGGATCAACTAGACTATATACCCAAAACCAAAATAATTTTTAATTTAAATTTAAAATTCCCAACATAACCTTTCCTTTTTTGTGTATATGTAGTCACATCAGTGTAGACGTCACTTTAGTCTGATGAAGTTCTAGAGGATGAAGTGCATCACACAATAAACTTTTTCCACTTTATCATAGTTTTTGCCTGTAAATATATACATATATATCATTTGTCCTTATGACATTAGTTTGTTACAAGAAATACTTGGAACTAATTTTTTTTTTAAATTTTTTTCAGCAATTTTGTTGAAATAAAACTATAGCTAAAATCATTTAAACTTTCTTTGTATTTATTAACTATCTATTGTAACCTAAGGAAAATTACTGAATAGAATAATCACATGAATGATAATACTTTGGACATAAACAACACATATAAGACTTGCCAGCAGCACATAGAAGAAGTAGCCAACTGCTAGAAGTGAGTCAAGTGAATTCTACAATGAATCTTCAACTGCAGACCAACATACAGTATTTACTACTATATTTATGTGAATGGGGACATACTCATTATTGTCTGTAGGTATGCTACAACACTATGGAAGCAAAGTTTAAAAAAAAAGAAACTCCATATCTTCTAACATACGAGACTCAAAATATCTTTCATTCTGGTATCATTTTAGAACATTACAACAAACAAGCATGACTGGATTGTACCCAGAAGCCAAGCTTGACCTTTGAATGATAATGTGCAAGGTGATTCCTGGCAAAATTTTAAGGAAAAAAAAATGTAACATTGTATGGCAGGTGATACGGTAATGTTATTGTCTCCTCTGATCTTAAAATGAACTGATGATTTGTCAACTTGTCTTTCTGAAGTCATGAGTTTAAATATCACTGGATACTCTATTATCAAGGTCATTTGTCAGACCAAGTTAAACCTGCTTTGGTAGATCAGGTAGGTATGGACTTCCCACTAGGGTCTGCGTTAGTGTTTACAATTAGTTGAAACTAGAATTTCAAATGCTAATTTTTAAGGCAAGCAGGCCCTCTCCACTTAAAAGATTAGCACAACACAATCTTCCTACCCTTTCATTTGTTTCTGTGCTGTACTAAGCTAAGTATATAAAAAAATAGTATCAATAGGATTACAAAGTATTCATTTTATAATTAATACTCCTGATGCATCCATATTTGTATACTAGCTGAAGTACCTCATCACATTGGGTAAGGGGTTAATATTTAGATTGAAGCTGGTTATAATGTTAGAACAATTAATCATACATGTCAGTTAAGAATAAATTTGGAATACGCTAACATATCTTAATCTTTACATGGCAATGGCAGCATACACAGGGGATTAAAGAATAAATTTCTTAACCACACATGTGGAAAGATTGAAAGTGTATTTATGTCAAATAATCTTACAGAAGTTCAAGTAGAGGAATTATATTACGGTGACTTCTCGAAAAATATGCATGGTTTAGTGTGTTGCATGTGACATGAAATTGAAATATAAAAGAAGAGAACATTTAAACTGAGGAAGGTATTTATGCAGAAGTAAGTGTAACAAGTGTGTGTGTGTGTGTGTGTGTGTGTGATAGACATGTGTATATATGTATGTGTAGTTTCGTGTAGGAGAAAGCCCTAAAGAAAATGAAGTGAACTCTGTGTGTATATATATATATAAATAAAAATGACAATAGGAAAACGACTTCCTTATTTCACAACAGGAGAATAACCTCTTCCTTATTTCACAGCAGGAGAATGACCTATTCCTTATTTCACAGCAGGAGAATAACCTATTCCTTATTTCACAGCAGGAGAATAACCTCTTCCTTATTTCTCAGCAGGAGAATGACCTATTCCTTATTTCACAACAAGGGAATGACCTATTCCTTATTTCACAGCAGGAGAATGACCTATTCCTTATTTCACAGCAGGAGAATGACCTATTCAATCAAAGTTTTTTTGCTCATTTTCTTTTTTCTTCAACAGATGTTTTATTTTTTTGTTCCTTTTCCTTTGTCTAATTTTATTTGGAACGCAAAGTCGCCATTCTCAATGGTTGGGGAGGGGTCTTTCACTATGGCATGTCAGTACCCCCCCCCATCCCAAAAGTATCCAACCACAGTACAGTGGTCTTTGAAATGGAGACATATTCTGTTAAAGTCAGACACAACATTTCAGTAAATGACCGTTGATTCGAGTTTAGCAAGATTTAACACGAGGACCCAATTGTGAGTACTAAGATTCGCTCTTTCCACAATGCTGCTTGATGTATATTATTTATTTATTCATATATTATTTTCTAATTTTAATTTTCAGACCAGTTAGTTTAATTTGTAAATTAAAAAAAAAGAAAAGAAAAAGTTAAGTGTATATAGAATGTGTAATGAAGCTCACTCAGGTTTTCTACTAACTACTGAGGCATTTATTTGCTAGATAAATGAGGGCAGGAAAATGAAGAAATGTTTTTTCTTTTTGTTCCTAAAAGAAAAAAAAATAATTCTATTCCATCAGCTTCACAGTAAGTATTCCAGTCGATATGTCAGTAACTAAACCTACTACCCAACTCCAAATTCTTCCAAGTGAGGCAGCTCGTTAGCAAGACAGTAGGATGAAAAACAAGACCTATCAAAGGGCAGAGGAACTAGGGGTGGTGTCTCCATAAACTACCGTGGAGAAGGCTACAGGAAACCACTCCACTATTAATCCCAAGACATATGGCTAACAACACAAACAATATGAAACCTAACGGCATTAAAGGGGTTAAGTCTATGGGAATTAACTCCTCACCCAGTAAGGACAGATATGCTCAACAGGTGTCACCTGACCGTCATCCAGTGACTCCTAGCATAAACGGTGTAAATGGGATAAAATTCCTTGGAACCTATCCCTTGCCCAGAAAGGAATGACATGAGTGACAGGTGTCAGAAGACACTTATCTTGTAAATGCTCGCATCAAACATAAAATAAGTCTTGGGACACGGAACGTTCAGGCATTGAACAACTGCGCCCAGTTACATAATGTGAATCAATAGATGAGCAGGCTTAAAATCAACATCCTAGGTGTATGTGAAACTGTTATATTCCATGCTATGGGAATAAATACATAAAACCAGGTGGGTAATAGAAGAAAGGTTTATTGTACACAAATCAGTACAATATGAAATATGGTACACAGGTCAATCTAGTAGTGAGTGCCACGAATTGGAAAGTCAGATGTGCTTGTGTCTTCTCGCTCCCACCTCCTCTGTCTGTCCTCTTGTAAACAGTAGACTTTATAGGTACTTACTAATTATAGTGTAATCACTCATGGGGGTGACTGGTTATTCCATTACATCAGAAACCAGATAGTGAAACAACGGAGATTTTGTCAGCGACAAACTTTATGCAGGTGCAGAGAAAAATGACAAAGGAGTAGGATTAATATTAGATAAAACATTTAAGAAATGCGTTCTGGGATACTACCAACTATCTGAAAGAATTATGGTAGTCAAGCTGAAAGGATAGCCTTTCAACATATCTAACATTATAGTGTACACACCAACCGCACAAAGTAAAGAAGAGGAAATCAAAACATTCTACTCCATGTTAGACAGTGACAAAGCTCTTTGCAAATTACAAGAAGTCATCATTATCATGGGAGACCTAAAAGCTAAAGTAGGCACAGAGAGGGCAGGGGATATAGCAGGAAGATTCAAACTACGAACCTACAACAAACATGGAGAAAAATGGATCCAATGGTGCACAGCCAATGACCAGGCAATAGCCAACACACGATTACAGGCATGAAAGAGCCCAGGAGGAGAAACTAAAAACCAAATTAACTACATAACTATCAACAAAAAGTTCAGGAATGCAATGATTCACTGCAAAACCTACCCAAGTGCTGCAATCATCGCCCTGTTATATGTAAACGGAGATTGAAACTGCTGAAATTGAAGACTAACACAGTACCCAAATTGCAATACAACAAACTCCTGAGCAACCTGAAAGAAAAATATATGGACAATGTGAAAAGAAGATATGAGGGACACAATGGACACTCAAAATAAGACACACTAAGAGACACTTTAGGGACAATAGCAAACAATATCATTCCAAAGACAAAGGGACGAAGATGAAAAAAACATGATGCAAAGGAAACAGAAAACTCTGCCAAGACATGGAACAGAATACAGAAAATTACACAATGAAATAAAGACCAAATGCAAGCAAACTAAAAAACAAATGGCTAAATGAAAAATGTGCAGAAATAGAGATTGAGTATCACCAACAAAGGAAATATGCATAAACAAATAAAGCAACTAACAGGACAGAAGACATGCTCATCAACAGGCTGTTTAAAATCAAACGATGGAATGCTTATAATAGAGAAGGAAAAAATTCTTCAAACACTGGAACGACTATATTGGAGAACTCTTCCATGATGAAAGAAAACAACCAGCAATACACAGAACCACTGATGGATCTGAAATTCTGAAAACCGAAGTAGAAGCTGCACTGGCCTAATTGAACAGAAACAAGGTGGCAGGGCCAGACAGAATCGTAATGGAAATGCTGACAGTCTTAGATGATTTTGGCATAGACAAGATCACAGAGATAATAAATGAAATCTACAACAGTGGAGATATACCAGAAGATCTCAGTAGATCTATTTTCATAGTACTGCCTAAGAAACCAGGCACAAACAAATGTGAACTCCACTGAACAATTAGCCTAATGAGCCATGTAACAAAACTCATCATCCGCATTTTGATGAACAGAGCAAGCAACAGAATCAGGCCAGAGATAGAACAAGAACAGTGTGGGTTCGTTAAAGATACTGGAATAAGGAATGCGATATTCATGCTCAGAATGTTATCAGAAAGAGCAATATAAATGCAGAAGGATGTGTACCTATGTTTCATGTACTATGCAAAGGCCTTTGACAAAGTATGTCCCAAGGATCTGTTGGAACTGCTCAGCAACCTTGATATATTCAGGAAAGATATTAGAATAATCAAGAACCTATACTGGCAGAAAACAGCATGCACTGCGCATAGGGAACAAGTTCAGTGAATATACAAAATAGAAAAGGGCGTAAAGCAAGGATGTGTCTTCTCACCGGAAGTATTCAACCTATACAGCAAGGCAGTTCTGAGAGAATTGGAAAGTCTGCCGGGATTCAGCATTGGTGGCCACAATCTTAACAACATAAGATACACAGATGACACAGAACTGATAGCAGACATGGAAAAGAAATTGCAAAACCTCTTACAGAAGGTAGCGAAGGAGAGTGAGAAGAAAGGACTAAGTATGCATGGTCATCAGTAAAAGAATGAGCTCGAAATGCAATTAGCAGATCGAGGACCAGGGACCAAGGATGGCAAGTGCAACACTGAGATCCAAAGATGTACTGGGATGGCCAAGGACAAATTCCAAAAACTAGGCAGTGTATTACGAGACAGAAGGATCTCTTTGGTAACAAAGGAAAGAGTACTGAGCTGCTATGTGACATCTGTCCTCCTTTACGGCAGCAAATGTTGGATGGTCTCCTCAAAGATGAAGAAGAAACTTGAGGCAACAGAGATGTGGTTCTACAGAAGGATGCTGAGGATATCATGGACCAAGCATGTGAGCAACAATGAGGACTTGGAGAGGATGCAAACAAGGAGTCTTATACTTAACATCAGAAAGATGCAGCTGAAATTTCTGGGACGTAATAAGGAAAGAGGACTTGGAGAATCTGATACTCACAGGTCGAACAGAGAGACAAGGGAATGCAATGCATGACATACTTGGCAGGCTTGAGCAAGTGGATGACAGAACGTGCTCTGGGAGAGGTGGCAGGGGGACAAAACTTATTGAGAGCTAAAAGAGAGCTGTTACGTGACATCTGTTCTCCTTTACAGCAGCGAATGTTGGATGGTCTCTTTATCTTTGAAAAGAAGAGACTCGAAGCAATGGAGATGTGGTTCTACACAAGGATGCTGAGGATATTATGGGCCGAGAGTGTGAGGAGGCTTATGCTTAACATCAGAAATGGGCAGCTGAAGTTTCAGGGACACATAATGAGGAAGGAGCTGTATATTATGTCCGTTGTCTGCCCATTACTATTTTCATCCAAAATTTGAGCTAAGTGCACATCTCTTGGTTCAGACTTTTTTGATAGATTACTGGAAAGGAAGTACTCATTAAAGTCTCTGGTCTGACACCCATCACCTTTTTTTTATTTAAACCATCATTTCATTGAGTGTTATTTCTCTGATGGTAACCATTATTTATTTTTTCTTTGTCTCCCCCCCACTCAGATTGACACTTTTGAGGGCTCTGTAAGCCAATACAGCATCAGGCAACTTAATATCATGCGCGCTGAGTTGCTGAACCATATGGTCAAATTCTATATTGAAATCAGTGATGATGATATTTTGTGGTCTAATATATTTTTCAAGATTTCCTACACTATCAGAGCCACTTGATTTGTACCCATCTTGAACAGAGAGTGCAACTTTTCATACAATAACTTCATTCCTTCCTCTGTGTTTAATTTATCAGGATCCATTTAAAAAAAAAAAAAAACTTAATATCTGTAGCCATTTATCTTTTTTTATGAACTACACTCTGCTACCAGGTGTTAAAACAAGATCTTGCTCAACAGAGTGCCAGCACTTCACCAAACAACAAGAAAAGAGAAGAAAAATTCAAAATTTCTGAGGAGAAATTTCAGTAAACTTAAATATTGCCTAATGAATAAATCCACTTTGGTAGGAAGGGAAATAAACTATCACCACTGCTTAAAACACATTCATTAATCTGAGGAGTAAGTAAGAGTCTAATTTGTTAGCCAAGGATGGTAAGTTCAATCCTAGGTAGGAGCCAGGATAGTAAACATACATGTTTGTGTAGACATATTTACTACAAGAGGTGATATGTGCCTTTTATGTTATAGTTTGGTTGACGTTATATTTTGGAATGCAGTTTGATATCTTTAAGAAATTGTAGGATATTATATGGATAAATGTCTTGAAAGAATTCTTTCATGTTGGTTGGTTGGTTGATTTTGTTTAGCAGCATATCAACATCTCTATGGGTTATTTAATTATGAAATCTAAATAATTTGAATGCAATTGCATGCTTTCAATTACAGATAAAATGTATTGTTGGTCATTTTTTTTTTAAGTGTTTCACCCCAAGCAAAAGTGGGAAGCCACTAGCATGCAAGAAGTTACAAGGAGTTACAGAGAGTTGGAGCAAGAGCAGATAGGAGTGATAGAGGAAAGGATGAAGAGGATAGCAGATAGATCAAGGCATCTGGAGACGTCGATTGACATTACATTTGAATAGTTGAAGATTATAGCTATCAGGGAAACAGGAAAAAGGGAGGAAGTTCCACAGCCGAGAAGTGCGAGACATGAAGCTATTGGAGTAGAAGAGACGGCTACATTTAACAGTTTCGACAGTGAAAGGGTGAGAGTGAGATGCCAGCTTAGTAGAACGCTTAAATTCATGAAGTCTAAGAACCAGCAAAAGTAGCTCATCGGAGCAGTTACTGTGAAAGTATTTGTAAAAAAAACAGAGGGACGCGACAGCATGTCTGTGAGAGAGCGACTGAAGATGTGATGCCAGATCAGGGCCAATTACATTACATATCTGTCTCTGGATTTTATCAAGGACCTTGAGACAAACAGAAGGAGCTCTAGACCATATATGGCAGCAATACTCCATGCAAGGGCAAATGGTTGATTTGTAGATTTGAAGGACTTGATTTCCTGGTGTGGCACAGGGAGCCAACTTTCTTTGCAGTGGATGAAGCTATTGACTCAATGTATTTGTTTAATCTAAAACATAGACTATCAGATTAAATACTTCATTTATCACTTGTCCCTCATATATAGATATGAATTGTTAATGTTACAGATAAAACTGATTTTTCACTAAACTGTTATATGATATGGCAGTAAATGCTGGACAATTTCCTCACAGATGAAGAAGAGACTTGAAGCAACAGAAATTGGGTTCTATAGAAGGATACTGAGGAGGGTGCCATGTACCAAACATGTGAGCAATAACAAACGTTTTGAGAAAATGGAAACAAAAAGGAAACTTATACTTAACATCAGGAAGAGAGAGTTGAAATTTCTAGGGCACATAATGAAAATTTGAAGGCTTGTGTAAATGGTTGGCAGAACAGGGATTAGGAGAGATAGCAACAAAGACAAACTTTATTAAGCGCTACAAAGAACAGGAAGTTGTAGAGAGCCATGACTGCCTATGTCCTGAAGGGACACAACATATAAAGAAGGTTCCAATGAATATATATGCCACTGAAAAATGAAAAGTCATATGAAAAATAGTCATAGCAAAGAGCATTTTTTTTATATATAAAAGCTTTCATAAGTTTTTGGGGTGGTGTGGGGCTGCTGAAAATTTCAAAATGTGACTAAAAGACAAAACAATCTCTTTTTTAATATCTACTTGGAAGGACTATGAACTTTTCAACATCCCTTATATTGTATTAATTTCTTTTGGCACATACATCAGCAGTGGTGATATTTTTAAACAAATGCTTTCTTTTATTCATTATTAAAATTGAATGAGTCTTTTGAAAAAAAATTAATGAAACTTTTGTAAAAGAAAAAAAAAAAATTATTCACCTCCTTTCTAGTCAATTAAAACTTCTCAAAGCTCACAAAGAGAACAGTTTTTACATTTTGTGTTGCTTCCATTTTTAGTTGAAAGCTTTATTAAATACATTATCATAAAACAATTGTAACTGCCATTCACTCTTTCTTACTCTCACAGAATTGATTATTTATTCTATATTTAACAGTCTTTTTGTTTCTGATATGGACCATTCTACAAATGTCAAAATGAATTAATTATTACTAAATTTTCATTCAGAATGTCACAAACATTGGATTTCACTTTTAAGGTCATCTGAGACTGAAGAGAAATAAAAAAAATAAAAAAAACTGGTGAAAATTAAAAAAGTTTCCCTGGGAGATGAAAGTTGTCCTCTTTTGTGTGGCTTTAGAAAACACTAAATATATATATATATATATATATATATATATATATATATTTACACACACATACATACTCTGGTGGTCAGGCTTGTCAGGATCAGACTCAGTGAGTCAACATTCAAGTATATCTATTTCAAAGCAACAAAAATCTTTCATAGTGTGTCGTTTTCATTCTTGACTTCAGCTAGATCCAAAATTCAAAATATTGACCAAACAAAATACATTTTCTTGATATCATTCATAATAAAGAAGACAGAAAAAACAAAGAAATAAGTAATTAAGTAAAAAAAGAATGAAATAAAATTAAGCCAGTCGGGCTGCATAGGTCACAGCCCTATCTGAGCTGCCCAGTCTGAGATGGAGACAATCTTAATAGGCAATGTACTTCTGTCAATAATCTTTTAAAACTCTGTAATGATTTGTATGCCTTGTTTTTCACACATTTTTATTATATATTACTGCTTTCAAATGTCCATTTTATATAATTTATTCTTTATAGTATAAGGTTTTTTAGCATCATGTATCAGTTGAAAAAAGGCAAATTAAATTTAGCCCAACCTCAAGTCAGTGAAAATCAAAGTGTCGAAAAGAGGGTTGGGGTGAGGAGTGTGACTGGAAATGTTGATTGTTGAGGAAATATGATGTCAGTCAGCAGCCACAATTATACTAAGCCCAAAACATACAATTGAGCTAAAAATTCACAGAGAGAGAGATATATAAACACAGTAATGCATAGACATATATACAAACACACACTCAAGATTTAGCACATGTTATTTTTTCAGAAGACATAACTTGCTAGAGATTTTTAAAATTTATATATTTTAATTAGAGTAATCATTTTAGCATCTAAGTTATAGTATATTTTCTTAAAGATTGTAATAAGCCGACAAACATTGATGAACTAGAGTTGCCATTGACATACATATATATATATATATATATATATATATATATATATATATATTTATACACACATACACACAGATGAAGAAAAATATACAGAAAAACAAACAAAAATCCTAATATGCAATTATGCTGTTTTAACATTAAAACAGCATAATTGCATATTAGGATTTTTGTTTGTTTTTTCCGTATATTTTTCTTCATACTGTCGGATCTATATCCATATATTTGCTTACATACACACAAATATACACATACATATACACAAATATATATCTATACACACACACACACATATATATATATATATATATATATATATATATATTTTGGCAGCATGTTTTCATTGAGATATGGTTTGTCAAATAATTTAGACATGTTCTGTCTACTTATTTTCAATATATAATATTTCATATTCATGGATAGGCTTTTTGGTGTTGTTATTGAAGGACAAGAAAAAATTGCCGTGTTGATACATATTTCTTTTGAGTACTTTTGACATAGCACAATGTCATCATCAGGGTTTGTTTATTTCAAGATAAATATTGTAGTGTTCATTAATGTCATTATTCATGACTTACTCAAGGCTGAGACAGTCAAGGATAGACATGAGAGAGGTAAAAACTTTTTTAAAATCTTCACGAAACAACTACAAATTGCCGCTAAGGAGCTACATAATCATCCAGAGATAATTGTCAAAAAAGCAGACAAAACTAACATCTTTGTTGACTTAAACAAATCGGACTGCTACACAAAACTCAAGCAAATACTCAACGACCACACAAAATTAAAAAAATTAATAGAAATCCAACCAACCAACCAACTAAAATTAAAAATTAACAAACAAGACATTGTGCTATGTTGAAAGTACTGAAAATAAAAGAAATATGTATCAACACAGTGATTTTCTCTTGTTCAATGTCAAAGGATCCAATTGAAAATAAGTAGACAGAACAAGTTATTCAAAATGTCTCTCTCTCTCTCTCTCTATATATATATATATATATATATATATATATATATATATATATATTAGTCTTAGCAATTCACTCCTGAAGATGATCTTGGATGAGATTGAAAGTACTTGGGAAAATAAAATATGTGAAAAAACCTACAGTACCTATCTAAATGAATTTAATAACAACATTAAGAAGTTGATCAGAGAATTTTAAAGGATTAATAAAAAATAAATATACATGTCCAGATTATTCAACCAAACATGCTTGAATAAAGATATGCTATATGTGTGTATATATATATATATATATATATATATATATATATAATATATTAATTAAATAATATTTATGTTGGTCACACCACAAACTCACTTTCACGATGCTTGACACTACATTTGAATGAAAACTCTAACATTTTTAGG
This sequence comes from Acanthosepion lycidas, assembly GCA_963932145.1. Taxonomy (NCBI): domain Eukaryota; kingdom Metazoa; phylum Mollusca; class Cephalopoda; order Sepiida; family Sepiidae; genus Acanthosepion; species Acanthosepion lycidas. The sequence continues at coordinate 9,931,646 of OZ010599.1, forward strand.
CATTTAAAGCAACATGCCTGCCTGCACACACAATTCCGTAAAATACTTGTTGAAAACACAATTATACTTCGACATGAAAATGATAGACAAAAACTAAAAATCCTTGAAGCATTATACATCAAACAGCTGAAGCCCAACCTAAACAAAATCAACTATGGCATCTCTACAAATATTCTTAAATGTCTATAATTGGTAACAGAAGCCATTGGTTTATACCAACGGCATTCCATACTTCATACTTCTCCAATTCACTCTTGTGTGGTCATGTGTGACGTCATGAGATGCGATGCGATTTTCGCTTCTAGCGTCTTATATGCACATGTTTATCATTGCTTAGAAATCATCTATGTAAACATTGACAGACTATCATCACTGTCTTGTCTGTATATTGCTTAATATGTTGTAATTGACATCTTTGATAATGGCTTAAGTAAGCCGAAAGCTTAGATTGTATTAAAAAAAAATATGGATCAATATTGTGAATTTCTTTCTTCATTCAATGATAATGTTATTAAACTTATCAGATGTTATGAAAAAATTTACATGAAATAGACAACACCTGTCTATATTATTTAATGAAACGTGTATGAATGAAAAGATGCTGCCCAAATACACCCTATATATATATATATATACATATAGAGAGAGAGAGAGAGAGAGTAAATCCATTGGTATAATCCGAACAAGTCCTATTAATACAATATAGAATTTTAAATATTAAATGTTAAAACTGTCTCATAAAGTGTGCTTAATGTTTATTTTTATTAAACAGAGCAAAATATTTCATACAATTGGAATTAAGATACCATTAGAAAATGATCATTCACTGATGCTATCTTCATTTCAATTGTATGAAATATATATATATATATATATATATATATTAGGTTGGTGCAAAAATAATGTCTAATGTCGTTTTCTTACATAGTAACATATGTGAGAAAACGACATTGTATGAAAAATATATATATATATTAGGTTGGTGCAAAATTAATGTAGTTTTCTCACATAGTAACATATGTGAGAAAACGACATTATTTTTGCACCAACCTAACACACACACACACGTGCTATACCCCCACAATATGGGGCCACCTTCTTTTTGAAGAATCACCTAACTAAAAATTGACAGTTGTATGTCCTTTTCTTACTCATTTACTTACTCATTTCAAATGAGAAGGATTTCTCTTCCTGAAGAGTTTTATCATATATTTGATAACAATGACAAAATTAACCTATTAACTGCATAAAGTTTCCTTAAGATTTTAGCTCTTTTTACCTAATCTACTTTGATGGCTAATGGTCATTGTAGATCTGTTAGATTTTAATTTTTAGGTAACCCCTCTATAAAAATAATCAGATGCCATACATAAATAGGTTAGTTTCAGCATCTTAACTTACTTGCAGTTAATTAAACCAAAGAAGGTATGAAACCCTTATAAAGAGTCAGATCAGACAGGAAGAATCAGCTACTTTCTGGTATGGTATGATGAACCAATCATCCTTCCAGCATTTTTAACAATGCATTGTTCCACCTGAAGTCTGAGGGATTATCTTTAAAATAAAGTTACGGTTATTTCTATTATTTTTTAATGAATTCTGTACCAAGAAGGCAGGAGACTTCTTTTCTTTCTTTTTATGTGCCGTGTCTTTTCAGGACGTAGGCGATTGTGGCTCTCCACTTCTTCCCTATCCCTTGTAGCTCTCAATAAGTTTTGTCCCTCTGTCACCTCCCCCAGAACACGTTCTGTTATCCACTTGCTTAAGTCTGCCAGGTATGTTGTGTTCTTTTCCTTTGTCTTGCTTTCCCTCTATTCAACCTGTGAGTATCAGATTCTCCAAGCTCTCCTTTCTTATTACGTGTCCCAGAAACTTCAGCAGCCTCTTCCTGATGTTAACTATAACCTCCTTGTTTGCATCCTCTCCAAGACCACATCATTGCTCACACACTCGGTCCATGATATTCTCAGCATCCTTCTGTAGAACCATATCTCTGCTGCCTCGAGTCTCTTCTTCATTGTTGAGGAGACCATCCAACATTCACTGCCGTAAAGGAGGACAGATGTCACATAGCAGCTCAGTACTCTTTTCTTTGTTACCAAAGAAATTCACCAGTCTTTTGATAATCTACCTAGCTTTTGGAATGTGTCTTTGGCCATCCCAATACGTTTTCAGATCTTAGCATTGCACTTACCATTCCCAGTCAAAAACATTTCCCTGATAATTAAACTTCCGCACATGTTTGATTTTAATGTCCCCTGACATGCAAGTCGCATTCCGGGATCATCGTTTAATGAAAACCACATGGTACTAATGCTATGGAAATATACAGGGGGCGTTTCAAAAAAAATACGCCAAAATCATCACATGATGTGTCAATAACGAAAAAAAATTACAAATCTCTAGCATGAACACGTGTTGTATATACATTCAAGTTTCATTTCATGTTTTATAAGTGCTCAATGTGGCCACCACTGGCAGCGCGGACAACATCAAGCCGATATGAGAATTCCTCCCAAACGCGCCTCAGCATGTCACAGTCCACCGTTTTGATTGCAGCTGTTATTCGATCTTTCAAGTCATCTATACTTGCTGGAAGTGCTGGAACATAAACTTGGTCTTTAACATACCCCCCACAAGAAAAAGTCACACACAGTGAGGTCTGGGGATCTGGCAGCCCAAACACAGAGAGCAAGGTCTTTAGCACCTCTCCTCCGAATCCATCGCTGAGGCACGTTTTCATTCAGATGAGCTCTAACCCCGAGATGCCAATGGGGTGGTGCTCCATGTTGCTGAAAAATGAAGTCATTCGAATCTGCCTGCATTGTGACAATGGCATTTGTTTTCACGAACTCAAGCACTGTTTTTGCGTGCTTGAGTTCGCGAAAACAAATGTCATTGTCACAAAAACAAATGCCATTGTCACAAAAACAAATGCCTTCTGCTGAGGAGTTGCGATTTTGATTGATCTTCCCACAATTCAGCTGAACCAGAAGTTATACTAACGACAGTGGTGAAACTGAGACCCAATCAAACTTTGATAACTACTCTATCAAATAACCACTGATTGAGTCCACTACAATGCTATAGACCTGAAAAAACAGCACAATGATTTTGGCGTATTCTTTTTGAAACACCCTATACTATTAAGTTGGTGCAAAAATAATGACATTAAAAAACAACATTATTACGTCATTATTTTTGCACCAACCTAATAAATTGTACTAATGCTGTGAAAAATGTACTAAAACATACTAATGCTGTGAAAAATGTACTAAAACATACTAATGCTGTGAAAAATGTACTAAAAGAAAGTTAATGGAAACAAAAGAAAGAGGAATAAAAAAAAAAAAAATCGATTTATAAGAAAAAAAAATAAATGAAGACATGAAATGAAAAGGAATGAAAGAGAAAATGAAAAAGAGAGAAAAAAAATGAAAGAAAGAAAAATGAAGGAGTATATTGTAAGAAAGAAGGTAAGGCGTCTCTCTTCCTGAAGTGAATAATCAATATATTTCAAGCAGTCATGTGCTCTGCCTCATTTTGCAAATGTATTCTTATTTGTCATTAAAAGACACACAGAATGAAATGAAGGAAATTAAATTTCAATTGGTTCAATCACCATATACGGATGACACATCCCACAGATGTAATGGATCAGAACAGTGAAAGCATTTCCTTAATGACAAATAGAGCAAATCATCTTCTTTAGAACATCGATTAACAAGCTAATCTATTAGGTTGGTGCAAAAATAATGTCGTTTTCTCACATAGTAACATATGTGAGAAAACGACATTATTTTTGCACCAACCTAATACCAAAACCAGTGCTAATTTAATGAGATTGTTACTGAATAATTGTGACCCTGTACCATACTAAGCTGAATAAAGATCTATGGGACGTTTGCCCAATACCACACGTCCTATAGATATAGGACTGAAACAGAAGTTTGTAGCAATTATTTTTTTGATGAGTGATATTTGAATATGTGATTTCCTTTCCCCAAATGGCTAAAATTTATGTCAAACATATTCTGAAAAGTAACATTTTAATATGTATTTCTAGACAATTCGTGTGTGGATTTTGAATTTTAAATGTCTTTACATTTAAAAGTAGAAATGAAGGAAAAGAGATTTATTTTCATTATTTGATGCTCTTTCATTTACATACTGTATTGTTTTGTAAATTTGGTGACAGTAATTGTGAGTTCAATCCCTGGTCTGGGCAATTTGTACTTGTGGAAATAGCATGAGCAATAATCTTAGCAGTATTAAATAAGAACAAGATGAGATATCTCTAGACATAGCCAGTGGAATGAGAACAACCTACTCCCATAGATTAAATAAAGGGTTCAGTTTGAAATTCTCTGAAGGTTACCTGAACTGACGAACACCAAGAGCCAGAGGACACAACGGCTTTAAACATTGTAATAGAAGCAACAAAGATGAGGAGAACAGTCTGGATGTAAATAATGATAACTCCTCATCCCAGAAATTCAAACAGAAAATAGTATTGAAAAAAAAAAAAAAAAAATGAAAATAGCACTGACATCTCATTTTAACAGATATATTTACCAAAATTACATAAAAATGTCTTAAAATACTAAAGAGTAAATTTTTTCAAAAAATTGCCATTGGCTTTGGCCATCATTTCCAGATGACTTTGGAATCTCCTGCAACTCTTCTGGATGGTCTCCTTGTTTATGTTGGTCAGTGCTGACTTCAGTTCATTTTTGGTATTACAAGAGGTTTTGTTGGTCTCTCACTCAACTGTGTCCACACAGAATAATCTAGGAGGTTGCAGTCTTGGGAGTAAGGTGGCCAGATGTAAGGGGTGATGTGGTTGCAGAAATTGTCTTACAGCCATGACTTGTTTCTCCTGCTTGTGTGGCATGGTGCTGAGTCTTGTTGCCAGACATAGGGTCTTCCAGTAGCCACCTTTTTGACCCAGGACAACACTACCTTCTCAAAGTACTTGATGTAGACCTCTGTGTTGAGTCTTGAAGCCCTGTGGGAAGATAAATGGAGGCATAACGTCATCATCACTAGTGATCATTCTAAACATCATGTTGTTGACTGGATATTTAGTTTTCATCACTCCTGGTACATCTTTTGGGGACACAGTAAGTCAACAGTTGTTCTATGTGTTCACCATCTCATTGTGGCAGAAATTTTTCTCATCTGATAAAAAGTAAAGCATGTTTGATTGGAGGGGATGCTGGCGTTTCTTTAAAATCTTCGTAGTACGGTAAAAAATGGCCCCTTCTCATCTTGTATGAGAAATACCAAATATCTTCATGCATTACCTGCCTGATAAGAAACTCAGACATTCCTGTGTCCCTGGCTATGGACCTAATTGACTTAAAGGACTCTCATCAACAAATTTGGGATTTCTTTTCTTATCAGAATGATCAGGGTGAGTTTTCCAAACTGCCATACCGTTGTGATCACCATTATACCCATCCAACCCTTTCCGAATCTTCTGCACTGTCCTCAGATGGACACTCAAACACTCTGAAATGTTTGTATTGGAGCTTCTGGCACAAATGCCAAGCAGTACAATATGCTATTTCCAAATTTCTTGTGGTGTGAATTGCATCATAGTCCTCTTTTTCTCACAGATGGTGCCCAACTGACTTTACTATACTGTGCAGTTGACAAAAATCAAAAACAAACATGCTCAAAATTAAAAATATAAAATGGCGACAATTTACCCATAGCACCCTGTATGTACTAATGTGCATTTTTGCTTTTTGTAGAATAAAAATCTTCAAATTTGTAATGTACAGTGGGCTATGGTAAGTTTTTAGCCGCCCTTGATTACAGCAATTTTGACTTGTTTAATAACGTCTCTTCTTTTTTTTCAGACAATATCATGTTAGTATCAAGCTACTCTCATCTATGAACAATAGTTGACTTATATCTTGTGATGTAAGTTCATGGAAGAAAGGAAATTTATGAGTTTCAACTAGGGCAAATAATAGGATGGCATCAGTGTGGGAAGTCAAATAGAGAAATTGCTAGGTTTTTCCAGGTTAATCATCAAACAGTTAATAATATTTTCAAGAAATTTAATGAAGAAGGCCATTGTCATGTGGAACCACATTCAGGAAGACCAAGCATCGTGTCTGAGCAGACAAAAAAGGCACTGAATAGGGAAGTCATCAGAAACCGTTGTCAAAGTATCAAAGATGTCGTCAACAGCATGGAAATGTTGCCATATGCGGTGAGAAAGACTCTAAAAGAGCAAGGTTATCAAAGATGAGTTGCAAGAAAGAAGCCCTTGATTTCAGAGGTTAACAGGTATAGGCGTTTGGACTGGGTGAGAGAATTCGAGAGCAAAGATTATGAATTTTGGTAGTATGTAATTTGGTCAGATAAAAGTAAATTCTGCCAATATTCTAATTCAAGATTGGTTTATGTTTGGAGAAATCAGAATGAGACTTGGAACACTGAATGTCTGCAGGTGACCGTGAAACATGGAGGGATTGGAATAATGGTGTAGGAGGCTGTCTGGTTTGGAGGGAAATCTGAGCTGATTCTTGTTGACAAGCAGTTGAATGGTGCAAAATATTGTCAAATATTAAAGAAAGGAATACTCCCACTATTTGAAACCAATCAAATTGACAAGAATGTCTACCTTTTTCAAGAAGACAGAACGCCATGTCATATGAGAAAGGTGGCAAAGGTCTGGAAGGAATCACAAGGAATCAAGTCACTGCCATGGGTCACCCAAAATCCTGACATGAATCCAATAGAGCATGTTTGGGAGCACTTTGACCAAAGACTTCGAGAGCATGCAACCAAAATCACATTAGTGGCAACCCTTAAAGAAACATTGCTAAAGGAGTGGCAAAATATGGATCAGACGATTGTTGATTTGATCAAATCCATGAAAAACTGAATACAAGAACTGAAACTAGCAAATGGAGGACCTACTCTATACTAATTCCAAATACTGTTTATTTATGTTGAGTTGGGATTACATAATTAAATTTTGAAATTGGATCTAGTTTATTTCTCCTGGCTAAAAACTTTTCTTAGGCCATGTGCTGCAAAGCTTGTAATAAAAAGAAATAGTTTTTAGAGTTTGTGAAAAAAAAGTTCATATGAAGATGTGAATATCCTGAACCACAGTTTAGTTTTAAATGTTGTTAGTGGCTCATTTGATGTTTAACCACTGGTTTTTGAAAATGTTTATTTATTAACTTCAGAAAACTTGTCCAATATTAGTGTTGGATAATTTACAAAAGGGTGGGAATTGAACCATATGATTTTTCTTTTTCTTCAGTGTTACCCATGGGGTTTAAATAGGATAGTTTATTTTTAAAGCTACTTTTGTGGAGAGCATTATCATACAATTCTTTATTTTTAGTAAAAATATTTCTGTTAAAAGCTTATTAATTCTGGAGCTAACAGTAATGGGTATCTGTTTCACAATGGCATAGGGGTAGTTAGAATCAACATTAATGTAGTTGGGGCTTTCATGTTCTTTATGATAAGGTTTAAAGGTATTACTATTAAGGTTCAGAATGATATCCAAATAATCTACAATTTTGAGGTTAGAATCAATCTCAATCTTAAACCCCAATAACTTAAAGGTTCTAACAATTTTCTTCTGTAACTTTACAGTAAGTGGACCATTGCTTTTGGGAACAAAAATGACTCCATCATAGGATTTTTTGGTTGGATTAGCTATTCAGATGAGGTAAATTTGGATTTCTATTCTATGTAATTTATATGCTATGTTATAATAAATACATTAAGCTCTTTTTGTGGATCAGTTTTAATATTTTATATTATTAGGATTCACTTGGATTATATACCAATGGATTATTACCTCCCTCTTTCTCTCTCTCTCTCTATATATATATATATATAGAGAGAGAGAGAGAAAGAATATATATATATATATATATATATATATATATATAAGAATAAGATAATGTAATGGGTTGATGCCATCAGATATTATAATTTCATTAATAATAAAAATTGATAAATACTATAAAATTTAATAATATAACACATCACAACTTCAATATTAAATTATTTTTTTTTTTTAAATTCTAATTTTGAAGAAAAATTTTACAACTAGAAAAAATTATAAGGATTAGAAATAAAAGATGTAAACTAAAGCAGAAATAGATGAATGTGCATGTATAAAAAGATGCAAAATTTATGAGCGTGTGTACAAAACAGATTCAAAAAACACCAAAAAAAAAAAAAATGGAAAAGATTGGAAATATACCTATTTAAATACAGAATCCCTCTGAAGAATAGTTGGCACCAAGAAACTTTGGAGTTGGGGATACAACAACTAAAAAGGATTTGATATTTACAGTTAAGTAAATTTTAATATTATTATTGCTCTATTTTTAATATTATGTTAATAATTTTATTATTGAGCAATACATATAAAAATATCTGCTTATATTTTTAATTCTTAAACCTCATATGCTACTTAATTTTTCTTGAAAAATGACATTGTCTAATGTACAATATGTATCCATTTACATCCACTCTTGTTTAACATCTGTTGCTGTCATTGATTTCAAATCTTTGGGTCATGACCCTTTTATGAAAAATAATTTCTTAATTTTTGATTCTTCCCTTAGTTTAAATTTAACATACATCATATTTGATTGGTTGATCTGAGTAAAGCCCACAAACCTTATAACCACTCTCATCTTTTCTGGGTTTTTTTTTTCATAAAAAGAGGCTGTATTTTGCTTTTAAATCTGAATAAATCATTCACTCGCCAGTTATTTACAATAACCTGATGAGATGCGTTGATATGCATCGAAACACAACTGCAATTGTGTAGTGATTTTTTACATGTTTTTGATGTAATATCCTAAAATAAAGAATATTGCTCTACTTTGTATTGAGCACTCTTTTAAATTAAACATTGTGAACATTGGAACTGTATTCTGTTTGTTCTCATCTTACCTGGAGATTATATATATATATATATGAAAGAGAAGGGGAGAGAAGGAATGAACATTGCATGGTGACTATCAGTTTCACACCTCAAATCATGAGTCATTACTCCTTTATCCAGCTCTATATATTGCCTTATAGGAAATTAATGGAAGAGCGGGGGATGGAAGAAACATGCATACATACATTTGATGTTACTGTAGAACATAATAAAAATAAAAAAGAAAGGGATTGTCAATGGTCAAGATTTAATGCAAATATTACTGATAGAATAAAATTAAAGGTCAGCACCAATAAACCACAGTAGTTGGGGTCCAAATCTCAATTTAATGAATTTATTAAAATAAAAGATTATCAGGAAAAAAAAAGTCAGACTTTAAAAAATGTGACAATCAATTTTGAATTTGTTTCAAATTGGGATCCACTAATGATTATGATTCTAATATGAACATGACAAAAAATTTTAGGGTCTGTTGTGCATGTGTGGCTTAAGGAACATTGTGGTTTATTGGTTCATGGCTTAATGGCACTGACCTGTATGTATAATATAAATCCTTGACAAATAATTTGTGCCACAGAAAGGAAATTTTCCGACTCATTGCTGTTGCTTTGAAGCATTTTAAAAACCTTCAAGTTAAGCTACTAAAACCACACACAGATGATTTGGCCACAAGTGATCACAGCCAATATTCAAGATTTCAGCTTACACAAAAGAATCTATACACAATGATAAAATCCCTTCCTGATTGGGGAAGGTAAGCTGGCTTGAGATCAAAACGTTTGGCTGACAACAGAAGTAGCACTACACTTTTGTCTTGCATACAACCATTTCCTTTTTCCCCTGTTAACAACTAACAGAAAAGTAAATTGTGATTGATAACATTTCTAACACACATTAACTTTTTCATGTCATTTCAATTGACACTTTAAATAACAATATATGTTTTAAAGAGCACACCCATACATATTAACAGGCACACACCTTGGCAATTAACCATTCCTTGACATATCCAGTTACACATTTTTCATAGATTTGGCTTCATTAAAAAAAAAAAAATCACTGTTATTAGAAGTTACCCTACAACTAGGACTGGTGCGTATTGCTGCTAAACACCCCAAACCGGAGTTGCGGGGCCCAGACAGTGCTTTGTAACACTCACTATCTCATCAACATTTGCTTTATTCTACATAAATTTTTTTTGTCCAAATCTGTAAATTCGTTTTGCTCATGATAAGTCTCAAAAAAAAAAAATGCTATAAAATTCACTATTTTTTTATCCATAATATTGAACGTGTTAAAATTATTCAACTTTTTAACAAGAAAAAGCAAGTTGATGTTAAAAATTGCCGCAAAACATTGATTTATTTAAGATGGAATGATCTATCATGACATGTCTCTAATTTGTATTTAAATAAATTGTATTTTATTTTGAATTTTTCTAGTTGAATTTTATATGAATATTACCTTATGAAAATGGAGATGTAGTAGAGTATCAGTTATGTGCCATGCGTGATACAAGCTTAGGTGATCATGTATCTTTTGATACATGACTGACGAGGCAGATTTTTTCCCGCAGTAGGTAGCCATTTCTTTCTGCAGTAGACCAGTTGCCATCCAAGGCTATAGAACCCTGTCTGTTCTGCTATTTACACATAGCTGGAAGGAAAAGAAGAGGATCCATACGTTTCCCAAGGGTCAGTCAGTTTTGTGCCATGCGTGATACATGCTTAGGCAATCATGTATCTTTCAATACATGATTGACAAGGCAAATTTTTTTCTGGAGTAGGTAGCCATTTCTTTCTGCAGCAGAACAGTTGCCATCCAAGGCTACAGAACCCAATCTGTCCTGCTATTTACACATAGCTGGGAGGAAAAGAAGAGGATTCATACCTTTCCCAAGGGTCAGTCAGTTATGTGCCATGCGAGATACATGCTTAGGCAATTCCAAAGGTATTAGAACACAAGTGAATTTAGTAGATTTGAGGAGGCACAATGGAGTAATGGATAGCAGCTTGAATTGAGGAATTGGAGAGCCGACTTCAAATTCCATTTGAATCTATTACATTCACTTACGCACTAATCCTCTTGGGAAAGGTATGAATCCTCTTCTTCTATTTACCAGCTGTTGGTAAATAGTAGGACAGACTGGATCCTATAGCCCTGGATGGCAACAGGTCTACCACAGAGAGAAATGGCAACCTACTGCAGGAAAAAAAAATCTGCTTCGTCAGTCATGTATCAAAAGATATATGACCACTGATGAGAGTTTTGAGAACAAGAATTATAAAAAAACTTTTCATTACAATCAGAAAGCGACAACTTAAAATTCTTAGGAACATAATGAGGAAAGAAGACTTGGAGAAAACAAAGAAAAACAGAACATGTTTGATAAATTTGAAAGAAAGAGCATTGCTGAGACCAACAAAAAAAAACAAAACAGTAATCTGTAGAGAGCCATGATCAACCACATTCTGAAAGGGGATGATACATAGAAAGAGGGAACCTACCTGACAAGTTCAGAATAATATCATCATCACTTTTGTTTTGATGAAAATATTTCAATCTATATATAAAATTCTGTGAGAGATAAGAGGTTACAAAGTACAGTTTGTTTTACTAGGGTGCATAGCTTAGTACTATAATTTTTCATTAATTTTTTGAAAAAATTATAAGTTTTATTATTTAACATAAAAAATACTCCCACTATTTTAAAAACAATTTAATGATTAAAATAAATACTTATTTAATAAAAATGCAACATTGTTTTTTGCATATTTCTTAAGTATTTATATATGCAAGAATCCAGTCTCCAGTTTGCTCTGTGTTTGCAAGATCTATAAACAAATCACAAGGCCAAATGCTTCAAAAGGTTGAAATTTGCCTCCGGAAAGAAATATTTGTATGTTGCATGCTCAACAGTAATAAATCCTAAGAATTTATTCTTTGATGTTAAAAAGGAAAAAAGAAATTTTCTTAAAAAATATTGTTTACCATGAAGTCCTATAAAATTAGATTAAATTAAAAAAATTATTAAAATGTATTTTTCCCAACAAATCAGTTTATTCAAATCTCATTGATTCGTTTTTAAAATAGAATGAAACAGTTTGTAAATATTGACAAAAAATGTTGGTGATAACTTCAACAATACTAAATACAGTGAGGATTTCATCACACTAATGCATGTTGGAAGAAATTCTAATAGTAAAATCTCTCTTGATTTTCTCAAATTGATTGTATACCATAAACCTTCAGGAGACTTTGAACAAAACCTTTTTATTATCTTTAGGATCTTTCATTACTCAGTTATCTTTTTACTGATACACTCTTTGATTTAATGAGTAAAGAGCAGAAAAATAACAAATAAAAACAACACACTTTAGATCAGAGACACATTTTTATCAGAAACTATTTCTTTATTTCTAATTTTTTTGACCGACAGTTCAGAAAGTGCATCAATAAAAAGATAGAAGAAAAATGTGAAAGGTGTATTGAATCAGTCTTAGGATAAGATCAGATGGAATAAAAATAGTAATAAAATAATAGTAATAATAAAAATAATGAAAAGTGTATTAACCCAGACTGCTGGGATCAAAAGTAGTAATAATCAGATGGAATAAACCTAATGATAAAATAATAATAATAATAATAATAATAATAATAAAAGTAATGAAAAGTGTATAAACCCAGATTGCTGGGATCAAAAGTAGTAATAATCAGATGGAATAAAACTAGTGATAAAATAATAATAATAATAATAATAAAAGTAATGAAAAGTGTATAAACCCAGATTGCTGGGATCAAAAGTAGTAATAATCAGATGGAATAAAACTAGTGATAAAATAATAATAATAATAATAATAATAATAATAATAAAAGTAATGAAAAGTGTATAAACCCAGATTGCTGGGATCAAAAGTAGTAATAATCAGATGGAATAAAACTAGTGATAAAATAATAATAATAATAATAATAATAATAATAATAATAAAAGTAATGAAAAGTGTATAAACCCAGATTGCTGGGATCAAAAGTAGTAATAATCAGATGGAATAAAACTAGTGATAAAATAATAATAATAATAATAATAATAATAATAATAATAATAATAAAAGTAATGAAAAGTGTATAAACCCAGATTGCTGGGATCAAAAGTAGTAATAATCAGATGGAATAAAACTAGTGATAAAATAATAATAATAATAATAAAAGTAATGAAAAGTGTATAAACCCAGATTGCTGGGATCAAAAGTAGTAATAATCAGATGGAATAAAACTAGTGATAAAATAATAATAATAATAATAAAAGTAATGAAAAGTGTATAAACCCAGATTGCTGGGATCAAAAGTAGTAATAATCAGATGGAATAAAACTAGTGATAAAATAATAATAATAAAAGTAATGAAAAGTGTATAAACCCAGATTGCTGGGATCAAAAGTAGTAATAATCAGATGGAATAAAACTAGTGATAAAATAATAATAATAATAATAATAATAATAATAATAATAATAATAATAATAAAAGTAATGAAAAGTGTATAAAACCAGATTGCTGGGATCAAAAGTAGTAATAATCAGATGGAATAAAACTAGTGATAAAATGATAGTAGTAATAATAATGAAAAGTGTATTAACCCAGTGTTGGGCTAAAAAGCAACAATAATAACCTAAGTAACACTAATAATAAAACAATAGTAATTATGAAGAGTGTGTTGACCTTAAATATATATGTGTGCGTGTGTGGCTGTTCACACTTATCATAGTATGCCTGTTTGCAAAGGTAGCTATTACCTTTTCCAGATGCCTTTTCAGGTACTTTTGTGTTTCTTCAACACCAACAGAGTTAACCTAAGGTTGATATTCTTACTATGCTGAGTGGACATCAGAGTTTTGGGTGAGAGTACATAATTTGGTGCAATGAACAGTTTGAACATGGCCAGTACAAACACTTGTAATGATAACACAAACATCAATGGTTTCTGAACAGTTCCACCTAAGTAATTTCACTCACAAGGCTTGGGTCAACTCATGGTATGGTTTACAGGCATTGTCCAATGATGTTATATACTAGAATCATCTCCCCAGGCTGATATTATTAAAGATCACCTCCTTGAAAAATTGACCAGTGTGACATTTGAACTTGGGTCTCATGGTAATAATACTAATACTGTAACCATTCAGGCACTGCACACACTCTATCTCTCTCTATATATATATATGTGTGTGTGTGTGTGTGTGGATATGAACCAAATAATTACATATTAGCAACTGTATATATGTCCGTTAGTGTGCATACACAGATAAGCATATAAATATTTACTTAAAAGACAATATTTTTAAAAAGTAACATAATAGGCATTCATTCACCAGTTTGTGTCTGATGAGTTGGTAAAACTATTAAAACTAAGTTGTACTACGAACATAGGTATGTGGAATTCCCTTCTTATTACTTGTTTCCCTGATAGCTATAATCTCCAACTATTCAAATGTAATGTCAATCAACATCTCCAGATTCCCTAAACTGTCCCCTGCCCTTCTTTTCATCCTTTCCTCCATCACACCTCTTTACTCTTGTTGCCACTCTGCAATCTCCTGCATGCTAGTGGCATCCCACCTTACTTGGGATGAAATGCTTAAAAAAAAAAAAATATATATATATATATATATATATATATTCAAAGTAACTAATCTCTATAAGCTGTTTTTTTTGTGAAAACCTGATATGTAATAATTTTTCTCTGTATTGGTTCTTTTAAATAAACAAGGAGTTAAGTATTGTCCCTGTTGGAACCTTTCCATAACTTTCATTACCCCACAATATCCCTTGCCAATTCTTTGTCGTACATTTCAATTGGAAGGAAACATTAGAACCATTAATGTGATTAAACAAAAAGGGTTAACCAATTATTCATCCTCTCTCTTCATGCCAATTGAAGACAAAAATATGTGCACAATGACTAAAAAAAGGGAAGAGAAAAAATTACTATGAAAGAATCAGCGGTATAAATCACAGACAGATCACATTTATATACAGCAAAAAATTCCTTAGGCTTGAAGAGGGAAGGTTGCTTAGGCTTAATATAAATGGTCTCAAGAATTCTCAAATGGCAATCTGAATTCACTGATGATGGTAAAAAGATCACTGGAGAAAGACTAGGCACAGATCAGATTAATTTATTAACTGTTCAGCAATCGCAGAACCGGATGGTGTAAGCAGATTTAATACTGCTCTTGACAATGTGGTTGTTAATTACCACATATTTTTAGTTAATGGATCATCATCAGGTAACTGTAAAAATATGGATGTGAATGAAAAAACATAAAATAGTACCATATCGTAGTAAGTACATGATCGTCTAAGCATGGCACATAACTGACTGGTATTTTTTTTTAAAGTATGGCTGATAATAATTTTTCCTTCAAAAATTATTGCTGGTAATAATTTTCTTTTATTACAAACTATTTCTGTTATTAAAACCTATAAGTTTGGGTGTTAACTATTTGCCCATAGCTGGGACCCTAACAGGTGCTACCACCCTGGGTCAGGATGGACCTGGGAACACCAGCAATTAAGATATGGTTCCACGCTCCTCAAAACCTCCTGATCAGAGGCCTTGCTGTTGGACGTAGTTTATCATCTTACCCAGGACATGGATGTAGTTTATCGTCATACCCAGGACGGCAAGAAATAGTATGACTAATATAAAAAAAATAATAAATCAATAACACTGTGTGAAGGAATTATTTGTATTGGAAAAAAAATTTATCAAAGAAATACTTGAAACAATTCAAGATGACTTTGATGAAAACTCTCTACGCTATGTTTAAATGGCAAAAAAACAAATTATAACAAGAATAGTTGTGGTATAATGAAAGTAAAAATTGCTCAATTCATTTTTAGTTGAGAAATAAATTGCATACAAGGATGTTATATAGGAATAAAGTGTTGCTGCCGACACTTGAGTTTGAACACAGATCACCAGAGAGCAAACACAGGTGATCCCATTATTGAAGTAAGTAGACCACGTGACCATAGAGGAAACGTATATATGGGAGGTAGTGTGTGTCTAATTGATCTCTATTTTACTCTTTCCTTTATTACTATTTTTCTATTCAGATCACTATTCGAGTGAGTATTATCAAAGCAAGTACTGTTAGTGCGAGTGATATTTGAAGGCATCTCACACCAGTATTGTTCAATGCCATAAGTTGTATCTGTGATTACAAAGTCTCTACATTTGCAAAAGTGGCAACGAGTATTTGTTGGCATCACAAAAGTGGCAATGAGTCTTCGTTGACATCACAAAAGGGGACTAACCAAGAAACCCTTCTAAAAATAAATTCTGATGTTCAATCCTCAATGGTTCAGGTGAAGAATTTTTCCACAGACAATCATATATGAAAATATCAATCTGAATTTTTGGGATAAAGAGTTATCATTATTTACACTATTTATATTCAAACCATTATCCTCATCATTGTTGTTGTTACCACAACTTTTCAGCAGTTGTGCTCTCCGGTCTTCCACAGGTGTATATTGATCTGGGTAACCTACAGAACTGAAAACTTTAATCTACAAGGATAGACTATTCTCATTCCTCTGCCAATGTCTAAGGATATCGTCAAATTCTTATTTTTACTACTGCTCACTTATACCTGTTTTGACCGAGTCCAAGTACACACTGTCTGACCCAGAGATTGAACTCACAATCACTATGTTGTCAAAGTCATATATATTGTATTTTTTTCTATGCTACGCCTACTAAGACATCTGAAAGAATCAGTGCATATCCTAGGTTATGAGGACCTCCTTAGTCGGCCTAGCATAGAAATAAATACATTACAAGAACCACTAATAAAGAAAGAAAGACAAAATGACAGTAAGTCAACAACAGCAGCTGCAATAAAAACATGGCAAGCTGAAGCAGGCAGAGCACTAGAGAAAATTGTCCAATAGGCCAATTAAAGTGTTGGTTTAAGGAGTTGGTGACATAGTGATTGTGAGGTCAATCCCTGGATTGGGCAGTATGTACTTGGACTTAGTGGAAACAGGCAAGCAATAACTGAGGAGTACTAAAAATGTTCTCGTACTTCATTTCTCTTGCCTTTTCTAATTTTTGCTGCTTAATACAATCTCCATTTCTTTCCCCCTCTCTCCATATTTATTTATTCCTTTCAGCAAGTTTTCTTTTCAATCTTCACTAACATTGTCATGTCCTATATTTCCTTTTTTCACACTATCATTTCCTCCTCTTCTCTTTTCCTATTAAATATTATTATGCAGTTTCTTGGTTAGAAAGTTTGATTCTAGCCCAGTAGAACTGTAGTTTGGGTACAGATACTTGACTCTGGCTATATATATATATATATATATATATATATATATATATATATATATATATATATATATATAAAGCAAAATTAATATGAAGGATATTTGATCAAGAGAATTGTCTGAAGTGATACTTCTTTTCATTTTCAGATATGCATAAAACCAATACTGGCTAGTGTACCTGTTCCATAAAAAAATGATAGCAATTGTTAGAAAGTTTTAATACTGAGATGCTATGAAACAAAAGTCTTTAAACAATGTATTCAGTTTCAATAAAATGGAGATAAAGAATTTATAACTAAATTTGAGGCCAATGAACAGTTTAATTAATCCATTCCCTTTATATTTTTTAGGCACTCAATGGTATCTATGATTCATTGATTACTTCTGGTATCATAAATTGCGTTTTGCTCAATATCTTTTCAAGTTAAAAAAATTTATGTATTTAATATAACAGTAAAATAGAAATATCTCTCAAAAGTAAAAAAATTAGCAACAGAATGACAAATCCAAAGCATATTCCAAGTTGAAGCAAGATTATCACTTAATAGACAAAAGTATCTGAGTACCTCACATGAAAGGCTTGAACAAATAAGACTGCAATCTAAGAAATGGAGGAGTAAAGGAACTGATGAATGATACTGTTCATTTTGTTTGGGAACTAATTTTGTCTAAATACTGTTAAATATTTTATATGTATAGATTATTAAAATCACTAAGGGAAGTAATCACTCATAAATTTACTAACTTAAGTTGATTTAACTCCCTTGCTGCTACAGATGGAACAGGAAATATAGAAATACACATTGATAATTATTATATGGTTTGACAATTCTATTTGAGTTGTTGGTATTTATTTTGCTTTTCCACTTAGAACTTAATTTGGAAAAAGTTCATTACTTTGACTTTTACAAAAATAATCTGGAGGTATTAAATGATATAAGATTGGCTTCTTTCATTGAATACTTCCAAAACCAAGCTAAAATGTTTCATCATCATTGATCAGGTGCTAAATTTATTCTGATAAATGGCTCTACTCTCAATGAGACTCTTTGCTTTGAAATTCTGTGAAAACTTGAGCTCACCCCAGACCTCAAGTGGAAAGATATAGGATCCCTCTCTGAAGATTCTGGAAGAAATAGCTCCTTATACCCTTCCAGAAAATACCTGACTCCTCCTGACATGATTTATTTTTGCAAGAGTCAGATCAGACTGAAAATCTGAGTCTTGCTGCCTCATCTGGGCTAGAGCTGCTCAAATCCTCACTTTCCAGCCTTGACAGAATTTAAAATTATTTACACTGCCTTGGGATGAGGATTTATTTTCAGCCCTATAACCTGTTTCCCACAGATGAAACATTGCTAGCCTTTTGTTACTCTATTCCTATTTTCATGGCAGATTTTCAGACAAGCTATATTCCCTGGGCCTACCAGTATAGACTTCATAATTTAGACCTGACATACAATGTACACGGGGGTGACTTATCCTCATTTTCTTGGTATTCAATTAGTAAGGTGGAAGTTTCACCTGGACAGCTGCTTTCAGAAACTGTTATCTTGTGGAAAACTCCTGAGAAGATACTTCCCTAATCACTATGCTTTTAACCTCTTCAAGTTTAGGGTCAACCATTATCTATCCTACATATCCTCATAATCTTCATGTCTTACTTCCTCCTTTTACTCTTAAAACAACTATATTCAGTCTCCCTCTACCTCAAGTGGCTTTGGGGCTTTGTATTAGGTGAACATAAGTATAAAAAAAATCCTCAGTCAAACAGTAGACATAAGAGAAGGTATAGACATGTCCTCTTTTAGTGAAATTATGAAGTATTTTCAAGGGAAGAGATCAGAGAGACCAAGAGTAAAATATATTATTCCCTGAAACTTGGTCTGAAACGAGGTTATAAATAGGGTAGTGAAAAATAGATCTATTGCGGTAATAATGGCCAGTATCTACGTACCTTCTCATGGTCGCTGGATAAGACACAAGGTTGGTTTTAATGTCAGATACCTATTGCCCAGTTCCTGTGAATACTGTCATACTGACATTGGTATCCATCAGCCCTCTATGGTATATAGAGATGAAGGGTGGCTAATACATAAGTAAAGGCC
This sequence comes from Acanthosepion lycidas, assembly GCA_963932145.1. Lineage (NCBI taxonomy): Eukaryota > Metazoa > Mollusca > Cephalopoda > Sepiida > Sepiidae > Acanthosepion > Acanthosepion lycidas. The sequence goes on from OZ010599.1 coordinate 9,951,032, forward strand.
AAATTTACTGTCTATTAGTACCATTTTATTGTTGACTCCATTTGGCTACAGTAGTTAAAATGGTTGACTATCATTTTAGTCCTTTTGTGAGTTGAGAGTTCATACAGGGTCATTGTGTTTTTGGTTGACAGAAATTAATTTGTTGAATTTATCCTTTCTTCTTCTGGAGTTTGTACGTCAAGTGAAACTCACAGTCGATGAGTTTCCAACTCCAACCTGTGCGTCTTGAACTGCTACATCAAACCAATTTCCCACTTCTTCTGGTGTACACATGGTTTTTTACTTCATTTTATTGTGCCTGACACATCCATGTTTTCAGTTTGATTTTTGGCAGGATCTGTTGTCGTTGGTTGATTTTTTTACGATGTTCACTGATCCACATAAGTTATGTCCAGGTTCTGTCAGCTACCAAGGATAGGGAACAATAGAAGGAAAGGAAGTATGTGTATAAGAGAGAGAGGAAAGGGTATATTTCCACTTGGTGTTACTACTTCCTAATCCTACTACACGGCCTTCTTTATTACAATGAGGAAGGTGCTGTTGAAGGGTTGTAGTTCCCAGGACCAGGCTTCTGCCATAATTTCCAAAAAGGAGGGAAAATATACTACCCCCACCTCCCTATGAGGGTAGGATGTGACATGTGGTTGTTTTTAATTCAGGGTGCTCATATGCATACATATGTGCCAAGGACAAAAACTTCTGAGTCTTCACAACCACTGTCACACTACTCCACCAACCCTCACTTCTTAATGCAATTAAGGAGGTACTGCTGCTGGGTTGGAATCCCTGGTGCCAGGCATCAATCAAAGCTTTCCTGTGAACTGCTTAAAGACAAAAACACAACAGAGAGTTGAAGAACACATACTACACTTTCATCCCAACCCAAAGACTATGTAAAGGTATGTCTGCTGCTGTCACCACTGAATTAATAATGGTCTGCAAGAGTACATTGCTAACTACTGCCCTACAATGACGTTTTGTAAAGATAATGTTCTACACATCACTGGAACAAGGTAAATTTTGATAAATTATTAAAACACTTTAAGATAACTTCCGGTTCATGATCAAGTTAATTTTTCAGTATAAGAGAAAATGAAAATTTAAAGTGTAAAATAATTTGATTTTTTTTCCATTGTTGTTAATAAAATAAATATGATTTGAATCAATTCTTTCAGATGAAAGAGTTTACAAAATAGACAAAATAATAATCACCAGAAAGTTGTGGAGCATAAGCTGGTCTGATCAACTGAAGGTTAATCATGAGTTCACAATCCTACACTTGGTGCATTATGCTAGCTAGCTAGTGTTAGGTTTACCGTTTAAATAAATGGCCCGTACTTTGCTTTTTAAATCAGTAAAATAAATCAATCCATTAATAAATAAAAAATTCAAAAAAATAAAATTAAAATAAAAAGTTGGAAATTATTTATATTCCAATTAATCCAAAGATTAATTAAAATTTAATTTTACAATGAAAAAAAAAAAAAAAAAGTATAATATACTTTTATTTTATTTCAAACAATTGTTTGGTTGAGGCACAACATTTCAACGAACATTCCTGGTCAGTGGTCATCATCAAGTGTCCATTGTTTGGCATATATGGGGTTTATGCTGATTATTGTGCTATTCTGTCGTGCCACTTATTGTTCGTTTCTGCTGAATCAGTGTTTCACTACCTGGTCCAGGGATTGAACTCACGATCACTAGATGAGAGTTACTCTTGCCAAACATATAACCAACTCTTTACGATCCAGTGATGCCATTGAACTATACTGAAAAAAAAACAAAAAAACACACACACACACACAACTCAGCTGTGATATCTTTTAAATTTTGAGGCATAGTGGAGGAGTTGGTTATATACTTTTTTTGTGTTACTGTCATCTAGTAATAGATTTTTTTGTCTTTTAAAATTGAAATTTGAACTCTAATAGATTTAAAAAAATAAAATTAACTGATTAGTTGTAAAAAAAACAACTTAAAAAACTAAAAAAAGGTACTAAGTTAGACTTTTTAGTTTTTTCTTAGAAAAAAAAAAAAAACGTTGAGAATTTTATAGCGAATTACTATGGGTTGTTATTTAAATTAAAACAAATATAAACTGAATTATAAGAACGCTTTTAAATACCTTTTTCTTGGTCATATAACTAAAACTAAACATAAATGTACTTGCAACAGACAAAAAAAAAAAAAAAAATAATAATAATAACAACCCCAAACACTGAGAGATGTACATACCAATACATTTTTAACCATTAATTTGTGACCAGTAAAAAGGCGGACAAAGTAATATCGTGACTAACTTCCCTATGGCGATGATTTTCAAATAGAGTATAAAAATAAATATGAATAAAAATGTTTTTATATATATATATATATATATATATATATATATATATATATAGATAGATAGATAGAGAGAGAGAGAGAAAATTTATCTTATTCTTTTTTTTAAAAATCCAATAAGGAACATATTTGAAACTATCAAACCAAAAGTGGGCGGAGCTTTCTTCTAACTGATTGTACTCATTATGTTTTACCACCAGAGGCCGAAAGAAGCGTGTGTTGTGCTACAATACGTAATGTAATCTTATAAAGGGGGGACTATTTTAACCGCCGCCCCCCTTTCTTCATTCATATTTTTCTGATGGGATCAGATCATCATCATTATTAATTTTTTTTTAATTTATCTACTGGAATTTAAGATAACCATTCGTAGGAATGCATTTTACAAGCGCACACAACGCACACCTGTGTTGCGTGTCTCTCTCTCTACTACTATAAGTCAGTTTTGTTTGAGACGATCACTTTTTCTCACCCAGCCAACGTAAAAGAAGACAGTTTTATTGTTACACACGGACCCCACCCCCGGGCCACATATACGCCGTGCTCAATCAGATGGAGGTAAAATAAACGCACGTGCAGTAGCATACTGATAAGAAGAAAAAGAAGAAGAAGATGATTTAAAATGTTTTTGCTATTGCTGGAAGTACGATATATACACAAGTGACACAACTCTTTTTCCTTGCTTTGACATTTCATTTTTAGCAAACGAAAAACTAAAAAGAAAGTAGATCCCTTGCAACTACACAACGATACAGGATTGATTCTTATCAGATTTTTTCTTTTTGAAATTTTATTACCTTTATTTTATTTCCTATTCTTTTTCTTTCATGCGAGGGATAAAAAAGGATAAAAGAAAAAATATATTGAAAGGAGACTGGGTTGATTACAAAAACTAAAAAACAAAACAAAAAACACTATTTTTCCCACGTATGTTATTCCAGATTCCTATACTTGAAAAGAAAATGTGATGGCGAAGAAAAAGGAAATGTATTATTTTATTTTTATAGGCGATTAAAAAGGAAAGAAAAGAACGTTTTTTCTTTCTTTGAGGTGATTAGTCATTTAAATCAAATCGAAATGGAACCTTCTTACCATTGAACAACACAACAGGGATTTGATTTCTTTTTTAAACAAAAGAAAATATCTCCCATAAGGTTGTATCTCAAATTAATTCATCTCTTCACCATTTCCCTTGGACTTTCAAAATCAAAACAATAACAAAAAAGAAATTAAAAAAAATAAAACAGAAGAAGCATATTCTTTTCTATTCGAAGATGTGGCACAAGATCTGGGATACAGCTACCAGCTTCCACCAAAGATATATCAGACCAGTTTGGATTAGGGTTCATTATAGCAAACTACAAGAAGTTGTTGATGACGACGGAGAGATAGAGGAAGAAATATACATAAATGGTGAAGATCGTTCCCATATAACTGCCAAATCGCAAGTTGTTCGTTATGGAAGTACTTGTAAATTTACCAGTAAATCAACTTCATTTCCAACCTCTTTGGAACATGAAGAATTTGATCAAGTTGATGCTGGCTTTTACAGACCTCCGATCACTCTCCCTGTATTGGAGACTGCCCAAAACGGAGATATTATTAGTAATTCCCCTACAGACACAGCATTTAAAGGATCTTCTTCCTGCTTGAATTCAACAGTGACAGATTTAAAACATGCTATTCAGTTCCCTTCTAAAAGACCCCCTTATCGTCTTGTCCAAGAAGAGGCGGACCGTATCGAAATCATTTCTATTGACAATTCTTCGGCCACTTCTTCTAAACGTCGGGATAGCGACGGAGATTACAAGAAAATCAACCACTTGCTACAACATCAGTCAAATTCCAGCCAAAATAATGTCGAGGAAATCCTTCAGTCTTCGAGTGTGGTTGCTAAGAAATCGAAGTCCCGGAGGAAAAAGGTACATTCAACAATTTATGGTCTTCTTTGCTTGCCATTTTTTAAAAAGTCAAAATCAGAAAACCAAGAATAGAAAAAAAAAGTCAAATAAGGAAAAAAGTCCTATTTTTTTAAAATTTTTAATTTGTCATAAAACCTTTTATTTAAATTGTGGGATAAATTTATTTTTATATTAAATTTTAATAATAACAGAAGAACTTATGAATTTATTTCAACTTGCTACATTTTTTTTTTTTTTACATTTTCAAAAAAAGAAAATGAATAAAAAGGAAAAAGCAATATTTTTAAAGGTTTTTAAACTTAAAAAAAACGAACTATACTATAGACATTGTCCATAAATACTGAACTGAATTCTAACGTGTGGTAACATTTAAAAAAACTAAAAAAAAACATTTTTTATTTTAAATATTTTTTTTGGTTTAAAAAATTCATCAAGAAAAATAAAGAAAGACTAATTACTTTCTAAAAATTATTATTTTTTAATTTATTACATACTTTGCAATGATTTATTTATTATTGCATTTAAATTTTAAATTTAATTTTGGACAAATTCTTTTCGGTTTTTACAACTTATTGTATCTTTATTTTAAATTCTTTTTTAGCGATTGAACACGTAAAACTAAAAACAAAAAACATTTATTTTTTAAAAAGTTTTTTTTCATATTTACTTTCTAAAAAAATAGTAAGTTTTAAACTACTTTCTTTTAGTTTTCTTTTTTTAAATAATTGCGGTAATAAAATCATTATCATTAAATTGAATTGAATTTAATACCTGAGCTTGACCAGAAATATTTTGATTTCTTTAATTAGATATTGATAAAATAAAATTTATAATCATTGCTCATTAAATTATTATAAATTATAATTAATTTTGGTGCGTTTTTGGTTGTAAAATTGGGTTTAAAAATCGTATTCTGTCCGTCTCTAAATCAAGAAAATGTTAAAAAAAAAATTAAATTAAAAATTTAAGTGAAATTCAAATCAATGGATGCCATTATTTAATAAAATTCAGGAAGAAAACCATGTTATGTTTGTTTATCATTTGCCAAAACAAAAACAAACATGACTGAAAAGAAAGAAACACAGTTAAAAGTTAAATTTAAATCTCTCCATAGAGAAGTCAATTACTGGGTTTCGATTTCTATATTAAATTAATCTTGCTTTTCAGGGGGAAAATTAAACGACATATATCTGCATAATTTATATATTATTAAAAACAAACAAACCCTGAAGAAGAACGTAATAATCAGCATTTGTTTATTATGAAATAAGGAAGGATCACCTAGATTCTTCCCTGTTGTAAATACGCAATTCTTTTCGTTCTTTGCTATTTTTTTTTAAATTTGGTTTTTGTTCAAATGTAAATATTAAGAAGCGGTATTTTTTTTTAAATTCAGGAAGTTTTGTGAAAGATTAAATTGCTTCTTTTTTAATTTGATCATTCAAAGACTCAAAGAAATGATATATTTTGTTTTCATTTAAAAAAAAAAAAAAAAAAAAAAAAAAATCTTCAACATGATAAAAAAAAAAACTGATAAAACGGTACCGTTTTACAAACGGTAAAAATGCCAGTTGAAAAAAAACATCCTTAAGTCAGCAGTGGCTTATAATATTTTTGAATATTCATTTTTTTTTTAAATTATATACATTTTATTTTTAACAAAAGAAAAGATGCATTTGGCTATTAATGACAGATTTTTTTAACGTCATTATTTTTAAAGTTTTTTTACAACTTTTTTTATACATATTTTTTATTCTCATCATCATATTCTTAAAGATTTTGACAGCATTTCTTAGTATTTTTTCTTCATTCATTGAAAGAAAGGGAAACCTAAAATTCAGATTTTAAAAAATAAGAAACGAACAAATAATTCAACTTTTATAATCTTTTACTTTTATTTTTATGGGGTGGTCATAAAATAGGAAAATAATCATAAATTAAAAAAAAAAATTATTTTTTATTTTTTTTTAAATCAATGGAAAGACATTGCAATTTGAGAAGACCACTCCATTCTTCTTTGCCATTCCAAACCTTTTCATTCATTCACACAGTGGACATGTGACTACACATTATTATTGTAAACAGTGCTGGAGACAAGCAGGAAAGAAAGAGTGCGATTTTTTAATGCCCGCCTTCGCTTCTTTTTTATTTTTTATTTTTTTTAAACTTATGTGGTACATAATTGTTAAAGATTTAAAGAATCTACAAATTGAGTTCGAATTCTGGTCAAAACGAAACGAGATTAAATATCCATTTTTTTCATACTTCCCTACGCACAGTCTTATCGCCAGTCATCCTGATTTTGATCTCGTCACTGCCATGTGGTGGTGGTGATAAAGTTTTCGTTGCCAGTCAGGTGTTGTTTTTCCCAACACAAACCTACTGCTTTACCTGAAAACGAGAAACAGGCACTGCTAATTATTAATATTAATTAAAGTAAACTTTAAAGATATCTTTAAAAATGCTTCTTATGTCCATTTTGCCAGGTCCGGACGACCAGACGACCTCCTATTTTCTTTTTCGCCCTCATCAAAAACTAAAAAAAAATCTCTAAAATATCTCAGCGGGTTTTATGAAAAGTTTAGTTATTCGAACAAAGAGATTATCTGAAATCGATAAAAAAAGTAAGAAAGAAAAAAAATGTCCTACTCTTAAAATAAAAATCTCAAGAATTGAAAAGATTTTTTTTTTGCTGCAAGCAAATTAGTAAAAAAAAAAAAAAAAAAAAAAAATTGTCATTTTTATTTTATTTTTTAATATTTGACTCCCTGTTATAATTTTTATTATTTGTACAAATCTTTTTATATTTGTAAAAGAAAAAAAAATATTAAGCAATTTTTCTTAAATTATGCATTATTTTTATTTTTTTATTTTTTTTAAATAATCAAATATAAAATTTTGAAAAGATTTAAATTTAAATCCTAAACTAACTTAGGATTATGAAAATTATTCATTATAAAAATTTTTAATAATCTTTAAGGACTTTTAAAATTTTGACATTTGTAAAAATAATACATCTCCAACCAGAGAAGGATTCTAACATTTGAAATGCAGCTAATTTGATGAATCTCAACAAATAGTTTACTAAATTTTTTGTTAAAAACAAAAAATAAAATGTGGAATAAATATATTAGCATATTTCAAAGTCACTTGTGTTTTTTTGTTTTTTTTTAATATACAGTCAAATATTTTGATGACTAAACTAAAATTCTTTTTGTGCTAAAGTCTTTTTCATCATTTTTTAATGTAATATTTTTTATATTGTTAATTTAATTTTTATTTATTAGTTTCAGTAAAATTATTTTCATATAGATAAGATAAATAAAAAAAGGCTTTTAAAAAATTGCACTAAACAGATTTTTTAAATTTTTATTACAAAAACATGCATATGTACATGATTTTTACATTACTTGAACAGTTATTCTGATCTTTAATAATATAATTACCCGAGTTACAAATTTGAACCTAAAACTTTTAACAATTTAAAATATATAAAGATTACTTAACTATAAATATCATTTTTGATGTTTCCCATGAATATGAAAATATCTGCTTTACTTTTGATGAACTATTATATTCTTATATATATATATATATATATATTTATATAAGAGAGAGAAATGCTGTAGTTAAATTTGATTTTTTTTTAAAAATTTAATGATTAAATAGATATTTAATTATTCTGATGTTTTTATACAGAAAGTTGGTTACAAAATGAAAAAAATTTTAAGTATCCAACTGGTTTTCAAATATTCCATACATGTGTATTTACAAATTTTAATAAGTAAAAATATTTGAGTACTTGACTACAAATATAAAAAATCTGTCCGTTTCTCACTCCTGATTGTCACCCAAATTTTTGCCTATTATCACACACCTGAGATTCTATATGCTTTCTTTGTAGTTATAGAAACGAATTTAGTTATTTTATTAAGTATCTCTCTCTATCTCTCTACCATTTGTAAAGATGTTAAACCGTATAATTCTTCACTATTGTAAGGAAGAAACACTTTTTTTTTTTTTTTATAAATCTGTGTCATTATCATTCTATGAACTGAACAAATGAACTCATTCTTTTTGTTAGTCTTCTTACTAGTGCTTTGGTAAATTGACTTCTTTAAAGCTGACATTCTATATGGAGTAAGAACTTCTTTTTTTTGTCCATATTGCAAACCAGTGAAAATAGATCACACTTGCTTCTCTGGGATGAGGTCTAAATATTAGATAGCAAAGACAAGAAAGAATTCTAAAGAGTCAAACATTTCTTAGAACTACAAGGGGAAAGAAGTTGTGGAGAGCCATGATCATATACATCATGAATGGTCATAGGAAAACAGTGAGCAACTTACCTAAGGAGTTTGTGTGAATGGATGGCAGAGCAGGCACAAGGAGGGATGGTAAAGAGTCAAACATTTCTTAGAACTACAAGGGAAAAATGTTGTGGAGAGCCATGATCATATACATCATGAATGGTCATAGGAAAACAGTGAGCAACTTACCTAAGGAGTTTGTGTGAATGGATGGCAGAGCAGGCACAAGGAGGGATGGTAAAGAGTCAAACATTTCTTAGAACTACAAGGGGAAAGAAGTTGTGGAGAGCCATGATCACTCATCTCCTGAAGGGACATGGCACATAAATGATGTTGGATGCTTCTTGGTTTGCATTATTGAAAAATAAAAGAACCCCTGTTCTATACAGACTGTACATTAAAAAAATGGCTTTTGAGGAATTGGTTGGAATGTTGAAAAAACAAGAATACCAAAAAAAATGAGTTTGGTGTTGACTATTTTTTTTTTTTTTTTTTTTTTTGCAAAATGTAAAACAAAGGGAGATCTAGTTATTTCAAGTACACTATATTAGATTTTATTATGAAAATCAGTTTTTACAATAAAATTGGTATTAGTCCACTAATTACATTATTTATATTCAAACTAATATCTTCATCTTACTTGTTATTATCACAACGTTTCAACTGTTGTGCCCTCCAGCCTTCATCAGGTGTTTGTTGATCCAAGTAACTTTGAGTGAATTTTGAACTGAATCCTTTATTTTTATTTATATAAGGGTAGATTGTTTGCCTTCTGCTTTGTCTAGAATATCTTACCTTGTTTTTATTTCGCACTGCTCAGATGCTCACCTAGTTTCCACCGAGTCAAATTCTGTATTACCTACCTCAGGGATTGAACTCACAAACCAACAATTTGATCTACTAGACTGTTGTTCTACAAAATTAATAAGCACTATTTATTAGATTGTTTATTTACACTATTGGAATGGTTGGCAAAACACTGGTTAATCGCCAATTGATTCAAACTTTATAAAATGGTAAATAATAAGGATTTCCTTATAGTTGGTTCACACATTTTCATAATTTAGTCAATGTTTATAGATTTATGAATAAAAATGTTTTTGGTATCTGTCTATATTTCTGCAATGAGGTATTATGCACATTATTCGCACTATTGTCCTCATCTTTGTCTCCATATTTATTACAACGTTTCGGCCGTTGTACGCTCTGGCCTTCTTCAGGTGGTTGGAATGTCAAACTGAACCCTTTATTTCGCTCACTGGGGTAGACTGTTCTAGTTCCACATGCCATGTTTTCATGGATGTCAGTTATCTCCTGTTAATTTCCCTCTGAAAGTTCTCCATTGCCTTAACCGGGTATTGAACTCACACTCTTTGGGTCCTGTCACAGGATCTAACTAATGCCTTGAGGACACATAGCACAGTGGATAAAGGCATTGGTTAGATCCAGTGACAGGACCCAAAGAGTGTGAGTTCAATACCCAGTTATGGCAGTGGAGAACTTGGAGAGGGGAATTAACGGGAGATAACTGATAATTGACATCCATTAAAACATGGCATGTGGAACTAGAACAGTCTACCCCAGTGAGTGAAATAAAGGGTTCAGTTTGACATTCCAATGGCCGAAACGTTGTAATAAATATGGAGACAAAGATGAGGACAATAGTCCAAATAATGTAAATAATATAAAAATGTTTTTATATTTATTCCTTTATAAATTTGGTAAATGTTAAATCTTGCATTGGATTTGTTTTAACACAGTTGTATTAGTTTTTAGAATTTTGTAAATATAAAATAAATCTTGTAAATAAACAATCTAATAAATAGTGTTTTATATTTTTCTTGTAAATTCTCAAGAACAAAAAAAAAATTGTATAAATTTACTATCATATGTTTAGATTTTATTACAATTATAACCATCACTTTTTAAAACAATAAACATTGCTGAGGAGTGAAGGTAGTTAAAATAATAGCAGTGTCAAGGGAAAAACTGTAGTTTCAACACTGCTTTTTTTCAGACATGAAGGTCCAAGTTTGCTGTAAATTTATTGTAAATTGATCCCCCCTATGGAAGCCAAAACAATATGTTCATACAATGTGATTTCTTAAAATGTAAAAAAGAAATTTGTTGAAATTTAGATTCTGAAGATTTTCTTTTTTTTTTTCTTTTTTTTTTTACATACATGTGTGTGTGTGTATATATATATATATATATATATATATTGATTAAACACTCCAGATAATGGATTTTAAAATTTTTCTAAATTGTAAGATTGTTGATTTAAAAAATTTTTTTTTTTTTTTTTATGGCTTGTCAACCCTTTGGGAGTTATTTAAGGCTGAAACATTTTTAGGTTGTAAGAATGATTCATTTTGTTTCTAAATAAACATTGCATTAACAATTTTGAGGAAACAACGAAAATTTTTCCAGATACAAGTATTATTATTTAACCCACATATGGAGGGAGATGAGATGTATTCATACCTTTACGAATAGTATTTTGGAATAAGTGGATGTAACAAACTCAGCTTACAGCCCCATCATGTTGAAACACTGGTTCCCATACAATCACTGAAGTTCAGCAACATCAAGCCTGCTCAGTACCTAGATGGGTGACTGCTTGGGAATATCAGGTGCTGTAAGCTTGGAAGGTAGTAGGAGGTGTAATGGATAATGGCTTGGAATTAGAAATCAGAGTTCCAATTCCTGTTGGGTTCATTATATTCACTTATGTGCAAATACTATCTGAATTCACCTTTTCTCCCCCAATGCTATGGATTAATTAGTAGGACTTGTATCACTAAACCATTATTGCCTCAAAAAAAAAAAAAAAAAAAAAAAATTATAATCGACAAATGTTTTCTGGCTTTAAATAACCTGTAAAGAGTTGATAAGCCATAGAAAATGAATCAATAAAAAAAGTAACAAACTCAACTGGAATTCAAACTTAGCTCTCCAATTCCTCAGTCCAAGCCACTGTCCATTACACTACCCATACATCCTTAAAGTTTTAGAAATCATGTTGTATGAACATATTTGTTTTGGCTTCTGTAAGGTAGCAAACTGGACCACCTCACCATTACACAGCAAAATGGACTGCCCCTACCATTAATTTTTATAAAATATAATATATAAAAATATAAATAATATAATATAAAATTATATAAGAATTTTATTTTTTTAATGATCAATTCATTTTATATAGTTTTTCTATATCAACACTATTTAAAGCCAGAAAATATTTTTAGATTTTAAGGAATTTTTTTATTTTGAGATAATAATAGTTTTAGTGATACAAGTCCTACTAATTAACTCTTAGCAGGGGGAGAAGAGTTGGATTTATATCTTTCCCAAGGGTATTTGCACGTAAGTGAATATAACTGAAATTGGATGGAACTCTGCTCTCTGATTAACGATTCCGAGCGATTATCCACTGCATCAACTGTACATTCAAGCTTCCAGCACATGGTATTCCTAAATAGTCACCTTTCTGGGTACTGACCAAGCTCGATATTGCTTAACTTCCCTGATTGTATAGGAATTGATATTTATTTTTTTAATGTTCATATATTTAGAGTGAGTAATCTGAAGCAATATGAAAAAACAAATTTTGCAGAAAAATTATTTTTTCTACTTACAATGCCTACTGTACAACTCTGTCCAAAAATCTATTTCTGTTTTTGCATCATGAAGTGTCATAGGGAGACAGTGAGCAACTTACCTAAGGAGTTTGTATAAATAGATGGCAGAGCAGGCACAAGGAGGGATGGTAAAGAGTCAAACATTTCTTAGAACTACAAGGGGAAAGAAGTTGTGGAGAGCCATGATCACATACATCATGAAGTGTCATAGGGAAATGTTGAGCAACTTACTTAAGGAGTTTGTATAAATGGATGGCAGAGCAGGCACAAGGAGGTATGGTAAAGAGTCAAACATTTCTTAGAACTACAAACGGAAAGAAGTTGTGGAGAGCCATGATCACTCATCTCCTGAAAGGACATGGCACAAATAATGTTGGCTACTTCTTGGTTTGCATTATTGAAATTAAAAGAATCCCTCTAATTCCCATCTGTTCTATACAGACTGTACATTAAAAAAAAAAAAATGGCTTTTGAGGAATTGGTTGGAATGTTGAAAAAACAAGAATACCAAAAAAATGAATTTGTAAAATGTAACACAAAGTGAGATCTCCATCCAAAAATCTATTTCTGTTTTCTTAGAAAATCTGTAATATAACAACAAACCTGGAGGGGGAGTAGTCTGCATCTTTTGTTGACTTAAATAGACATGAAAATCTAAAATACCAAGTTGTTTTGAAAGCTTGAACATGTCTACTGAATTTACAAAGCCAATTTACAAGCTGGTATAAATTTGGCCAGTAAAAGAACTTTCTTTCCTGCAGCTGGGAAAGACAACTGGAGATTTTCCAATAGAAACACCACAAACATCAATTATACTTCAGGCTAAATATATAGTCTGAAATATTATCTTCCGACAATAGAAACTTATTAACCGTGTTGTACTAATTATGTACATTGATAATTAATTTGTCATTGAATTCACATCAGCTTGACTAAAATATCAATTTGAATAGGAGTCACACAAATCAAACATTATACAATGAAAGTTTCAGATCAAAATTCAACTAATATTTACATGTCAAGCTATGGACTTTTTGATCCACTCTCATGTAGAGATTCATATATAAAAAGGCAGCTCCTAACATTTCTTCAACAAGTGTCTTCATAAGTAAAACTATAAAATTCAATATTAGATTAATGTGTAGTTAAAAAAAAATATATAAAAAGGTGCTCATATTATATTCAAGTAATTTTTACAGTTATGTCCCCCATAGGAAAAAAAATTCCCAAACATGAGTCTATCAAGATAGTTGTCAGCACCTCATAAACATGTATTAAATATTAAAAGATGCTTTTTTGCCATATTTTAAACTAAAAGTAATCAATATTTTTTTTCAAATCAAATTAGTTAAACTTTAAATCAGTTAATCTTCCTCAGAATAAAGTTTCAGAGAAGTATATTTTATTTTTGAAAAAATTTTTAATAAAGAGAATTATGTTGTATTGACAGATTCACAAATGTGGCTATTTTTAACAATTTAAATGAAAAAAAATCATTCCAATCAAGTTTCATTCCATTCACTTTAAAATACAGCAAAGTATTTTGGTGATTGTAAACATTAAAATTAGCTTGAAATTAAAGCTTAAAAGCTTCAAGAAAGATTTTTCATTTTTAAAAATGCATTTTAAACCTTGGGTATCACTTTTCTCTGTATATAAAATATATATATATATATATATATATATATATATATATATATATATATAGGGTTAGGTAAATGAGATAACTAGATATTAGCGACTATATATGCGTATACTGGCATGCATCCCATGAGCATCTGTATATTTTTTTAAACAATAAGCTATATCTTGTGCCCAATGAGTTGGGTAACCATTGAAACTTGAGTCGCATACCAAATGTAGGTATATGCGTATTTTTATATATATATATATATATGCGCGTGTGATAAGAACAAATAAGAAACATTTATCAATCTAACATGTTTCACGTTTATTAAAGCTTGTTAGTGTGTATATATATATATATATATATATATATGTATATATATATACACAAACACACACACCAGGTGTAACAGCAAAATTGTCCAATTGTTAGATCAAGCTCTGAACTGTTGTATCGTAGAAATAATTAAAGATATCTTACTGGAATTCTCCAAGGTTTTTATAACACTATTGGATATATAAGTATTGAAAGTTCATGAAGGATTGAAATAGTTCAACATATATATATTATTCCAAAATCATTTCCCAATTTATTCAAGATGGTCTTTGTCCTCTTTAATCTTTTAACTTTCTGTCTTGTAGTAACAAGGTATCTCACAGGTTTCATGTACAATTTCATTTTTTCACTGCTCTTTGGACTTTTCATTCTCGTGTGCCAAATGTCTTATGGATTGAGTTGGATCTTTTCAAATTGATCACTTTAGGTTGAAATGATGATTCCTCTTCCAGTTGTGACTTCCTGATCCAGTTTTCCTCTCTACTGTTCCCTCTTTTTTAAATTTATTCACTGTTCTCTTGATGGTTCTTGAATGGATTTTGAAGTTGGAAACCAAAATATGAATGTTGATACCATTGCTGAAAGCGTGAATGATCTTTTTTTCCTCTCACCATAGATCAATTGGGAAGACAGTGGCTCTGACACAAAACAATTTTAACCTTCTCTCTTTTTAGCTGAATAACTCAAAGGGTTTTTCAGTGATACTTACAAAAAAAAATGGCGTCAACATGGCTAAACAGGTTATCTGAAAACCTGGAAAAAAGAAACTGAATTAGTTTAGTGGGATGATTAATTATGCTGTTACACCCGGTATATATTTTGTATTACAGTGTAACCCGGATATAAGAGAGTTGTCTGGACCGGAGAAGAAGTCTCTTATACCCGGGTTTATGGCTCTAATTTGGGACCATATAAAATCTATCTTATATCCGGGTTTCTCTTATACCAGGGTCTCTTATATCCGGGTTACACTGTACTATAAACAGTTATTTTTAGTGAGTGCTGGTGATTAAGTTGTGATTCCTGTTTTTTTTAAACAGTGAACACAACAACAACCAGCCTAGGCTGAAAAGTCCTACTAAAGGAAAAAAAACTAAAACAAATCTTGTTCTATCAGGCTAGTCACATTGGCCAATTTGGTAGCATGGTGACCCAGTTTCATGCTTCAATGTCAAGTAGAAGCTTGTATTGAAGCAGGAAATCAAGTGTCAACCTTGCAGTGTTAATTCCTATGTTTGTACTGTCTATATCTATCAATGTATGTGTTATACATTCATTCTCCTTCATATTCATATTTAGTTGCTTACAGTCAATCCCAGATATAAACATAACATCAGTTTTAGTTAATAAAACAAGAATAATAATAGTGACAATTTTGACATATGAAGATAAGAAGGAATAAGTATAGAAAAAACTATTGCTGGGGTTATAAAAATCTAAATATTTTTATTACTATACTGTTATAATTGTACTGTTTTATTTTTAGTTTACGGTTACAAGTCCCATAATCCAATAAGATCATACCGGCACTATATGTACTGCAGCTGCAGGAGTGTGTCTTGGGCAAGATAGCCTGACAAAGCCCAACTCTTTCCAGGCTGGTTTGAATTCACTTTTCCTTCTACTAGACTGGTTGCCAACTAAAGCTATAGGGCTCAGTCTTGTTATGATATTTAACCCAAAGTTGGGGGGAGAAGAGATGGATTTGTACCTTTCCCAAGAGTATTTGCAAGAAAGTAAATTTAACAAACTCAACTGGAATTTGAACATGACTGATTTTGCATTCTGAGCTGCTATCCATTGCACCACTGACACATCCATATTATTAAGTATTATTATTGTTATTAATAAATGTGTCTAATTTATAAATTAAAATTTAACATGCATATCTATATAGTATAAAAATATATATGATAGGCATCGAAACATGGATGCATTGATGTAGCGGTTTACGTATATTCAAATGTAATACCTTATAAAGTGTGTATGTGTGTATGTATATATATATATATATATATATATATATATGCATGTATATATGTGTGTGTATATATATATCTATATATATATACATACATGTGTGTGTGTGTATATATTTACGTATATGTGTCTGTGTATATACATGTATGTGTGTATATATGTGTGTGTGTGTGTATATATATATGCATGTATGTTTGTGTATATATGTGTGTGTGTGTATATATATATATATGCATGTATATGTGTGTATATATATACATGTATATGTGTGTGTATATATATACATGTATATGTGTGTGTATATATGTATATGTGTGTGTATATATGTATATGTGTGTGTATATATATACATGTATATGTGTGTGTATATATGTATATGTGTGTGTATATATATACATGTATATGTGTGTGTATATATATACATGTATATGTGTGTGTATATATATATACATGTATATGTGTGTGTATATATATATACATGTATATGTGTGTGTATATATATACATTGTATATGTGTGTGTATATATATACATTGTATATGTGTGTGTATATATATACATGTATATGTGTGTGTGTATATATATACATGTATATGTGTGTGTGTATATATATACATGTATATGTGTGTGTATATATATATACATGTATATGTGTGTATATATATGCATGTATATGTGTGTGTGTTTTGAACAATAAAAAATATTAAAAACTTAAAATCTCCAGACACAGTGGGTTGTATATTAATATTCTTTCATTTTTATTATTTCAGTTAGATTCCTCAACTAGTTTCGGCCAACATGGCCATCATCAGGAGAAAAAATTGTCTGCTTGTTAGTAGCAGTGAACTATAGAAATGAATGTCTTGATGTAGAAAATGAACTTTTGTCTGTAGTTTTCATTTGTTTTTTTAATTTTTAACATGAATTTTGGTCAGACCTTGTGTTGGGCAAACAGTCTCTTAAGTTGTTATTTAAGATAAGAGCTGGATGGATTCATGCTGCTCTGAATTCCCTTGGTCATTTTGGCATATATATATATATATATGTGTGTGTGTGTATATATATATATATATATATATATATATATATATATATATATATATGTAAAACCAAACACAAACACACACTATTTAACATATTCCAATTTAGAAAAAAATATGTAAATATTGCTTTGGAATAAGCTATGCAAATTTTCTACTGCAAGCTGACAAGAAAAACTCAGTTTCTATCCAAACCTGGAATGATCAACTCTTTCTGGAAAGGAAATATATATATATATATATATATATATATATATATATATATATATATATATATTATTCTTGAACCAACCATGTCAGTTTTTATGCAGGTACTTAATAATACCACAATGCCAAATTTTGTCCTTTTTCAAGAGAAGTCACTAGTAGTTACTTTTCAAGTCTTCTTTGAACAGTCAGATGTCCATTTACCTGGAAAGAATCAATGGAGTTATTAATAAGAAGAGTTGAAATTAATGCTTGCAAGATTTCACAGCTCTAGCATGCTTGTGAACATTTCAGCCCAATCTCATCGATCAAATTTTATTCATACACAGAGTATAGTTAATAAAGTATTATTGGGTGAGAAAATTAAAAGTCCCTTACAAAATTTTGGGAGCATCCCTACAAAATGTACAGGTTAATGATCATCAATAACACCAACTAATATATATATATATATTAGTGGAAGGAAACAAATTTTGAATTTATTGTATTTCCAACTAATGAATGAACATACTTTTCATATAATTAACTGTACACAGATGCATAATAACTAAATATGCAAAGGAAACAGAAAAAAATTTGATATAATAGAAATAAATCCCATTTATCCATTTTAATAGGTGAAAAAGTATTTATACAATCCAAAAAAGAATACATAATCTCCATTTAATACTTTGTAAAATAGCCATTACAGCAACGAACCTCTTGTAGTTCTCAATTATTTGCAAATTTTAGATAGGTATTTTGTTCCATTCTTTGCATGTGGTCTTCAGATCTGGAATGTTTGTTGGCACTCTTGATTGGATTTGAATTTTCAAATAACGCCACAGATTCTTGATTGGGTTTAAATCTGGGGACTGACTTGGCCATTTCAGGATATTTACATTATTTTCAGCAAGCCATTTCTTCATAGATTTTGCTGTGTGCTTAGGATCTTGCTGGAAGATCCAGTCAAGAGAAAGTTCAAGATTTTCAACCAAAAATCATTAAATTTGCTTCCAAAATATTATGATATGCTTTGGCATTCATTCTACCATCTATTTCCAATATGTTTGCAGAAAAACATACCCAAACCATGATACTGCCATCTCCAAATTTCACTGTTTGTACTGTGTTCTTTTGTTTGAAGGCATACATGATTTTTTTGTTTTTCACCCATACATGATTTTTAGAATTATGTCCAAACAACTCAATTTTGGTTTCATCTGTCCATAATACTCTTTCCTGATATAATTTTTTCTTATCCTTATGTTCATGAATTAATTTCAACCTGTCATCTGTGTCTTTTCAATAGCAGTAGAGTTTTCCGAGGGGGATCATGACTTTAGATTGTTCCTATGAATTTCATTGCTTATTGTCCGTTTAGTGACACAGATTCCTGATGAAAGCAAATCATCCTTCAACTCTTGGGTTTTGTTTAATTTGACACGTTAATTTCCATGAAGTTCTTGAAGAAATCTTCTATGAAGCACCTCATCTTTTTTTGGTTTTCAAACATTGCATTGAATGAATGATCTTCCTGTAACTTTTACCTTCTTTCCAGAGCTTAACAATCAGTTCTTTTTGCAAATTTCTAAATTCTTTACCTCTTGCCATAATGATAACCGTCTTGCATGAATATCAATTACAGAATGTTTTGTTTGTATATTTTAGGCTAAAATAACTACTGATAACATTATTGGAACATTCTAGAATATTCCACTTGAATAATCTATTTGTATTAAAGCAATTTAAATAGCCATTTTGTTTCAACACTTCTGGTATCTTATTACTGTCGAGCACTGTCTATTCTATTCTTATACTATGGATAGAATCAATTTCGAAACACAATCAGTTGATAAGACACCAGAAGGGTTGAAACAAAATGGTTATTTTTGTAGTGATTTTATAACATATTTATGTTATAATTTTGGAATAAATAATTGTATTTGCTCTACTGTGTATTGAGCACTATTTTAAGAATAGTATTTATTGGTTATTGGATTTTATTCCGTATACACCAATCCTATACTTGGATATTAGCTCCTATTACTGTCGAGCACTGTCTATTCTATTCTTATACTATGAATAGAATCAATTTCAAAGCTACCCATGTTGAGTTTTATTTGCCCGTATAAGTTATATTTTAATAATTGACTAGAATTCATTCAATAACACTTTCAAACTTGAATATTTCTTGGTTGGTGTATCGGAGTGTCTTTGTCTATGTATGTGTGTGTATGTATGCATCTTTATTGGTGTTTGTGTGTACGATCACGTGTATGTACCTTTCATTGTGTATGTTTTTTTTTTTAAGGGTCACAGGGATATTTCCTGTCTCGTTGCTTTTTTGTGTGTGAATATATCTAAATATGTCTATGTGTTTATGTATTATCTCATTGTGTATGTATTGTCTTTTGCAAGATGTCATCCTCCCCTGCCTCTGTTTACGATTCAAATATGTGTATGTTGTCATGAAGTTTGGAGCAACATTTGATCTTAACGTTTATTCCAACTTTATTTCAATAAAAACAAAATAAATAGAATAACATGTATTTTTTCTTTTTTCCTCTGTAATTTTATAATTTTAAACTTAATATAGATCAAATTTAAATTTTAAAATGGGTAATTTTTCATTTTGGATTTCAAATTTTATCGGATAATTTAATATTTATTAGTTAGATAAATTCTATTTTAGTCTAACCCCAACATTAAAGCATTAAATAATTATTATAACCATAGTTCGTTATCAAGTTTCTTGAATTCTCGTATACTTCTATTTTGATTGGTCATTCAGGCTTATGTAACAGCATTTCCCCTTAGCAAGGGGTATTTGATTGATTTGAACTTTTTTAAAACCCTTTATTCTACAATCAACACCATCACTTGATAAGACACCAGAAGTGTTGAAACAAAATGGCTATTTTTGTAGTGATTTTATAACATATTTATGTTATAATTTTCAAATAAATAATATATAAAAGATTAATCCCAAGCAATCCACTTAAACATATGCACATTCCCACCTGCAGTAATCAGATGAGTTTTGTGGTAGGCAGGTCTCCTTGAAGCCTTACCAAGTATAACTGCACAGTTCACAGATGGCTCTTACCATTGTTTACCATGTTATTCGTTTACAATGAACCCAAGCCAATGGTGGAAAGAATGCTTGGTTGAAGCATGATAATGATCCAGTAAATATGCTGGCATCTTACATAAACACACAGGCAATTGAAGTATTTTTTGTATAAGCATTTGTCTATCTTGAGAAAGGAAGAGAAATTGTAAATAAAAGCAAAAATAACTAATTAAATAGCAGATACACAAGATTTCTGGTGCCAGTTTTTGCTATTGAGTAAGCTTAACTTATTTTTTGCACAAGGTTGCAAATATGGAGCATCCTGTGAGGATGAAATATCCTTACTAAGGAATAATCGTCAACCTGACTAACTCACTAACCAAGTCACCTACATATCTGACAATTATTGTCGTCATTATGATTTGATTAAATTCTATTTGAAATAAGAACAATTGGTTGCCAGAAGAAAATTACTGAACACACACACACACACACACACACATATATATATATATATGTGTAAGATTTAATAAAATGCAGATATTTTTATATATAGTGCTCAATATTAAAATAATATTAAAAATAGTTATTAATATTATTATTAAAAATAGTTAATAATATTATATGAAAAGATTACTTAACTTTTAAATATCAATTTTATCTCAACATTGATGTTTCATGGTAAAATTTCCAGTCTTCAGGGGTTGTGGTTTCAAATGGTATTTCCAATTATTTTTTTTTCTTAATTTTCTGAAAATTGAAAAGAAGAAAAAAAATTGGAAATACCGTTTAAAAACACAACCCCTAAAGTCTGGAAATTTTACCATGAAACATCAATGTTGAGATAAAATTAATATTTAAAAGTTAAGTAATCTATATCTATCTATCTATCTATATATATATATATATATATATATATATATATATATATATATATAGGGTGCAAGGGATAAGTTATCTAAATTATGCAAAAATGAAAATAACACTGACAAGAGAAGAGATGGATTTGTACCTTTCCCGAGGAGTATTGGCGTGTAAATGAATATAACAAACCTGACTTGAACCTAAATTCAGCTCTGCAATTTTCAATTGATAACCATTAATCATTACACCGTCCACACATCTAAGCTTACAGTAACTGGTATTCCCAAGTAATCACTCATCTAAGTACTGACCAGGCACAACATTGCTTAACTTTGGTGATCATATGAGAACCAGTGTTTCAACATATGTATTGGTATTATATTTGGTACACAAGACTATAAGTCAAAATGACAAGTAATGGTTGATAGTAATTCAACTTATAAAAAAATTGAGATGAAGCTAAATACCGTATCATATATACTTGTGTATAAGCCAAGAAATATGTGAACAAAAAAAAAAACCCCAAAAAATGAGGTATAGGCTTGGATTTAAACATTTTACTGATTTTAACCAACTTCAACATCTATGTAAAGAAAGGTGGCAAAATATCAGGATGATTGTTTGAAAATAAAACATCACTTTACTTAGATTTTACAAGCATTTTACAGAATATTTTCAGTATTCACAGGCTTTATTTAGGTTTTCATTTCTCCCAACATGTGAGTGGACAGTTGCCTATTTTTATTTATTAAATGTTCCAATTGATTTTTTTTCTATACAGATGTTCTGTTAAGGTTGATTTGTTCCGGAATTGGAACACATTTATATAATACTATTTAGGCAGACACCATTTTGTGATGCATCCAAATTTGATACTGTTTATTGTTTTAAGTAATTTTAAGATTACTGATAAATTACTGATCAAACAATTAGTCTAAATGATACTTCAAAACATTTTAGATAACAAAATATTAAAACTTCATAAAAATATTCTCCACTTGTGGGAATTTATAAAACTGTGCCATCTGAACAATGTATTAAATAGCTCTCTACTTCAACTTATACACAGGGTTTCGGAATTTATTATATTGTTGGCACTATTTAATTCAGTTGACTCAGAAATACCAGGTTACTGGCCTATATTTGTAGCTTTTTAGTCTTTTCAATATAACAGGTTGTGTTATCTTGATTAGTTGGCAATATTTTTTTTTTATCACGTTTCATACTTCATACCAGAGCATTCAGTCTTTTCAACTAAAAAATCTAAAAAAAAAAAAAAATATTAGAAATAGATTTAATTTTAAAATATATTCCAAGTGGAAAATTATTAAACTGGAGATTCATTTGTACCCATTTCTCAAATAAATTTCTCACCAATGTGATCATTTGTATTAATTATGGAAATATTTCAATGTTTATTTACATCATGTTCAGAACAAACTTGCATGTGATTCCCACCAGAACTCTGAATCAAATTTAATGTCAATAAGGAACCTTTGTTCTAAGAGGAGCTGATCTGTAGTGGTTCCAATATATACCGGGTTCACCCAAAGAGGAAACAAAATAGATTTTGTACTCAGTATCACATCAGAGGAGCCAGCACCTGGGTTGGCCTCATAGACACCAGGTGCAGAATTAGGATGTTAGTGGCTGCCCCTGACATTTAAACAGGTGGTCGACTCAGTTAAGATGTGTACATTGGGATGTCAGGTTATATAAGTGCCTCACTTCCCAAGAGGGAAAGGCCAGAGAAGAAGAAGATCAAAGTTTAAAGAAAGTCTCCGAAACCACACACCTTCATGCTGACATTGACAATGTGCAGAAGTGAATAAACAATTTTATCTATGAAAGATTTAGTCTTTTATTATTAAATTATTACAGAAGTTTTTGCCTCGTGAGAAAATTAAAAACAAAATTTTATATATATATATATATATATATATATATATATATATAGCTGGTCACTCATATTCAAGGATACCTGTCAACTAGGGCAGCTAGCCAATCCCTAGTGCATTTGTGTTTGTTCAACACCCACAGAGCCCTGTGGTTTATACTGCAACTATGCTAAGCAGACCTTAGTTATAGTGTTGGTAAAGAGTGTGTTATCTAGTATGATCAACAATTTGAACAAGGCCAGCATGCTCAAGCCGTCTGCCACAATGGCTTGAAACTTGCACAGCTATCGACAGCATCCAAGGGTTCTGTCTACTCAATTTCCCTCACAAGGCTTGGGTCAACCCATGGTATGGTTTTCAGGCACTTTCCAAAGGTGCCGCACACTGGAGTTCGCTAACATCAGGAAGTCTCCTTCCTGACAAATCAACCATGGTGAGATTTGAACCCGGGTCTCATGGTTAGAATGCAAATGTTCTAACCACTTGGTCATGTGCCCATATAAAAATTTTACATAATTAGTCAAGCATATAGTCTCCATTGTTTTGAACAACTGTCTCCCATCGTTGTACAATTTTGTTGATGCCGTTTTTGTTATGGCAGAGGAGTCCAATAAAAGGTCCCTTTTTATTGGTAGGATTTGATTAAAAATTATTTACACATTAATATAAAGATGGGTCATGAGTGATAAAGCATCTTCATTTTATATTAACAAATTTTCTTTGTGAATAAATTAATTTGATGACAATATATAAAAAACACTTTTTGCAAAAAAGATTATTTTTGCATTTTACTTTATGTAAGATGTAAACTGTAAAATGTCAGGCTACAGACTTAGTATTGGTCTTTATACTTCATTTCAAAGAGATTTTTAAATAGTTAAACTTGTTTTTAAATATTTATACTCTGACTATTGTCCTCATTGTTTTTATTATCACTACCTGAACCAATTCAATTCCTGCACCAGACAACGTATACTTGAACTCGGTGGAAACTAGGTTAGCAATAACTGAACAACACTAAATAAAAACTAAAAAAGATATCCATAGACATAGTGAAACTAGAACAATCTATCCCTATAGATTAAATAAAGGGTTCAGTTTGAAACTCACTGAAGTTTACTTAGATCAACAAACACCAGAAATAGGCATAAGGGCACAACGGCTGAAATGTGCTAACAACAACAATAAAAATGAGGACAATAGTCCAAGAATAAATAATGATAATTCCTCATCCTAGAAATTCAAACAGAAATTGTTTTTAATGTTTCCATATAAACTGGAAATGCCAAATCTAAGCAGGCATGTCTCTATAATCTACCAAAATGAATGGCACATTATAACTTTATCAAATCTACATTTTACTAATATTTTCTCTAATATTTTTTAGCTTTAAACTGAAATGTGTGTCTCATTTACTTGTCATAGTTCTTGGTGTGACTGAGATCAGATGAATTTCCTAACTTATATATATTACACACAAAAGTGAACATTGAAGTCAACACTCATAGGCGACAGGCAGTTTCATGTTTCACGCAATCTGCCTGACGATTGTGTCTAGCATGAAACATCCTGTCACATTAACATTATCAATTCAACATGACAAAGACCTTTGTCATGTTGAATTGATAATGTTAATTATATTTTATGAATATGTCCTGAAGATGGTTTATTAGACCGAAACGTCATAATTGCATATAAGGATTTTTGTTTGTTTTTTCCGTATATTTTTCTTCATACTGTCAGGTCTATATCCATATATTTGCTTACGTATATATATATATATATATATATATATATATATATATATATATATATATATATATACACACACACACACTGAAGTTCACTCAATACATAGCTCAAGTGCTGCAGAATGTAGATGGTTATAGTTTAAATAGCTGGGTGAAATGTGTGATATAAATAAAAGCGATGATGATGATGATAGAAAGTTAAGATTATGAGGATAAGAAGGATAGATAACAATTGCCTCTTGACACAAAGAGTTCAAGATTATAGTATTCAGGGAAGCATCCATATGGGAGTCTGTTCCACAAAGTCTGGCAGCAGAGATGCAGTTTTAACCTACAGTTCGGACGTACACCTCTATCTTCTTATTACTAACAGTCTTTGTATATATCCGTTGTTTCAATACACTTGTTCAACCTACCTTTGTCTTCCATGTCTTTCTTTCTGGCCTCTAAACAGGCCACAATAGTTGGCTTGGGAAAGTAGTAATTCCTTCAAGAAAGGTAGGATTGGTGGGGGAAACAGGTGTAGATTGATATTTTGATAATATTCAATAATTTACTCAAAAGGAAAATCCTCGGGAGTGTCGCCATTGAATATTATAAAAAATTAAATAAGTGTTTGGAAACTTTCTTTGTTAATTTAAAACAAGGTTTGATTTTGTTTTATGTTAGGTTTCTGATGAGAAATAAATAAAAAGAAAAATACACATTGATTTATTGATTTTTGGGTTGCTTGTAAAAAAATGCTTTTATTATGATAAAGTCTTTGCAGAATCCAATTCAGTGTTAAATACATTACCTAATTTTCAACCTGATTTCATTGCAATAGGTAAACCTCTGAAAGGAATGCATGCGACTCACTTAAGTTACTAGCTATCAGCACTTTACTATCAAATGTAGGTTGCAGATCTATACCTTCCCTGTTATTTGTTTTGCTTCACCAACTACAGTAAGTAATGATATGTTAGGGAGAGAATAGTTAATCGAGAATAGAGTTTATAAACACATTCTTCAAAGGTAAAAAATTTTTTTACAAACATTATGATTCTTCATTTCACAGGTCTGTTACATTCTGTTATTACCCCAGATTAATAATGGACAATTCTGTTTTCACTACCAGGAAAGATGTAAAAAAAAAAAACAAAAAAAAAACATACATACAAAGGAAAGAAAGTTTATTTTGCTAATTATAAGATTGTTAGAAATTATTTTAAACAAAAAAAATTACTATTACATTTAAAAATTTACATTATATACTCTGCCATTACCTCAGATAAATAATAACCCATTCTGTTTTGATTGCGAAGAAAGATGGAAGAATGGAAGAACAAAATTTTGGTTTAAGTGAAAAAAAGAAATTACTGTAATTCCCATTGTATAATACGCCTTCATCCATAATATGCACCCCTAAAATTGTGCTGAAAATGTGGAAAAATGCTTCTACTCACGCATAATACCCACCCCTTGTTTGGTAATCAAACCATATAAATTGTACCTCTCCAATTTCATTATGGCTAGCGTTTCCTACTCTTATATAAATGGTTTTAAACATAGAATATTATTCTAATTTAGTTATAGGATAATTCTTATTTTATTTTATATTTCTAAGTATTGTTAGGTACATACGATTGTATTTGACATTCTTATGAGATTGCAGTCGTCACATGTTAGTGTTGAGTTTCACAACAAATCAACCTATGAAATGTCAATTTTTTAAAAATATTTTTGTAGCTGTAAATAATACGCACCCCTAATTTTGCTTATTATTTTTTAGAAAAACATGTATTATACATGGGGAATTATGGAATGTATAATAAGAAAGAAAGAAAGGGAAAGTGAGGAAGAAGTGATAATCCTATGAGGTGCTTAATGTCTACTTCTGTGAATTGGAAAACCTTGCCAACTTTGAATCTTTTCATTTGTACCCTCTTACTTAAATAATTAATTGCATACTTAATTATTATTGTTATTGCAATATTTTGTTAAATTTGTTCAGCTCAAAATATTTAATAATACAATAGAAGAATTTCTACAGGTTTTTTATATTTGTAGAAAATGCAAAGAATTAAATTAACAATCATGACTCATCAAAAATTAAGAACAAGAAAACCATGAAATTTTCACGAGTACTGCTAGTTGACATGAATTTGTCTTACTCCAGTAAGTACCTGACTCCTCATGCTATCCTCTACCTTTATAAGAGCCAGATCAGGCTGGAAATTTAAGCAGTAGCTGTTCAGACCTCACTTTCCTGTCTTGATAGAATTCAAAAGCATCTCAGAGTCCTTGTAAGAAAAGAATTATTTTCCATGCTTCAACCTCTCTCACAAGTGGGATGTGGCAAACCTCTTACTGCTCTATCGCTACTGCCATGGAAAGTGCTTGGACAAACTAGGTCTGACCTTCACAGCTAGGATCCGCTCTGCCACTTACATAGTAGTAAACCACCCACATTCCTTCCTTATTCCATCGATGAGAAGTAAGTTCCACTCAAACAGCTTCTTCCTGCAAACTATTGCCATATGAAATGGATTCCCTAGAGGATTTTTCACCAATCTCTACAATCTTAACCTGTTCAAGTCTAGAGTCAACAATTATCCACAAACTACCCCTTATCATAAAACTCTACCTTGAGTGGTCCTCAAGCCTTGTACAGGGTGAACCTTACTGTAAAGAAACAAAGCAATAAAAACAAACTAGTAAATGTGAAAATTAC
The DNA here is from genome assembly GCA_963932145.1 of Acanthosepion lycidas. Classification (NCBI taxonomy): domain Eukaryota; kingdom Metazoa; phylum Mollusca; class Cephalopoda; order Sepiida; family Sepiidae; genus Acanthosepion; species Acanthosepion lycidas. The sequence continues at coordinate 9,978,721 of OZ010599.1, forward strand.
AAGGTGCATAGTTTCAAATATTATTGAATACTTAACCTGTAACAAAGAGGCATGGTTTGGGTATTACCTATTTCTGCCTACTGACTTGACTGTTATTTATTTACGGCTGGTTCCAACAATCAGCATCTGTCGAACTCTCTGCATTAGCAGAGAGGAACCCGGACAAGGCTTTGCCGAAGGGCAAGGTTTCGTCCGGGGAGGTTGACAGGGCCTGAACCCATCTAGGCAGGTTCAAAAAGGTTATATTTTTTGGCCGAGCCTACGGGCTCGGAGATACCCACATTAAACCGGCCTTGTGCCACATTCTATCCTCGTGGGTGGATCGATAAATATTGACTTGACTGTTATTCCACCATTTCTTCTACTCGACTTTAATTCTTTGCAGCATTAAAAAATCAATATTTTTATTAGTAAAGAAATAAATTTGATGATTAAACATGAAAACCTTTTTGTTTTACTTCTATCATATTCCAACATACAGTCTGTATATTTTGAATTGAAAATTAGAAAATGAAAGGGATAGTTTGTGGTCAGGAATTAATGTAACATGTATTGATAAGATATGGCTATTTTATGCATTATATAAATGTGTTACTAATGATATACTATAGATATGCATTGGAAATTAGGAAGAAACGGATTGTCAGTTTTTAGGAATTAATACCTGTAATGTGAAATACAACTTGGAGACACCAAAATTAAAGCCAGTACAAAAATTTAAATATCTACAAAGTGTTTTAACAGAGGACAGGAAATGCAACATCAAAATCCAAAGGCGCATTGGGACAGTGAAATATGCCTTCTAGAGGCTAAGCAAAGTATTAAGAAACAGGAAAATTTAATTAGAAACAGAGGAAAGAGTACTGAATTGTTATGTAATATTGGTCCTTTTATATGGCAGTGAATACTGGACACTTGCCTCACAGATGAAGAAGAGATTTGAGGCAACAAAATTGTCGTTCTACTGATGCTGAGAATATCAAATAACCAAGTTTTTTTTTAGGTAAATGGAAACAAAAAAGGACACTTACATATAGAATCGGAAAGAGATAGAGGAAATTTGTAGGGCACATACATGAAGCTTGGAAAATTTGATACTCACAGGACATATTGAAGGCAAGAGGGAGAGAGGAAAGCAGTAAGTAACCTGACTAATGAACTTATGTAAATGGTTGACAGAACAGGGAGATAACAAAAAGACTAACTTTACTAAGAGGTACAAAAGGACAAGAGACTGTGGAGAGACATGATTGCCCAGATCCTGAAGTGACACAGAAAATTTTAGAGATAATATAAATACATGATAAATAAAATCATTTTGTGTAGAAATGCATAAAAAAAATCAGAAAGAAATATATTGTCAATTGTAATTAAGGTAAGAATTACTGGCTGAACAGGAATACTGTATACATGCATGATGTGAAGTAATTGCGAATAATTTGATTATAGGAAAAAATTGAGACTCAAGAAGAGATTTTAAGTAAGCAAGAATTAATGCAACCATTATTGACTGAATAGAGATATAAGTAAAATTAGTTTGATTAACAGAATGATTTGAGCTAATATATTATTTGACCTTCCTTATTTTGTATCTGTTTTTTAATAGGATTGGTATATTCTAGCTGAAAACATGAAAAGAAAAAAATTTCGAAAGACTGGATACAACATATACTTGAAGTATCATATTTTCTGGCTTACAAGATGCTGTGGCTTGGAAGATGCATCCTAATATTTGAAAGAAATTTCTAAGAAAAAAAAAAAAAAAAAAATTATAATAATATAATAATAATAATAATAATTCTCATAGAACAACTGATTCACCATGCATCCCTCACATGCTGGTGCCATGTATTGTTTACATTAATCACTCGTCCGATTTTGTTTGTATGGCAATGACATACTAGTCAAAAGCAGAAAGGCTCTTGCTGCTGCAAGTAAACACAGCATGTTTAAGCTTGTGGCTTAGCTCCAGCAAGGTTTATAGTCTTGGAAATACTTAACAGCTAAGTACTGAGGTTACATATAAAAGGATGAATTAGATAGCTAACATTATAATGTAATGACTCAACGTACAAATCTATGTCCCTATCAGTCAAACCAATTACGTGACTGTCCAAGCTTACTTGAGCCTGTGTGTTGCCTTACATTCATCTTGGAAGACGCACACATATTTTTCAGGGTATTTTTTTTTTTAAAGAAAAAAGTGCATCTTGTAAACCAGAAAATACGTTATGTCAAAAAATGTATGCGCCAAAGCTGCCTTAATAATAACAACAAAAATTAAGTCTAAAAATATATGGAATTAAAAATGCTTCATCAGAGAACTTAAAAGTAGAAATATGCTAATGGAAATACTATTTCCTTATAAAGAAACATTTGGCATTGATTGACTGAGCAGTAAATATTTGTTGAAATTTATAAAATCTTTCTATTAAAACAATTTTTCAGGAAAATAGGTTTCTCAAGTTATGTAGTTGTTCTTTCTGTTATTGATGGCAGTTTCCTTGCTAACCTTTTGTTTAAAGTAGTGTGGAATGTCAAAAATCTTTACCATGTCCTTATATTTTCTTGCGTTACATGTGCTATTCTTTGTTTAATTGTTGAAAGTCATGTAGTTTCTGTTATTTGGTACAGTTCTTTGTTAATCTGTAGTGCCAGTCTGAAATGTTCAAAGAAGGATCCTCTTTGCCAAGAATTCACTCACTCAAAGACTTTTTTTAACCATTGATCTGAGAAATTAGTCATATACAGCTGACGGCTTCTGAATGCATTTGGTGCAATGCATAACATCTTATGGGAAATTTGTCCTGGCTTTCCCCACATGAAAGGGTTAAGGCTAAAAATTTGACAAAATTGAAAATAAGCAACAACAGCTTGAAAGATTAGAGCAGACAATTCTCTATTTTTTTAGGCGATTCTTTCAGGCGGAAGAATAAAGACTCAAAACTCCTGCTCGGCGTGTAACAATAAGGGAAGAAAATGTTTATTTACAATACACAAAAAGAAAGGATATAAGGATATACATAATTACAAGAGAAAGAAAGGGAGAAGAAAATTCTTTTAATTTTAAAGGAAGAAAAAAATGTTCATAAAAAAGAAGACTTGCTCAAAATATTTTTCTGAGCACCTAAGAAAGTTCTTTAAGTTAGTAGTAGATTGTTGTTAAAGGTTAAAACACTCACTGATTTGTTCAGAGTTCTTGTAGAGGTGGAAACTGTTGGAATATATGAATTTTGTAGCTGAGTAAGTTCGTAGGCCAGCAACATATCTTCTAGGTGCAAGGAGGTAGATCTCAATTGGTTTTTAGTAGTGGGTTGATGTTCTTTCTCGGCTACCCATACTAGGTAGTTCTTTCTTGAAGATGACTGCCTTTCTCTCACTGACCTCACGGATGGTGATCGAATACTCACTGCCAAATAAGCGAAGATTTTCTGTATTTATAGAGAGTTGGGAGGCTCAGAAATATTGGGGATTTTTCCCTCCAAAATTGTTATACAAATTTCCTGGCCCCTTCGTTGGTTAGAAAATATATTCTTATCTCTGATAAGAATAAAGGTTTTGAGAGCTGTTTTCAAAGCAAGGATCAGACAAGCTGTGAGCATTTCCCCCAGACTTTATGGCACCATGGACAGGATAATGGTGGTAAAGTTCCTTTTTATATTTTCCAGCTTCTCTCATTTGTCAGAAAATATATTCATATCTCTGATAAGAATCAAGGCTTTGGGAGCTGGTTTTGAAAGCAGGGGGGGGGGGCGGGAAATTTGGAGTGAGGATTGGAAAAGAGGCTAGAATATGAACTTGTAAAATATTGTATCTATGGTTCTCAAATTAAATTCCAATAATCTATCTAAAAGTCATGGTCTAGCAGGGTTATGTAAGAATATGACGTGGTTTTTAGGTTAATGTTTAGGTTTTATAGCAATTTGTGGTGTTGGACAAAAATTCCGCTAATGCAACCTAACAATGACCAAAAATGGCAACAGTAAACTGACAACATGAAAACACTCGTATGACAAGTAACACTTTCATATACTATATTGATTATTTGTTTTTATGGTTTATTAATCTTTTTCAGGTTACTTAAAATGAGAAAATATTTTTAGATTGTAAGAATTTGCGGGGGAGGGGAGATAATAATGATTGACTAATTTTCTTTGGTAAGAAAGAAAAGAATACCAAGTTGCTACGTGACATCTGTCCTCCTTTATGGTAATAAATGCTGGATGATTTCCTCAAGGATGAAGAAGAGACTCGAGGTGACAGAGATGTGGTTCTACAAAAGGTTGCTAAGGATATCATGGACTGAGCATGTGAGCAATGATAAGGTCTTGGAGATGATGCAGACAAAGAGGAGGCTCATGCTTAACATCAGGAAGAGGCAGCTGAAGTTTCTGGGACATAATGAGGAAGGAAGGCCTTGAGAATCTGATACTCACGGGTTGAATAGAGAAAAAGAAAGACAAGAGAAAGCAGCATGTGATATTCCTGGTGGGCTTGAGCAGGTGGATGATAGAACATGGTCTGGGGGAGATAGCAAAGGGAAGGACGTTGTTGAGAGCTGCAATGGATATAGGGAGGTGGAGAGCCATAATCACCTATGTCCTGAAAGGACATGGTACATGAAAGAAAGAATTCATATCTTTACCAAGGGTATTTCCATGTAAGTGAATATAATGAACTCAACTGGAATTGGAACTCGGCTCTCCAATTTCCAGTTCCAAGCTGGTATTCATTACACCGTCTTCACATCAAAAGTTTACAGCACCTGCACTAGGTACTGACCAAACTCAATGTTGCTTAACTTTGGTGATTTTACAAGAACTGGTGTTTCAACATGATATGGCCATAAGCCTCATGTATTCTAATTACAAATAAAGACTTGCAGATTTAATTATTTTTCATAAGAAACAACAAACAAACAAAAAAGAATTCAATTTTTAAAAAGATTATATCCAAGACAGAATGCTTGAAGCAATTCTTTCCTTGAAAAGGTCTGCTGGAAATAGTTCCAGATTGAATGAACACTAACAGCAGTTACCAGCTTCTTCTTGAAGTAATGCATAAATAGACACATTGTATACCTCCCAGCAACAACACCACTGATGAATGACAAACAGAAATATCAACTGTCTCTATTCTATGAAGCGTATAAGAAGAGATGCTGGAGGCAAGCAGTGGCCTCACAAGATAATGACCAGAAGAGGATATTAAAATGCAATTTACAGCAATCCAATTCTATGTCTTGAGATAAGTTAGCGTAAAGATATTAAAAATGTTTTCCTCTTGCACTGAGTGATGATTTGTGCCATACCAAGTTAAACTTGATAAAATACTGTAGAGGATTTGCTAGAAATAGCAAAAATAAGATTTTAATCCAGTCAGAAGCCAGAGCACTTAGTGAGGATCAAACTAACTTAAGTAGAACTGCTCTGCAAAACTAACTATTGCGTAGCATCTTGAGCGACCGCTCTGATCAACAGTTGTATAATACCGGAGTGTCTGTAGTACCATGTCGCACATGGAAAGGTGTCCCTGCATTCACCTCTGGTGGACAACCCTGAGGCCACATTATGTTGCAGGCTGTGCCAACTTCTCTCTGTCCATATCACGGTCGATAACAGTCTGCTTCTTCTATTTCAGGCCTTCTCATTTTTACTACCGTAATTACACATCATGATAACTAACAACGATTAACCCCTTGCATGCTAGTGGCTTCCCAACTTGCTTTGGGTAAAACGCTTAAAAAAAAAAAAAAAAAACCTATGAGAACATATTGTCTACCCTTGTCTTTGATTGAACCTAAAATCATGATACACACCATCAAGAATCAAACAATCTTGAATTGTTTTAATTTATTTTTTTTTTTTATAGTTTTGTTTCAAATTCATCCTCTAGACCAGCATTTCTCAACTATTTTACTCTTGAAATAGTTTTCTGTCTCAAGGAACCCCAGCATAAAAATATCAACTCCAACTGTACTGCTGGTAATTTTTTTTACTATGAAAATTTATTGCAGGTATTTTCACTATAAAAATGTATTTTCATACTTTCATAGTGATTTGGCTCCAGTTTATGGGTTAACTATTTGCTCGGATCCTAACAGGTGCTACCACACCAAGTCAGTGTGGACCTGGGAACAACAGCAATTAAGAGGTGGTTCAATTCTCCTCAAAACCTTCAATCTTCCAATCAGAGGCCTTGCTGCTGGATGTAGTTTATCATCATAACCAAGATGATTATAACTCATGTGTTAAACATAATATATGGACACCATGCATTCATCCTGTACTCAAGTGTGTCACTCAATGATATAAGAATCTGTCATGTAGGTTTTGTCCACTAACCAGTGAAGGTGGTTTCACACTGACATCATATAGACATATATACATTGCCTATGATCATTATAATTTTAAATAATATAAGAGGTTGAAGACTTTATTATAATAACCAAGCATTTTCCGACAATATGCTGTAAATGTATATTAAAATTATGAATATAATACGAAACAAAAATGCATTAGCCTATTTATCACTGTTTCTTGCAGAACCCTAGGGTTCTGAGGAACACTAGTTGAGAAACACTGCTCTAAAATGTTGACTTAAATAATTTTTGCTAAAAGTATTCATAAAAATGTTACATGAAGAAGTCTAGTATGAATCAGGTGGAAAGATTTCTTGCTGAACTTTCAAAAATAATCTTTAAAATTCTCAAAGGATTTAACTGTTTTTTAAAGAATAACTTTTTCTTTCAACTTCATAACTTAAATATTGACATTAAATTCATTTTTCTATTTCTTATGTTATTATAATGTTTTATTATAATTATTTATGATAATGTTCATTATAATGTTAAATAAGAAACAGAAAAACAAAGTTAGACAAAAAGAAAATCTGATCAAGTGATTAAAAAAGAAAAAAAAAAAATTTAATCTCACATGTGTGTTTGGGGTGTGTGAGTGAGTTGTTGAGATTCAACCAGACAAGAAATACACAAAAAAAACGTAGGCTAGAAAATTCAACTTAAAATTAAACTACCATGCATTTATGTGAAATAATTAATTGTGCATAATTTAGCCCGATTTTGAAGAAAATTATCTGATAACCCTGACTTGAAAAATAGCAGAAAAAAAAATTGACAATAAAATTAAGTTTTATACATATTTCATGGCTTGTTTTACTCATCAAATTTCCAAAATGAAAATTGTAGATAGCTATATTTGAGACAAATTTTAGTTAGGCATATTCATAGTCAGTCTTGTTAAAAATTGTGATAAACCAGAACAGACCCATCTCCAGGGTGTTTACAGTAGGAGATTAGCCATAAGTTTGACAGGTGGGGAGTATGACTGTGAATATGAATTGGTACACTAAAATCTATTCACACCATTTTCCTAAGGACAACTGAGATTTTCTGCAGGGTCAGATCCACCCCCAGGCAACAGGTACGAGTCCAAGTTCTTCACTGACATAATATATATATATATATATATATATATATAAGAAATATACATAATATCATTTCTTAATATATATATTAAATAGCTGTTACTTCACATTGAGCACTGTTTTTTCTTACACTATAAAGTATTTATATATATTTGTATACAATTGCTCGCTTGTATACCTACCTATATTTACCCATTCAGTTATATATATATATATATATATATATATATATATATATATATATATATATAGGAGTTACATGTTGACATGGCAAATATAGGTATTAAATTAACAACTGGATTCAAATTCATTTCATGTTAATGTTCTTAGGAAAGGTATGAATCTAGTTCTCCCCCTACTTTCTCTTCTTTAGCATGTTGCTATTGTCTATAGAGAAGGGAGTATGTGTTTAAATACTTGAGCAATTCATTCTCTCTTAACAACTTTACCTGTCAAGGTAATAGAAGCAAAATCAACTTTAGTAGGGTCCAGTCATATGAGCATACAAATGATTGATTATTAAGTAGGCATCCATTTATCCTGTAAGATAAAGATAGCACCTATTTTGTGAATGGATGATAGAATGGGGGGGGATCTTAGCAAAGAGAGAAAACCCCTAAGACCTACAAGGGATAGGAAGTTGCGGAGAGTTATAATCGCCTATGTCCTGAAGGGACATGGCACATAGAAGATAATTTTTAAAAGAATCTTCTTTGATCAGATGAACTGGAAATTGAACTTATTGGCCACAACCTAGCTCATCATATATGGTTTGGCTTGTTTTACAGCTTATCAACCTCAATGGGTTACTTAATGCCGACAACATTTTTTATTGCTGGCAATATTTTTCTTTCAAAATTGTATTGCTGGTAAAAAAATTTTTCAAAAAAGTATTGCTGGTAAAAAAAATTTTTCCAAAAAGTATTGCTGGTAATAGTTAACTATTTGCCCATAAGTGCTACCACCCTGGGAACACCAGCAATGAAGAGGTGGTTCCACGCTCCTCAAAACCTCCTGATCAGAGGCCTTGCTGCTGGATGTAGTTAATTTCTTACCACAAACGCGGATGTAGTTTAACGGCTTACCCAGGACAACATCATATATGGAGGAAAAGTAGATGTACCTAGGATTGAAAAGTAAACAAATAGCTGTGCATCAGCTTAAACTATGGGGATCCAAATTATAACAAATGATCAAAAAGAATATAACCCCTACACTAAATATAAACACGTGTGTGCAGGTGCATCTTATTTTAGTTTCTTAAAAAATTTGTTCTGCCTCTTGATTACACAGTCATCTTATATGTATGTGTACCTCAAGACAACCAGATAAACACCTTATGGCAATTACGACTTTGAAGACAAAGTCCTGTTCATCAGCAGGTTTGTTAAAAGCCAAAAGGGTAAAATGGTGATGCTATCATTGGGGGTAAGATTTAGGAGGATAAGATAAATGAAAACTGCATGTTTCGACTCATGCTTTTACAGTACCTGTTCCGGTGATTCTAAGGGTTAACAGGAAGCTGTCAATAGCAGTGACGTACCTAAACTGAAAAAAAAAGGGACAATTAAAGGGGGAGGTAAACCAATAAGGTTTGTACTGTAGTAACAGACCCAAATGTAAATATCGAATGTTCAAATTAGATTTGAAGATATCCTTAACTTTTTCTTATAAAATTACTATAGTATAAATAAGTCTATTGCACTCCCAGCAGTCACTTGTACAAATCACAATATCGCTGGTTCAATTCACCGTTCTCGCCGTCTTCACACGTCACTACGTATAGTCAACGTTTTTTTCTCCCTTTTTTCATGGCTCCAGCACTCTTTTATCAGGCCAACACCGTGGTTCCCAGCCAATCAGCTTTCTTCGCTGTTATTCTCGGTTACACAGGCAAATTGCCTCCTCCAGTCCCACCAATCAGCACACAACTTGCTATTGGTGGAAGCATTCCAAACTGTACAAAAAAAAAAACATTCTTGCACATACTGCTAGAATGGCTGGACGGGAGAGTAATGCCATTTTCACAAAGCAAACTTGATGTCACGTGCTGCCCGTTAAGGTAAGACCCTTATTCTCCTATACACCAGATGCAAGCCACTCTGGCTCGCTTGCTTCTACGGGACTGTTCACCACAATTACCTATTCATAAATAAATTTAATAACAAATAAATAAGTATCCAAAATATAAACTGTTGCATGGAGCCATATTCTGTATTTTCACCAGTTATTCTTCATATATCTAAATTATATTAGCTAAGTGGAAATTTCATTGAAATACATTAAGGAATTTCCATGTTTCACCTGAATTAAAAAAAAAATATACAAACCTTAAGCAAAAAGGTCAGAATATATGTAAAAGGTATCAGTTTAAACTAGTGCCAGGAGAAGATGATGATTTTCTAAGTGTAGCTTAGATGTGGCACAAGGCCAAAAGTATGGGACACCCAGTGAAGATTGAACTCACTATTCAGTTGTAATTGATCTAGCTTGCTAATGTTATAAAATAAAATAAGACATATCTCGGCTGATTTACAGGCAAACACTCAAGAGCGAGCCCCGTCACAAAATGACCATTATCTTCGTTTACAAATGTTCCTGACACACGAGTTCCGGTCGGAAAATAAAATAATATTTAAAGTGTTCTATTTTTCGTCCAATAAAAATGCTTCCCTCCTAATTATACTCGCTTCGTTTTTCGAGCCTGTTAAACCATAAAAAAAACGCTATAAAAGGGGTCACACGGAAGTTCAACAGGTGGCCAGGAACATACCTGTCATGGTCAGCAGCTGTCAGCAGGGGAGCATCAACTACCGTCAACATGTGTGAACTACTATGAGAGATTGACCTAGATCTGAAGCCGGCTTATGAACTATATCACAAGGTAGCTGTCCCAAACCCTCACGTTCCTGTTGAAATAAACCACGTAAACCTATTTCTGCTGTTGTCGTATTTCTTTCTTGCAACCATATGCTTGTCTATAACACTGGTGTCAGGAGTGGGATTCGAACCCACGCCTTGCTAACCATGTTGAAGTGCCCAATGCCAGGAGGATATGGATTAATGATTTGAAAGTAATTTTCAAAAAAGAGTAGGTCAAAATTTTAAAAGAATGCCATAAAGGACTTGTGAAGGGTTAAGAAAAATGTCTCTATTCAGTAATTACAGAGGCTATGAAATTTGTTTCATATGCAGATGTTGCACACCAGAAGGTTTCCTCGGTGATATCAGTTCTGTCTATTCTTTGGTCATAGAAAGTTTTGTCTCTCCAATACATCAGGCTTTCTCCCCCATAGGCCTCGCTGAGAGCAATCATTTCTTGACAAGCATTCTGGCATAGCTTCTACTTCATTATAAGAATTGTAAAGAATATTTCTACCTATGCAAATTTTACTCAATTCTATGTCGGAATTCTGACCAATTGGGATTTGTTTAATTTTTTCTTCTGACTATTGGTGTTTTTTGGCCAATCAGAAGGGCAGATTCCATTTTGCCCTTAACCATTATTTGAAGTATTCATTCTAAAAGGCAGTTATCATTTTTAGCCAATGAGAAATACATTATGTATTAAACTATAAAATCAATTTGTTCACATACTTTTACTACTATTACTTTTGTTGATGTTTTATTCTGCATTGTATATTGCATTTTTTTTTTTTAATAATAATTAATTTTATATCAGAATACATAAGCTGTGTTAATATAAAGTAAATGTAATCTTTGGGGGATATATTAAATAAATATCTTGCAAATGTGTAAATGCCTTTTGCCCTTCGTGCTGTGTATCCACAAATTAATTCACATAAATATGTAGTTTGAATGAAGGAAGAAAAGAGAATAGAATGTCGCTTACCTCGCGGGTGGGGGAAGGATTGGCTATAGGCAGTGATTTCTTTTTTAGAAAGATATTGCAGGAGGAGAGAATTATGGGAAGGAAGAAAAGCTATAAAACTCTTCTGAAAATAGCTGGGATCTTTTACTTTTTTGTTTCTTACGAGAAAGGTTGTGAGAAGAAACGAGATTTAAGAGAAGTATGAGAGATCTGAACCTAGGAGAACGTTTTTTTAATTTTTTGAACCACAACATAGATGTTTCACATTATATGTAGTTTTGAATAAAAAAAACAAACAAAATTCCTTTCCCTAATTTTGCAGACATTTAGTTTTCTAATCTTCAGCATAAATAGGAGTTCGTTTTTTTTTTTGTATTATCATCATGGAGAAGTTGAAATGTAGGTATACACCTGAGGGATCATGCCTAAATGGAAACACTTTTAAAGAAATAATTATATGAAAGCCAGTAATAAATAGTGACTCATTAGAGATCAAGTGATAGCAAGCATGTAACCACCTCTTCTACTCCAACAGCTTCTTCCCTTGCACTTCCTGACATTGAAACTCCCTTCCTCTTACTTACTTCCCTGATAACTATAATCTTCAAAAATTTAAATGTAATGTCAATCAACAACTTCTGATGTCTTGATTTTGATCCCTTTCCTTCTCTTTATCCTTTCCTTAAACACCTCTCTTTACTCTTTCACTTTCTGTGACCCCTTGTGTGCTAGTGGCACTGTCACCTTGCTTGGCTTGAAATATTTAAAAAAAAAAAAAAAAAATCTTCAATACTCCAACCCCGCCCCCACATTATGCTGATTTTCTTGTTATTGTCTCAGATTTTTTTAATTCTTTCTTGGATTTCCAATTCTTCTAGCATTTTTTTTAAGGGTTTTCAAGACTGTTCCAAGCTTGGCTGCTTTTTTTTTTTTTCATTTTTAATTGTTCATATCACTAGTAACTTAAGTTTATTTAAATATTTATTTGGGATCATGTGACAGCATGTCTCCTCATTATTCTTGCTCATTTTAGTAATGCTGTTTGGACAGCCTGAATTCTTCTTTGGGTTTTTTGATTTTTCTAAATCTTTTTGCCACATGCTCTGATCCTCTTGCTTTCAGTATGTGATCCAGAAATAAGTAAAATTTGTTTGTTTTTGCTATCCCTCCTAATCCCTGTTCTAACAACCATACTTACGAGCTTGTTAGGTGGGTTATTTGCTACTTGACTCTGATCCTCTTGCTTTTAATATATAACATTTTTCCTGATTTTTTTAAAAAGAAATATGATTTCTGTCTGAATTTTGGGGATGATGAGATTTCATTATTTACAGTTTGACTAATGTCCTCATCTTTGTTTTTGTTACCTCAACATTTTGACTGTTGTACCTTTCATCTTTCTTTAGGTGTCTGTTAATCTGAGAAACATTCTGGGAATTTCAAACGGAATCCTTTATTCAATCTACAGGTGTAGACTGTTCCTGTACTGCTGTCTATGTCTGACAATATCTTGACTTGCTTGTTTTTCTTTCTTTTTTTGTTTATTTAGAACTGCTCAATTATTGCTAGTTCTGTTTCCAATAAGTCTGAGTCCGTACTACCTTGAACTCACAATTATTATACCACCAAATTCACAAACCATCAATTTAGTCCTCTAGTTTATTGTCCTATTGTGATAAGTAAAACAAAACTCAGAACAGAAGAACTAAGCTTTATTTAGCTAAATGAAACTCAGCTACAAAAATAAAAGTGGGTGTTGTAGCATACCTATGGATGATAATAGGTATGTCCTCATTCACATGAATACAGTAGTAAATACTGTATGTTGGTCTGCAGTTGGAGATTCATTGTGGAATTTGCTTGACTCACTTCTAGCAGTTGACTACTACTTGTACACACCACTGACAAATCTTACGTGTTGTTCTTGTCCTAAGTATTATCATTCATTACCAACCTTTGTGTGATTATTCTATTCAGTAACCTTCCCTAGGCTACAACAGGAAGTAAGTTACAGATTATATAACCCACGTGGGGGAGTCTATTGCTCATACAGCATGTGCATAGGATTTTTTCAAGAATATTTTATTCAATAAATATCCAAATGACTCAAAGGATTCTCTAATGAGGCTTTCAACTGTGGCTGAACCTATAGTTAAACCATGCTGAAAACACAGTTTTCATTCAATGACCAAAGTTAAGCAACATTGAGCCTGGCCAGTACTTTGATAGATCACTTAAGAATACTGGGTACTGTAAGCAATGTCCTACAATCCAAAATATTTTTGGGCCTTAAATAAGCCACAAAGGGGTGATAAGCTATTAGGTTGGTGCAAAAATAATGACGTAATAATGTCGTTTTTTGACGTTAAAAAATACGTCAAAAAACGACATTATTAAGTCATTATTTTTGCACCAACCTAATATAAAGCAAAAAAAAAAAAAAACAAAATCAATCAACTCTGACAGGATATTCAGCAGCTCATGTGTTGTGTACTAGTCTGCATATTTTCTTAAATTTTTATGCTAAATGACATTTTTCATTATTTCCAACAAGGAATATGACAGTGTAACCTGGATATAAGAGAAACCCGGATATAAGAGAGATACACTGTATTTCCCAACCTCATTACCGGAAGTTCCATCAACTATGTTTGTATATGAAGCAGCACTGTTGGTCCCAATCCATATAAGGAATGACCGCAAAAAAAAAAAATAAACATCCCCCTCTCCAAATTTAGCCAATCAGATATAGCAGATCAAAACAAGTGGTCTATTTTTGTTCTGTCGAAGTCAAAGTACAGCAATCACTTTTTCTGTATCTCCTTTTTGTGTGTTAATACTATTCTTAGTTTGTAAACCTTTTTACCGTATTATTGTTGTTTTTGATTACTTTTGTCTTTCATATATTGTTTGCTTCGTATTATTTTTGCCCTGTTCTTTTCCTTCTCCTGTTATTGTTTATTGCAAACTTTGTCAATTCTGTTGAACATTTCAGCCAATTACATTTAACCATCACCAATTACTCTGCAAAATTCCTAATTCCAGATCAGATTCATAACCAACTTTAGAAAAAAAACAATGTCACTTTTTACATTTTTAACAATTTTGTTAGCATGAAGAAAAACATTGGGATTTCTTCTTTTTTTTTTTATATAACCATGCCTAATTTTTTTTTATATAGCCATGCCTAATTCTAAACTTTCATAACAGATGTTTAGATGTATTTGATTAGCTATCCAATTATTCTAAACTCATCAGTCTATAGAGTAGAGCGTTTTCTTTTTTGGTTCAAATTATGTTTTCTAGATTCATCAAATGCATTAATTGAGTTACATTCCACCTCATCATCATAAAAATTTTGATCAAGGACAATGTTAGTAATACTTCTGTTAAATTAAGCCTTTGTTTGCAATTGTGACATCTGCTGCCTTGCTAATTTTAAAAGCTCTCTGAATTTTCCAAATTTTTTTTTCTAGCCCATATGACGTCATCAACATGCAATTTAAAAAAAGCCCAGATTTTTTTCTTTGCTAATTGATCACCCAATACAGGGTTCAAGAGCCACTCAAAGTAAAGGGTTACTTAATGAGGTTGCTGTATGAAAATAAGAGGAAGTGGTATGAAGTACAGATTATAAGGATATTTTAAGAAAGATAACAGTTGACCCTAAATTTGAAGAGGTTAAGTTTGTAGCAATCAGGAAGCATTCACCCGGGAGTCTGTTCCATAAAGTAGTTGGATGATCATTGTGATACCAGTAGAAGGCCAGATTTACTTCAAAGTGTTTGCCTCAAAGTTTACTTAATTCTTTACATTGAAATACCAGTTTCTGGATTCATTGTTTAAGCTAAACAAATTTCTTTAGATATCAGTCTATATCTCAGAGATGAGGTACTATGATTACTTGCATTATTTACATTGGTTCATTATTTACATTATTCAGACTGTTATCCTCATCTTCATTGCCACATTCACAACATTTTGGCCATTATAAGCACTGGCCTTCTTCAGGTGATTGGAATTTCAAACTGAACCCTTTATTTTGTCCACCGGGGTATATTGTTCTATTTCTAGGTGCCATGCCTCTTTCAGATGCCGCAGTTATTTCCCTTTAACTCAACTCTCCAAGTTTTGGTCCACCACTGGGTCTAGTCACTGGATCTAACCAACATTTTTATCCTCAAGGACACATGGCCGAGTGGATAAAGACGTTGGTGAGATCCAGTAACTCGAACCAAAGAGCTCTGAGTTCAATCCCAGGCCATAGCAGTGGTGAACCAAAACTTGAAGATTTGAGTTAAAGGGAAATAACTGAGACATCCGGAAGAAGCATGGCACATGGAACTAGAACAATCTACCCCTGGTGGACAAAAAGGGTTTGATTCGAAATTCCAATCACCTGAAGAAGGTCGGTGTGTACAATGGCTGAAATGTGAATATGGCAATGAAGATGAGGATAACAGCTTGAATGATGCAAGTAACAATTCTTTGGAAGCTATAGTTTTTCAATAGCATTGGCTTCAGGATACTGGATATTTCCTTGAAAAGAAGCAGCTTTTAATTGTTCTACCTTATTAGTTAAGTGAAAAAGCTATTACCAAGAGAGCTTTTAATGTTTAAATCCATATAACCAGTAATAGTGATTTAATATCTTTGCTCTTGTGGAACGTTGAGGAGATGAAGAGTGGAAATATGACCTTGTAAAAATATTTAACTTGTCCACAAAGAAAAAAGAAGAAAGCAGATAAAATGTAAATCCAAAATGTATATATTCCAGAAATTGTTAAGATATTTTACAATAATTGTTTTTTTTTCTTTAGTCCAGTTTCTTATAAAGACGATTTTTGTACGAGAAGAAAAATTTCTTAATGACTCCTCTTACTACTTTAACTTAGATGGTTACACTGATTGCTACTTGAACTATCACATAAACCAACTACTTGATACATTTACTTTTTATTTATGCTTGGAGCATGGACATAGTAGTAAGAACAAGAATACACATCAATATTTAATGGAAAAATCCTGAGTTCTATTTAAATGGGAATGAAAAAGTCCTGAGGTCTATTTAAATTGGTGTGACTTGAAGAGTATAAAAATTTCTAAAAACTTAACTATACATACTTAGAACCTGAAATCTTGCAGATTAATAATGTGATATATTTCAAATTCTTTGTAATTTTTCTTAATAAATTATAATTAAATTTTAAGCTAATATCCACTCAGTAGGGATATTGTATCTATTAATAAATTTAAGGAAGCTACTGGTGACCATCGATATACCTGATAGCCTTTCTGAAGGGGAATTATTTTGTCTATTTATAAACAATGAATTAACTTTATTCATCAACAAGAACTTGTCAACGAGACATAAATATGAGTCAAGTGAAAGAAAGAGCAAACAAATGCTAGTTAGTGTTTTCTTGTATGTAAATACGAGGAAAGATGTCACTTTTTTGATGAAATGAAAGCCGTCTTAGTGATTTTGCTTCTTATTGCACTCCCAGAACTCCACAAGGAGTAATAAAATTTAGAGTATGTTGAATTATTTATGTATTTTTTAATGTATTTGTTTTTTATTTCGCGATTTTATTTCGTGTTTCAATTTTTGTTTTCAACATCAAAAGATAATACATTACATCAAAATATTACTCATCCATTCTTTTATTAGTGTACAAAAATTAAAATCTATACGCACAATACAAAGAAAGTTTATAACAATTTTAAAACAGTAGGTGTTCATGTTTTTGCACCCTCCAAAAAAAGTATGCAGTGGCAGAGGGAACAATTCCAGAAAGAAATTAGCGTGGTAAAGGTTAATTAATAAAATATGTTCTAATGTGTTCACTATATTCTGAATAATTGTTTAATTTGTTTATTTTGCCAAATTTTAATTCATATAAATTTTTAATGTTTTTCTTCA
This sequence comes from Acanthosepion lycidas, assembly GCA_963932145.1. Taxonomy (NCBI): domain Eukaryota; kingdom Metazoa; phylum Mollusca; class Cephalopoda; order Sepiida; family Sepiidae; genus Acanthosepion; species Acanthosepion lycidas. Next base: position 9,995,922 of record OZ010599.1, read on the forward strand.
CAAACACTACAATATGATCTGTTAGTTTATTTGTTGTTTTGTTTTTTTTTTTGCTATGACCCACCAGGTTGATAGAGTTGGCTGTCCTATATCAAATACTTCTTCATACTCTTGAAATGTTTTCCAATTGTTCAGTTCAGTAAGTTTTCACTGTATAAACAGGCATGAATCTTGATATTTGCATTTTCCTGAGTTGAAGTTTTACTGTTTCCAGAAGCAATTTTCTTAATGTCCTCCTGCTGGTCGACTTTTGTTTCAAAGCTTATGGCTTTTATCACGTCTGTTAAACGAGGCATGATTTTGGCCAGATACTTTACCATCTCTACCAATAATTTCTGCTTTGATCCAAAGGTCACTATTTTATGGAAGACCTGTCACTTTCAGCTTAGCAACATTTCCAACAGTTGTATTTTTCTTTTGATTTCTCTGATTGCATTGACTGATTTTTTTTTATAATTGATTTACTAATACAATCTGCAGTAGACATTTTTTTCTTTACTGGATGATAAGGTATCATTGATTTCATCAGCACATTAATTTGTTGAAGTTTAAAACTCGGTTTGGTTTTAACTGTTGCATTTGAATTCATGGTACACTTTGACTAGATGACATGTGTTGTAGCATACCTACAGATGATAATGGGTATGCACCCATTCCTATGAATACAGTAGTAAATACTGTATGTTGGTCAGTAGTTGGAGATTCATTGTGGAATTCATGTGACTTATTCTAGCAGTTGACTACTGCTTCTACGTGCTGCTGGCGAATCTTACATGTTGTTTGTGTCCTAAGAATTATTGTTCATTACCAACTTTCATTTGATTATTCTATTCAGTAACCTTTCCTAGCTTACAATAACATGTTAACTAAGTACAGGCATGTACACATTGCTCTCTGTGCATTTTGATCAAAAGAATATTACGAAGGATGTTTAGAATCAGTCAATGTTCTTCATTTGCAATTCATACAGACTTGGTATCATTGGCAGCCGCAACCCCTACTAAAGGTTGTTCTGTCTCATTCTCAAAGACTGTATCTCATCATTGTTGATATCCATTCACCAAGCAGATGTAAGATCCAAAACAACAGTTTGTTGTTGTAGGTGGGTTATTTTTTAGGTTTACTTCTCTATTGCTTACCATATGATCCTACATATAAGTCATGACTAGGTTTAATGTGGCTTAACTTTGGTGATCAAAGGAGAACTAGTGCTTTCAATGTCATGTCTGTGTGCATGTATATTTCCAGCTTCTTGCTTCTCAGGGAACATTGATCTTAAAAGATTTAAATGCAATGTCAGTCATTATCTCCTGTCTTCTTAATTTTTATTGTCCTCTCTCCTTAATAGTAGTTTTCCTTATGTTGTAATGGAATGTCTCACACCCCCTATCACCTACATGGACTGACTATATCAGTAGCTATATATAGTGAGCACAGGATATACCTGGGTCTTCCCTCAGAAATTATTAGCCTGCTACCTGATTCCGTGTCTTTCAGTAGTGTATTCTCTTTGACAATAAACCTTTCATCTATGTGTGTGTTGCTGTTCCTTCATTTGAGTACCACCTTTCTCTTTAACCTCTTTAAAGATACAACATCTTATATTCACTGAGTAACCTCTTGCATCCTAGTAGCTTTATTGCCTTGTTTGGGGTAAAATGATAAAAAAATTGATTATTTAAATTAACACACATATATATATATATATATATATATATATATATATGGGTAAATTGTCATTTTATATTTTTAATTTCAAGCATACACACTGTTTGATTTTGATTTTGCCAACTGCACAGCATAGTAGGGTCAGTTGGACACTATCTGTGAGAAAAATAGCACCATGATGCAATTCACTTTGCCAGAAATTCAGAAACGGCATGCTGTACTGTTGAGCATTGCCGCCAGAAGCTCCAATACAAACATTTCAGAGTGGGTGTCAATCTGAGAAGAGTGCAAAGGATTCAGAAAGAGTTGGATGATATATCCACTCAACATCACAGTATTTGGAGTGGTCACTAATGATGGCGACATTATGCCTCCATTCATCTTCCCATATGGCCTCAAACTCAACATAGATGACTACATTAAGTACCTTGAGGAGGTAGTGCTTTCCAGAGTTAAGAGGGTGCTGCTGGAAAACCCTCTATCTGGCAACAGGACTCTGCACCATGCCACACAAGCAAGAGAATCCAGTCATGGCTCTAAGACAATTTCTGTGACTACCTCACCCCTTAAATCTGGCCACCTAACTTCCCAGACTGCAGTCCCTTTGATTATTATGTATAGGGCACAGTTGAGAAAGAGACAAACAAAACTCCTTGTAATACCAAAGATGTACTGAAGGCAAGGATTATGCCAACATTTACCAACTTAAACAAGGAGACTGTCCAGAAGAGCTGCAAGAGATTCTGAAATTGTCTGGAGTCCATGGTTGAAGCCAGTGGTGATTTTATTGAATAAATTTAGTTTTTAGTATTTCAAGATATTTTTGTGTAATTTTGGTAAATATCTCTTAAAATGAGAGGTCAATGTTATTTTCATTTTTGTGTAATTTAGATGACAATTTATCCATCACACCGTGTGTGTGTGTGTGTGTATTTTTAAAATAATAATATAGCATTTATTAGTTTTTTTTTTTTTTTTTTTAAATTAAAGCGTTAATAGGTCATTTGATAAAAATTGCCCGAGGATACCGTAAGGTTTAAACCAAGGTAGCAGATTCAACTGACCATCTAATTTTTAAAGTTTTTATATAATTAATACAAAGCAAAAGGTTTGTTACTTAGCTAATTGATGTTACCTTCAGCATCATAACTCCATAGTTTCATAGACAGACCTTCTGGGAATCACTCCATCCACTCATCAGGGGGTATCAGCAATTGACTGCTTATACTTCATGATTTTTCTTATATTTCTTATTACTTTAGTGCATATATGTTTGAGTAGACATCTCTTTTTTTACTTTTTATACAGTGTTAATTCATATCTACTGGTCTGTGCATTCAAGAGTCTTAATAAAGAAAATGTACCATCTAGCAAGGGTTAATGTGCATCTCTTGTGTAGGGTAAAACATTGTTAAGCCAAGTGTGTTTGTAGACAACTCAGTCACAAAGGATTATCTGCTTTTATTTTCATATCCAAAACAAAGTTATTTCTAAAGAATCAATGGATTTTATTTATGATAACATTATTTGTTATTACTTTAAGTGTTATATATATATGAGTTTGTGACCCTGGGTTTCATGCTTTTGCAATCATCAGACAAACTCTCTCTCTCTCTAAATACATGAATTACAAATGACATGACCTGGCAGCCAACAAGGAAAGTGCTCCGTTATAGTCAATCTAAAAATTGAAGTTAATATGTAAGGGAGGTAATTTAGTCTATTTTTTTTTTTATTATTAATGTTTTAAAAATGCTCAACCAGCAATTTAAAAAAAAAAATTTTCTTCATTTTTTTTTTTTTTTACAATTTGAACATTCCAAAATAATGCTTTAATAGACATTTTAAAACACTAATTAATTTTATTTAGTTTTGGTTTCATTTTTCCTGTTCACATTCACATTTTAGAGAAATATTAATCGACAGTACAAGTATACTCCACCATGAAAATAAAAACAAAACCTTCAGATTCTTGAAGCTCTTTATATAAAAAAAAATGAAACACTAAATAAAATTAATTATGAATATTTAAATGTTTTAAAATGTCTATAAAAGCAATATTTTGGATGCTCAAATTTTAAGAGATTTATTAAAAAAAAAAAAAAAATTTTTTTTTTAAATTGCAAACATTCTTTTTATCATGTCCAGTAACCTTTCCAATTGTTTTCTCGCATAATATGCTATATTACTAATTTGATATAAAGATAATATGCTATATTACTAATTTGATATAAAGAATCAGAAACTTATTTGTTGACATAGTGCATTTCTTATTTCTGTAGAATGTTCAGCCTGAATAAATGCTGACATGAAGAGCATTCAAATGTTTTGCTAAAAACTTTACTTCCTGTTGTGCCATGTAGAGATGGAGGTTTGATAACACAGATGGTAGATTTGTATTCATACCAAATACTAATTGATATGGTAACCATCCATGTATTATTTGTTATTAATTTATTGCATTAACTGCCCACTCAATTTATTGATTGATTGATTGATTTGTTTTCAACAGCTTACAACCTTTTGCATGTTATTTAAAGCCATAAAATATTATTCGAATGTAAGATATTTTTTTGGGGGGGGGGTTAATCATTTAGTGATACAAGTCTTACTAATTAACCCATAGCTGGGGGAAAGTGGATTCATACCTTTCCCAAATGTATTTGCATGTATGTGAATACAACAAACCCAATGGGAATTGGAACTCAGCTCTTAGATTAAAAATTTCAAGCCATTATCCATTGCACCACCTGCACATCCAAGCCTACTGCACCTGGTATTCCCAAATGGTCACCCATCTAGGTACTGACCAGGTTCAACATTGCTTAATTTTGGTGATTGTACAAGAACCAATGTTTCAATGTGACGTGGCTCTGAGCAATTTCAAGATCAAGGTTTTTATTGTCTAAGAAAATTATCATTACAATAATCTACAACTGTATACTTTCCTTTACATACCTCATTTTGCTATGTACTGGATCTGGTGGGATCTCACACTTCGATATTAAGATTTTAGCAATGTTTAACATTTGTACCTGAAAAAAAAAAAAAAAAAAAAAAAAACTGTCAAAAGGATGACTTTTCCCTTGACACCGCTATTATTTTGTATGACCTTCCGTCCATTGGAAATGTTTGTTATATAAACAATGTGATATTTATTATTTAGCTTTTATAAAAGATTTACCATTTTATCAAGAAATTATTGTGAAAATATTTTTTTTATTCAAATTTTTTTTAAAATGATAAAAATTATCAAAATATGTAAACCCTCTACAATGCTATATTTATTATTTACCACTTTATAAACAATTATAAAAATGAGTTTTTTTATTCTTAATTTAAAAAAATGTATCAATGAATTATAAAACGAAATTTGAATAAACATGATTTTCTGGACCTAATACATTTTCTTCAAAAATTATTTTATATCTCAGATTAATTCTTGTTTTAACTTTTTAGTTAAAATTGTGACCTTGAAATTCAAAACCTGAAACTCCAATTATAAGTTACCCCTCTTATTTATTTCTTGATAAATGATAAACATTGCATTGTATTAATTGGTTGATAATTTTAGAATATTGTAAATATAAAAATATTCATGTAAATAAACAACCTAATAGTATCTGTCTATATTTCTGAGATGAGGAAAATGAGATGCTGTAATTATTTTTATTTATATTGTTCGAACTGTTGTTCTCATCTTTATTGCCAGGATAGAGTGTTCTAGTTCAATGTGGAAGGCCTCCTTCTGGATGTCTCTGTTATCTCCCTATGACTCAACTCTCCAAGTTTTTTTTGTTTTTTTTTGTTTTTTTTTGTTCATCACTGCAGCAGCCAGGTATTGAACTCACAACTCTTTGGATCAAATCACTGGATCCAGCCAACCAGTGGATTAAAGCATTGGTTGGATCCAGTGACTTGACCCAAAGTGTTGTGAGTTCAATACCTGGTTACTGCAATGGTGAACAAGAATTTAGAGAACTGACTTAAAGGGAGATAACTGAGACATCCGGAAGAGGCATGACACATGGAACTAGAAAAATCTATCTCGGTAGATGAAATAAATGGTTCAGTTCAAAATTCCAATGACCTGAAGAAGACTGGAGCATACAACGGCCAAAACGTGGATATGGCAATAAAGATGAGGACAACAATCCGAACAATATAAATAATGTAAACAACCTAATAGTGTTTAATTTTTTTTTATAAAATTCTCAAAGACCAAAGAAAACATATAAATTAACTTTTATGTGTTTAGGCTTTATTAAAATTCTAATCATTGCTTTTTAAAACTAAACATTGCCAAGTGTGTGAAAGTAGTTGAAATAATAGAGAAAAAATTGTCCTTTAACACGGTTTTATTGTGAGGAATGAAGATTAAACTTTGCTCAGATTTTCTGTTATATCACAATGTTCTGCAGTTGTTAATTTATGACTAATTTCAGCTAAAAATAAAAATGTGGGGGTGAATAGGCTCATCTATTTTTAATCCAAGAGGTCAGAGAGTCATGCTCTGACAGCAGATGGATTTTTTTCATATAAAACAGCTACTTGATTGAATTAAGTAGCAACATCTATAAAAAAAATGGCAAAAAATAAGTTTATGTGGTCTATGTGCTGACAAAGGAGAAAACTCAAGTCTTACCTTGGAAAAGGATGTGTTCTTTGTGCTGTCAGAAAAAAAAATTCAGGATCAAGATTGATGCAACTTTAATAGTCTTTAAAATATGGTTAATTGTTTGTGCTTCCCGATACCACTCTCAACCAATCACAATGTTTCTTACTCCAATAAAAGAAACCTACTTTAGAACACAAGATAGTTTTTAAATCTTTGTGGATGAAGAAGTAATTTTTTGTACAATGTGAGGTGTGATGCAAAATTTTTACCCTTTTGATTTATAACTTATTTTCTGAAGTTGGACTTGCACAACTGATTTTTGAACCTTGGACTTATGAGTTTTTTTCTCTCTACACCTCCCTATTACTATTTAACTGAGTTTCCATTCTTTGAAATCCATTGTAATTATTAAATTCTATAGCAAAGAGGAATACATGTTACATACAAGGCAGGTGCCTTCTTGTTTATTTTATGCTGTATTTTGTAACCTCGTCAATCAAAATTCTTCATTCACCCCCCCACACACACACACACATCCTGAATCAGACTTATGAGACACTTGACTAAATTGCCTAATCTGTGAATAACATTTTTGTTCATGGGCAGATTTTCTTTTTTATTTATGGTTAATATGATTTCAGCTGGTATTTCATTTAATATGTTATCTACGGAGCTGATGTCGTAAAATGTAAGTTGACGTTCAAAAATTGATGCTTTATCAATTTCCAGATCTAGGATTTACTTTCGCTTTTTTCATGGATGGTTGGCTTAATAAAAATGGAATGTCACTGTCAAGCTGATACTCCCATTTAATATTACAGTGTTACAAATTAGACACGGTACAAGTACTAGTAGTTTTTGAGTAAGCATTAGGATACCACATACCTCAGTTACACATAAAACCTTGGAAAGATTGGGAGTAAGTGTTTATATGTAATATAGATCAAAATTGTACTTATTGTTTCATTGTTAAATTCTATATATTGTATAGCCGTCAAATAGGCTTTATCGGCTTTTATCCAATTCGCACCACCGTAATGTAGCTTCCCTGTGACATTTCTATAAATACTTTCATGGTAATTGTTCTGATGAGCTTTCACTATGGTACCAAGACCTTATGAATTTAAGCGCAGTACTAGATTAGTGGCAAGGTTTCATTATTTTACAGTTGAAATGGCTAAATGTAAGTTCTATGCTAATATTTTCTTTTCTCAGACTTCTCACTTGTGGAACCCTCTTCCAGCTTTGTGCTTCCCAGTCAACTTTGACCTTCAAAAATCTAAATGCAATGCCAATCGTTATCATCTTTTTTCTGTTCATGTGCTGTGTCCTTTCAGGACGTAGGCAATCATGGCTCTCCACTTACCCTATCCATTGTAACTCTCAATAAGTTTCATGCCTCTGCCAACTCCCCCAGACCACGTTCTGTCATCCACTTGCTTTAGCCTGCCAGGTATGTCATGCATTGTTTTCCCTTGTCTCTTTTTCCCTCTATTTGACCTGTGAGTATCAGATTCTTTGGGCACTCCTTTCTCATTATGTGTCCCAAAAATTTCAGCTGCCTCTTATGTTAAGCATAAGCTTCCTCCTTGTTTGCATCCTCACCAAGACTTCATTGTTGCTCATACGCTCAGTCCATGATATCTTCAGCATCCTTCTGTAGAACCACATCTCCATTGCCTTGAGTTTCTTCTTCATTTTTGAGGAGACTGTCCAACATTCGCTGTCATATAGGAGGACAGATGTCACGTAGCAGCTCAGTACACTTTTCTTTACCAAAGAAATCCTCCTGTCTCACAGTATGCTGCCCAGCTTTTGGAATGTGCCCTTTGCCATCCCAATCCATCTTCAGATCTCAGCGTCAGACCTACCATCCTATGGGTTATTTAATACCGAAATCTAAATATTTTGATTGGTTTCATTTGGTTGATTTTGTTTAGTGACATCTCAACCTCTATGGGTTATTTAATGCTGAAATCTAAATATTTTATGCTTTCAACTAAATATGTTTTGAATGTGATTACATATCTTCAAGTACAGATAAAATATAAAGTTAGTAATTCTACTATAAAATGTATTGCTGGTCAGTTTGCTATAAATATTCATTGTTGGTAATTTTACTATAAAAATGTTTTATAGTTTCATAGTGTTTTGTTTTTATTTAGGGGTTCACTATTTGTGTATAGCTGGGACCATAACAGGTGCTACCACCCCGGGTCAGCATGGATCTGGGAACAACAGCAATTAAGAGGTGGTTCCATGCTCCTCAAAACCTCCAATCTCCCTATCAGAGGCTTTGCTGCTGTATGTTGTTTATCGTCATACCAAGGACTTCTAATAAACTTAATTATAAAGTATTATAATAATAAGTGAATATTTGAGAATATAATAAAACAGTATGATCATTGCAAGAAGGCATGCTGTATGAAATGCAAGTCACATGTCTTCCTGAATGTACTTTATTTAAATATCATTGAATATTCAAGTCTATTAATAAGTTATTCCATTCACTTAACAAATAAAATTCATATTCTCCCACACGTATTTTTTTCTTTTAATTAAATTATCAAGTAAATTATTTTTTGCTTCCTTGCTAAGTGTGTATTTTTAGCTTAAAACTTGGTCAACTTGAAATGTTTTTTTTTTGTTTCATCTGTCTATATATAATTGGGAAGAGTTTGCCTGTTCACTATAAAATCAGATGTTTTCATGTTCTTTTATACACTGTGTCCCTTCAGGTTGAGAGCAATCATGGTTCTCCACAACTTCCTGTCTTTTGTAGCTCTTAATAAAGTTTGTCTTTTTGCTATCTCTCCCAATCCCTGTACTGCCAACTGTTTACAAAAACTCATTATTATTATTATTATTATTATTCTATGTGCCATGTCCCTTCAAGATGTGGGACATCATGGTTTTCCACAAAATGTTGGTTTTTTATATATATATATATACTATTTGTCAAACCAGTTTTCACATCGATGTCCTCTCTTTTGTCCACCTTCAACAGTGCCTTGCATGATGGTCTTGCACAGGCTGTTATCTTGTAATATATCCGGACTACACCATTTTTCTTTGTTTGACAGTGGTGAGAAGAGATACCTGGTGGCCAATAAATCTTTCAACCCTTTTCTGCACAAACTCATTGGTTTTATTTTCCCCAAAAGAAGATGCCATGCTGTGTAAACAAAATTTAAAAATAAATTATTGAGAAAATATATTGTAAATAAGAATAGTAACAGTAGCGTTGCCAGGAAAAATTACGCTTCTTTTATTTATGTTATCTGAAAAATAAAAAAATTACTGCTTCACTTATGGAATGTCAGTAAGTCAATTTTCAATTTTATGTAAACATTGCATTCAGAATGTAAAAAAACATTTAACTATGAACTTTCAAACATGAAAACTATTAATATTATGAATAATGCAGAGACTTTGTAAAAAGCTAAAGGGCTTATGGCCATATCATAAAGTTAAGCAACATCAAGCTGAGTCAGTATCTAGATGTGTGACGACTTGGGGATACCGGGTGCTGTAAGCTTAGAGGTGTGGGTGGTGTAATAGATAATGGCTCAGAATTGTTAATCAGAGAGCTGAGTTTCAATTCCAGTTGGGTCCGTTATATCCATTTACATGCCAATACCCTGGGGAAAAAGCATGAATGACCTCTTCTCCCCTCATCAATGGGTTAATTAGTAAGAATTGTATCACTAAATCATTATTATCTCCAAAAAATAAAAAATTTATTACAATTTAAAAATATATCCTGGCTTTAAATAACCTGCAAAGGTTTGATGAACTGTAGAAAACTAATCAATCAATCATTAAAAAAAAGTAAAATATTGAATAAAAATCATCCATAAAATCCAAGTAACCTTAACTTCAGTGTTGCCACAAAAGCATGAAACTTACAGTTACCATGCAGTGTTGTTTTCTATGCCCACACTGTTCGTATTTGTTTATAATAGAGAGATATGTATAGATATATGCTGTCCTGTCTTTATCTCAACATGATGCATGTGTGCTTATATATATATATATATATATATATATATATATATTACAGTAGAGTAACATTAAGCCAACTAATCTTGCATCCCTTTCATTAGTAAGCTTGATACTCACTGGGAGCTTTTTATTTGAGGCCTTGTACCAAATTAAGCTTAGCCTTGCCTATTAATATAGTTAATGTTCTGCCCACTGAAATACATCAACAAGAGTAGAAAAAAAGCACAAGAATTTTTATTTGAACAAATTTTAATGTTACTCATCTGAGAAAAAACTAATTTGTGGTTCCGCCTTTTGGAGGAAATTTTGAAATTTATTTAGAATGATACTTTACTATTCAATTAATCATGGTGTTATCAGAAAATGGCAACCATTCAACAAGTGGGGTATTTAAAGATTGGAAAGGAAGTGCTCCTCCCTACCCAAACTCCAATAGCTTAACTTCAAGGCAAAATGCCAGTTGGTTCAGTTTAAGCAAAGTTTGATATTTGTTTTCCCTGGACTCTTTTGTTTTGCAGTTTTTTTTACTGAATGCTACTTATCCTTTGACCAAAGTCGTTTTGTTGGTTTCATTTAATTTCATGTAATAAAGAGAATGAAATAATTTGAAATATTGATCCGATTCAATTCTTTTCATATTCATAATTTGTTTTTCTATTCAACCATTTGTGAATGGCTGACAAGACATTTCGAGAATTTTCTCAGTGCCTTCTTTCTATAGCAGAGAATATGCTCCCGCCTACCATGGTTAACCAACCTTGGAGAAATTTAAAAAAAAAAAAACCTATAAAAATTTGATGATGTATAAGCTAATTTTCTTATACATAAAATTTTTATAGATTTATCTTTCATTTAATTTTCCAATACTAATTTTTTGCTCCACAAAAAAAAAAAAAAAAAAAAAAAAAAAAAAAACAGGAAATTTTAGATTTACTATATGATGAAAAAAAATTAACAAAAATAACTATTTTTAGTTTGAACACCACATATGACATTTTTGTTTTTGTCATTTTAAGCTACTACTAGCTACTTGGTTTTGCTTCAAATAACTAACAAAAATTCTAACAATTATATAAACTGTACCAAATTTCCTGTTTTTTTGGGGTTTTTTTGTGAGGCACCCTGTAGCTCATATAACAAAATAAGCTACTATTGATTTTGTGTTGATCAGTGACATTATGTATTAGCCTGGTCTTAGGTTTATTGTATTTTATTGTGAGATCAGTGCACTTTCAATGCATTTTCTTCTTAGTGAATACTTTTTTCTCTTGATCACACTGGCATTTATTAAGTAGAAATTTTGGTCAGATGTGTTACAGTGAACTGTCAGTGTTGTTATGCAGTCTATCTCTGTGATGATCATTGTCTTTTTGAGACATTTTGTATATTCCTGCCTATGATGATCTCTAACTCTTTTCATTGAACTAACTTCCTCATGCCTTTTCAAGGCCACTTTGGTTTGGTTTGGTTTGGTTTCTTTTATGACATATCAACCTCAAAGGGTTATGTAATGCCATCAATTTTGTTATATATATATATATATGTATGCATGAATAAAAAACAAATTCTTTGTAACAAAATCACTTTGTAAATCAACGTTCATTAATACTTTTGCAAAGACGGTTTCTATTGAGAGACAATTCCATTTCTGGTATTATTCTTTCCTCCATTAAAGAATTGCAGACAATATTTATTCTCTACATATCCAGTTTCTTAGTTTTATTTCTGCAAATTTTTTTTTATCAAGAGTCTGGCTTCATAGATATTTTTTTTTATTTTTTATTAAAACTATTTTATTATTCTTTGTTTTATATTTTCTTGTAGAGGTCAACGATCACTTTTAGAAATTATAGTATATCATCCACATTTACCTTCTTGAACAGCTCAAACACAAGTCCATTTTGTTCTTTTCACTAAGAGCATATGAATCGTAAACAAAACTTTCTGACTTCTTATCTTTTCTATGAGTTGGCATATGATATTTGGGATATGTTTAACATCTTCACTAATTCCCAAGTACTTTGCTATGGATTGCATTCTGCTATTGACTTCATAGCTTCTTTATGTACCCCATTTTCCACCAACTTCATACTTCATACTTATGACTTCTTAACCTTAAATTCTACATAGTGTCATTCCCTTGCTTGAACTCCAATAAAATTATTTGATGTAAATGCAATTTCAATCCCTACATTAGTGAGATTAAGAAATGTATTCTTTAATCCACTGTGTATGCTGCCATTGCTGTGTAAAAACTAAAGCATGTACTCCAAAGTTATTCTTAAGTGCTACATATGATTTTTTTTTTTTAACCTTTTCACTCCAAGCAAGGTGGGAGCGCCGCTAGTGTGAAGAAGTTACAGAGAGTGAGAGCAAGAGTAAAGAGCGGTGTTTGAGGAAAAGATATAGAAAAGGATGGGGATTAGGATCAAGACATCAGAAGATGTCAATTGATATTACATTTGAATATTTGAAGATTATAGCTATCAGGGAATCAAGTACAACAAACATGGATAAACATACCTGCAATAAGACAGTGTCAAAAGGACATTTTTTTCCCCCTGACACCCCTTTTATAACTATCTTCACTCATTGGCAGTATTTATTGTTTTAAAAAGCGATGATTAGAATTGTAATAAAACTTATTCAATTTTTGAGCCAGGGAGTAACTGAGCAGTACTAAAAAGAGAACAAAATATCCCAAGACATAGGCAGTGGAACAAAAACAAGCTACCACCATAGATTAAATAAAGGATTTAGTTCAAAATTCCCTGAGGGTTACCTGGACTGACAGAAAACTGAAGAAGGCTCGAGGGTACAATACCTGAAAAAAATTGTGAAATCAACAACAAAAATGAGGACATTTGCAATGACATCATCATAATCAGTCACAGAACCGGGCATAGTCAGAAGGTCACTGAACAACTGACCAGTTCCCTCCCCATATCTGGGTTGAAAGACAGAAAGGTATTCATTCATGCATGACATGTCTTAGTGTTATGGAGTGGTTTCCCAGTGGAGGCTTGTATTTGAACTAAGTTGGTCCTAAAATAGGTTTGACGTACGAAACGTTAGGAACTTGATATAATAGGTATGACGCAGAGTAAATCTAGTATCAGCGACCACAACTAGATTTACTCTGCATCATACCTATTATCGACTGACTGACCGAACCACTGAGCGACTCCTCATTACTCTTACTACTCCTACTTATTATAGGTGGGAGAGTCTATTAACTATAGAATAGGTGTGTTCCACTATAACACTTAGGCAAGTCAATTTAATGGAACCCATCCCTATCCATGTCAAAACACAGCTGGTTTCCAACTTTAATGCTTGCGTTTGTCACATATGCAGCTATTGATTCCATTGGGGTAACCCACTACTCTGGCCATTGACTATAGTCTAAGAATCCCTCTGCCCAGCAATACCACGTCTTCACACCACATACTCCATACACAGCTGTCACAGTGTTCAGATGAACTCCATTCCTTAGTGCCACCAGTACTAACCTTCATTGTTAAGATCCGCAATGCTACACACATTGTAGCCAACCGCACTAATTCCCTTCATATTCCATTGATGAGATGTAAGTTTAACTCGAGCAATTTCTTCCCATGGACCACTGCTTTGTGGAAACGACTCCCAAAAGCATGCTTCTCCAATAACTGTAATCTTAACCTGTTCAAGTCTAGGGTTAACCATTATCTTCCCCACATATCCACATAAACTATGCCCTCTCACTCTGTAACATTCTACCTCAAGTGGTTCCCAGGACTTGTATAGGATGAATATAACTGTAAAAAAAAAAAAAAAAAAATTAACAAATCCCAATTGCTCAAAATTCCTTCATAGAATTGAAAAAAATTGGTTTGTTTTACGATATATCAACTTCAATGGGTTATTTAATGCTGACAAAATTGTTATTGCTGGTAATGTTTTTCTTCAATGAAGAAATCTATAGCTGGTCATATTTTTTTTTCAAAGAATGTATAACTGTTTGTATTAATGGTATTTTTTTTAAGTATTGCTGATAAGAATTTTTCCTTCAAAAATTATTGCTGGTAATAATTTTTTTTTATTACAAAGTATTTCTGGTATTAAAACCTATTTTTACACACGTTTGGGACCCTAACAGGTGTTACCACCCCAGGTTAGGATGAACCTGGGAACACCAGCAATTAAGAGGTGGTTCCACGCTCATCAAAACCACCTGATCAGAGGCCTTGCTGTTGGACGTAGTTTATCATCTTACCCAGGACGCGGATGTAGTTTATCGTCATACTCAGGACAGGAATTGAATAAAAGGCTCTCATTTGTGTAGGCACAAATATTGTTTACAATTTCTACCTTGAGTGACTATTGAGCCTTTTAGCAGATGAAAATTGAAAAAAAAAAACATGAGACTGAAATTAATTTGACAATAAAAGTAAGTAGATGATCAAATTATTTCATTTGTGTTTGTCCATGCATGGAATGCAATGGAACCGATTTCAAATAACGGTATCAAAGTAATTCTGTTGCTTCTCTGGATGAAGAATGGCATCCAAGAGGCATTTACAAATAATTCCAGTATTTAGACATGCACATATCCCACAAAAGAATACTAGATTTATTGCTAATTGGTTTCTTGATGAAAATGGTGGGCAATTATTTCTGCCCATGATTGCATTCTGAATGATTAACTTTGGCAAATCTTCTTTCCTCAAGTTAAGTAGGTTTTGACCAAAAATAGACAAAACAAGGAAATGATGTGTCTAAGGCAATTTGAAATGCAATAAAATAAATGGACCCATTTATTTCAGACATTGGTCTTGTCACACACAGACAAGACGGAACGTTTCTAAAGACTCAAGATCCGACTGCACAAAGCTGGTGGAATTTGCAAGCAGCTATAATTCTATAAGGCTATGTGTGAGGAGAGAGGAAAATAACAAGACAAATATGGCTTCTTTGTTTTTGCCAGAAACATTTTTTTAAAATTAGTCTTGTATTCAAGTTTACACACAATATTCTCAATAGTCTCTTGCATAAATATTTTGTGTAGTTATTTTGATCAATTTGACCAAATATCAACCTTTGTTAGGTTATTTAATTATAGATATAATTTTTATAGGACAAAAGTTGCAAATATATAGATAAGTAGACATTAGGTCAGGCTCACTCTACAGTCAAAAGGAAGGGCATTGGTCTGGTTTATACTAGAGTTGAAAAGGTGATCATTAGCCCGGATTATACTAGAGTCAAAAAAAAGGGATTGGTCTGGTTTATACTAGAGTTGAAAAGGTGATCATTTGCCCGGTTTATACTAGAGTCAAAAAAAGAAGGCATTGGTCTGGTTTACTGAGAGTTAAGGTTATATGTATAATGTAAATGCATTGCTAATGATTTTACAATAGAAATGCATTCAAAATCAGGAAGAAAGGGATTGTCATTGATCAGGAATTAATGTATTGCTAATGATTTTACAAAAGAAAACATTAAAAATGAGAAGGGTTTTATCAGTGCTCAGAAAACAATGCAAGTATTACTGGTAGAACAGGGCTATTATATGTAATATAATAAAAGTATTAGAAAAAAATGACTGTCATACAACAAAGTTTTGTAAATAAAAAAAAAAATGGTAATATATACTTCATAAAATTAAACAAATTTAAATGCAAAGATGAAGGGAATTCTGAAGAACTTAAGTAAATAAAGAGAAGAGAGTGGGTTTTATTAAAAGTTTCAATATTTATTCAAATCCTCACAAATAGAGGAGACATGTTTTGCATTTCTATATAAACATTTAAGAGAAGATTAGGTAAAAAAAAATTAAAGCCAAAAAAAAAAAAAAAAGAATTAAAAAAAAAAAAAATGAATCCCTCAAAGTGGCTTCAAATGTTTGGCTTCTGTTTCAGATAAAACTGCTCAGGTAACGATTATAAGAAAATCACCAAAGAGAGCAAATTTTAAACAAGTTCCTTGTTGAAAAGGATTCAGAGAATTTAAGTTCACTCACAAATATCAAATCCAACTTATTTGCCAAACAATTTATCACAAATCAGTAGAATCTCTTTAACAAGGCCCATGGCAATGCTGACAAGTGTCTTTTAACTGATGCATGTGACAATATTATATAAAAGTAATTTTACAAGTTGGTTATCTGATTTTATGTACATATGTAATGGTTAGTGACTCAGAATAAGTCAGCAAGTTGAGTTTGAATTCCAGTCAAGTTCATTACATTCACTCAAATACTCTTGGGAAAGGTATAAATCCATCTCTTCTACACTTCCTCCAACTATGCCAGTAATAGTATTTAGCTGTGGTTGGAGGCAGATGGTAGAGATAGATTCTTGCCTTTCTCAGGGGGATATGTGTAAAAGAAAATGTAACAAACTTGACTGGAATTCAAACTAATGTTTTTAATTATATCCCTCTCTGTTAATATATATTAACCCACTGCTAAAGTAAACATCAAGATAATTATTCTTCACTATTTTATATGATATACTTTTAAAGTGTTTTAGGAAGTCATAAGTTTTAGTATGCGTAGATGTGAATTTGTTCCTTTTTTACATGATGGCTAATTTGAATTATTTGCACAAGTCCCTGTCATAAATCACAAATCAGTGTACGCACAAGTGATTAAATAAACTCAAATGTGTATAATGTCAACAGCATAATTGTGGAACAAGGACAGATTTAATTAGCTTTAATAAAAACAACTAAAATAAAAATGCTTTGTTTTAATTTGGTTTCCACACCTCAGTGTGAATTTCCACTAAATAAATTCCATACACGTTTTATTTTGAATAATTCTTCTTTATTCAACTTATCTCTTTCAAAAGTGATATATTTGCTTGCAAAGAAACCAAGACAAGTTTGTTGATTTGATTATTCAATGAAGTTCAAAATCATTAAAAGAAAAAAAAAAATAACTGACTAAGTTTCTCTCTCCCCATGTACACCTCAATTCAGTTTTTCCTCTTTGACAATCTTTAGGAATAGAAATGTTGCAACAAATGTATTGACCAATTTGGTTATTTTTACGGTTTATCAACCCTTTGTAGGTGATTTACATCCATATCACTTTGGAAAAAAAAAAGTTATCGTAACTGAAGTTAAGCAATGCCAAGCCTAATCAGTACCTAGATGGGTGACTTCTTGAGAATACCAGGTGCTGTAACCATAGATGTGCAGGTGGTGTAATGGATAACAGTTCGAAATTAGAGATTGGAGAGCAGAGTTCCAATTCCTGTTGGGTTTGTTATATTCACTTACATGCAAATTGGGAAAGGTAATGCATCCACCTTTTCTCCCCCTAGTTATGGCTTAATTAGTGGGACATATCAGTAAATCATTATTTCCAAAAAATTATTCCAATCTAAAGAGATTTTCAAGCTGGTATCCATTGTACCACCTGCACATCCACCTAAAATGTTTTGCACTGCAATGTAAATATGTGGAACAGAAGGTGGCTTTAGTGTTATTTATTTGCATGATTACTCAAAACAGATTGTGACACAATGCCAAATTTAAAGTGGGAGTCTTACATGTATATGGGACAAGGGACAACTTGACATTTATTCTTTTTGGGGAGAGCTCGGGTGACGAGGATTAACTTTGAAAAAAGGAGGTATTACCTTAAGATATGCCTGCCCTTGGGACCAAGCGTATTATATTTCATTCTAACCTTGAGTGAGTTACAGGAGGAAACACCTGGGCCAAGTACAGTTAATGTATCAAGGTCAGTCAGCCATTGAACTTTTCTCTCATTGAATAACAAATCTACCATCATAATTATCAGGTTTTCCTGTTTTAAAGATGCTATTTGTTGTAGTATATCTATGGACAATAATGGATATGTTCCCATTCACAAAAATGCAGTAGGAAAAAAACTATGTTGGTCTGCAGTTGGAGATTCATTGTGGAATTTACTTGTCTCACTTCTAGCAGTTGACTACTTCTACACGCTGCTGGCAAATCTTACATGTGTTGTTCTTGTCCTAAGTATTACCATTCATTATCAACCTTCATTTGATTATTCTATTCAGTAACCTTCCCTAGGTTACAACACTATTTTCATTAAAAGCAATGGCCAATTTAATTTTAATTTTATGCTTATGATTTTTCTTCAAAATTTTGCAATTAAGCTTAAAAGGAATCCTTAAGTGCTCGGAAGTATAGTAGATAGTAAAAATATGAATTTATTTTATATTGTACAATCTTTTTAACGATAAAATTTTGGAGAAGATAGCATAATTTCTGCTTGGTTTCTAACTGACTTTGACTGGTGTTCTTGGGTTCAAGGTTTAACAATATCACATAACAAAAAAAAAAAAATGATCATAAGCATATTCTAGAATATTACACCTGTAGTGTCATAAATGAGGATGGTACACATGGGTCCATGAGACAATGAAATTAAAAAAAAAAAAATAATTCTAGAAAAATACTTCTCACAAACCACTGCCCTGTGGAACAGACTCCCTAGAGGATATTTTCCCCTATCACTACAAACTTAACCTGTTCAAGTCTAGAGTCAACTGTTATCTTCCCCTCCTATCCATGTAAACTACCCCTTATAACTCTACCTTGAGTTGCCCCGGGGCCTTTTACAGTGTGAACCTCAGTATGAAAAAAAAAAAAAAAGTAATTATGTCCATACAAATATATTTGCATAAAAGCTGAATATCATCTACTATGTATTCAATTGTGAAAGCAGAATAACGTATCTTTTTTTTTTTTTATCTTGCTCTTTTTAGAACTGCTCAGTTATTACTTGCCCCATTTTTACTAAGTCTAAATCTGTAATACCCAGCCTAGGGATTGAACTCACAATTACTATGTCACCTATGGGAAAATAGCTTAAGGGATTAAAGTTTTGGTTTTTGGCCTTTGGAGAATATGAAGAGACTCTGATTAGAGACAGCCATAAGAGTGTGAATTTAATTCTATGACACTTTGATTAGAGACAGTCATTAGAGTTCAGATTTAATTCTATGACACTTTGATTAGAGACAGTCATTAGAGTTCAGATTTAATTCTATGACACTTTGATTAGAGACAGTCATTAGAGTTCAGATTTAATTCTATGACACTTTGATTAGAGACAGTCATTAGAGTTCAGATTTAATTCTATGACACTTTGATTAGAGACAGTCATTAGAGTTCAGATTTAATTCTATGACACTTTGATTAGAGACAGTCATTAGAGTTCAGATTTAATTCTATGGCACTTTGATTAGAGACAGTCATGAGATTGCAGATTTAATTCTATGACACTTGGATTAGAGACAGTCATTAGAGTGCGGATTTGATTCTATGACACTTGAATTAGAGAGAGTCATAAGACTGGATTTAAGTGTACAACCCCCCCGCCCAAAAAAAAGCAAGCACAGATTAATTTATTTTACTACGTACTTATATTAATGCAATCCCACTATGTATTCAAGCCTAACGAATGATCTTCCCATCTGTGATTTATTCTATCCAAATATTCTGAGCCTAGCAACAGAAAGGAACTGTACAGAATTCTTTTTTTTTTTTTCTTAACTTATTCGATGGTACATTGACCATCACTACAACTTTGTCCATGTTCTCTAATGGGTTCTGTTCAGACATGTTTCTTTTCATTCATATTATAAGAAATTTATGAAATTCTAATATTTAGGGAGAAGTAGGTTTTATATGCCAACAAATACAGTCAATCACAATTATAATCATGGGTCCTATAACCTATTAGGGTTGTTGGAGCACCACATGTACTGTAGCCATGGCAGCAGTGGGTATGTCTAGGGCAAAATAATGTTCAAGCTGGTTTTGAATTCAGATTTGTCCTTCACCATGATTGGTTGCCCTATGAAATCTAAAGAGCTCAGTCCACCCTGTTGTTTAACATAGATTCTGAATTAATTTAAAAGCTATCTTTTCCGAGACTGGCTACCAAGGTAAGAGAATGTTGGCTGCTCTGTTAATAAACCCGTAGCTAGAGAAACAATACATGTTTTTCCAAAGTCATTAGCATTGAATGAACAAAAGAGAGACTCAGTCAGAATTTGAACTCTGTATGCCAATTCCACTTTCTGTACCAATAACCATTAGTAGATACGGTAGGTGTCATCAAACCAAAACAATGGTTACCTATTTGTAAAACAGAAAAAAAAAAATTTCTCCTTGTTGAATAAAAGAGACTAACTTGAAAAGTAGCTTAGATTGTTAAAAGAGACGAGGGGAAGATAAAAAAGAATGTTAAGTGTTGTCTTGATTAAATTATCATCTGGCCTCTTGTTTTGTTTCATAGGCTTGGTTGGTTGCTTTTACTTAGTGGTATATCAACACTCCTATGTGTTATTTAATGTAGGAATCTAAATATTTTGTACACAAATTTATTTTATTTTGTTTTTTGAGATAATGATTTTAGTGATACAAGTCTTACTAATTAACCCATAGCTGGAGGGAGACGAGGTAGATTCATATTATTATTATTAAATAAAAAGTGGTAGATTGATTTGTTTTTTTACAGTTTGTCAACCTTTTGCAGGTTATCTAAAGCCAGAAAATATTTTTAGATTATAGGAATTTTTTTTTTTTTTTTTTTTTGAGATTATCTCCAAAAAATTCCTATTAATTAATTGATAGCTGGATTCATACCTTTCCCAAAGATATTTGTGCATAAGTGGATATTATGAACCTAACTGGAATTGGAACTCTGCTCTCTGACAATTCTAAGCCATTATCCATTACACCAACTGTATATTGAAACTTACAACACCTGGTATTTCCAAGTGGTCACCCATTAAGTGAAATGGTTGGGCTCGATTACAGGAACCAGTGTTACAATGAGATGTTGGATAACGTTTGTTATTGAATTTAAGAGTAAAAAGAAATTAAAGCAAAAAAACTGATTTCTGTTAAAAAAAAAACTGAGAGCAATAATAAAATGGCTGTCTATATTTCTGAGATAAGGTATTGTAATTATTTAAATTGTTCAGACTGTCGTCTTCATCTTTGTTACTATGTTCACAATGTTTTGGCTGTTGTATGCTCTGGCCTTCTTCAGGTGATTGGAATTTCAAACTGAACCAGGTATTGAACTCACATGGCCCAGTGGATAAAAGCGTTAATTGGATCCAGTGTCTTGACTCAAAGAGTTGAGAGTTCAATACTTGGCTAATGCAGTGTTAAACAAAATCTGCACTACTATGTAATCTCCAATATGGCTGTGAATATTAGACAGTTATCTGAAGAGATTTAAAGCAACAGAGATGTGGTTCTATCAACAAAACACCATAGACAGAACATGTGAGAAATCAGGAAGTATCAAGGAGACTAGGAACTATAAGGAAGCTACAGTTAACAATTAGAAAAAGACGTTGAAAGAGAGCATATTGATGGCAAGAGAAGCCAGAGAGAAACGATGAAGAATGTGCTTCACCCCAAGCAAGGTGTGAAGCCACTAGCACGCAAGGGGTTACAGAGAGTTGGAACAAGAGCAAATTGGAGCGATAGAGGAAAGGATGAAGGAAAGAGAAGGCATCTGGAGATATCAATTGACATTACATTTGAATAGTTGGAGATTATAGCTATCAGGGAAACAGGAAAAGGGGAGGGAGTTCCACAGGTGAGAAGTGCAAGACATGAAGCTATTGGAGTAGAAGAGAGGGCGACATTTAATAGTTTCGACAGTGAAAGTGTGAGAGCGAGATGCCAGCCTAGTTGAATGCTTAAATTCATGAAGTCTGGGAACCAGCAAAAGCAGCTCATCGAAGCATTTACCATGAAAGTATTTGTAAAAAAAGACAGAGGGAGACTGTAAGAGAGTGACTGCAGACAAGATGCTAGATCAGGGCCAATTATATTGCATATCCGTCTCTGGATTTTATCAAGGACCTTGAGACAAACAGAAGGGGCTCCAGACCATATATGGCAGCAATACTCCATGAAGTGAATGGATGGCAGAACAGAGACAAAGATGGATAATGAAGCAACAAAGGAATTGTAGAGAGCCACGAATTCTCACATACTGAAAGGACATGGCATATAAAAGACAAGAATGAAAGGTTTTTAAATTGAAAAAAAAAAAACCCCAAAAAAACTCAGAAATATCTTTGTATTTTGTTTAGTTCAGATTTAATTTTCTTCTCTCTTCCGTTTTTATTACCACGTTGTTTCAGTTGCTGTACCCTCTAACCTTCATCAGATACCTGTTCTATTTTTGGAAATCTTGCATTGAGGGAATATGCTTCCCTTACATTATGGGCCACATTTGATGGCCATGGAATTGCTCTAATGATTTAATAAGTAGAAACAATGGCAAACATTACATCTTTAAAGAAAATTTACCAAAATTAGCAAAGCTTATGATTTTTTTTATTCAGTCTTTCTTCATTTGAATTCCAATTGCTTTTTATTGCAACTGACTTTTAGTTAGTACCTAATTAGTAAGTGCTCCTAGATCATACTTTCACATTCAATGGCTAATTTCTGCTTGATGCTATTTACTTAAGATTTGCATAATGACAATTTGGGATTTGTGATGAAAAAGAAACTGAAATTAAGATGAAAGATGTGTCCTCAAGGACACATGACCCAGTGGATAAAGATGTTGGTTAGATCCAGTGACTAGACCTAAAGAGTTATAAGTTCAATACCGGGTCACAGCTGTTGTTGAGTTAAAAGGAAATAACTGAGATATCTGGAAGAGGCATAGCATGTGGAACTAGAACAATCTACCCTGGTGGATGAAAGAAAGGGTTTTGAGTGTACAACGGCTGAAATGTTGTGAATATGGCAATGAGGATAACAGTCCAAACAATATAAATAATGCATAATACCTCATCTCAGAGATATAGACAAATATTGAAGATGAAAGAAATAGTTAAAAATCAACAATGGTTGATCATGCTTCGTCTAAGGAATTTCGACAAAACTATTAAATCTTTTCCTACAAGATGCAAACAAACAATAAAAATAAAATGAAAGTTGTACTAGCCACAAATGAATAATAACTGACAATGGTTCATCTTAGAAATTCAAAGTAAGACTATTACATTTTTCCCTACAAGGTGTAAACAAGCAACAGAAATAAAATGAACACTAGTCAAAATTTAATGATGATTAACAATTCTTCAGTATCTGTCAATATATTTCTGAGATGAGGTATTATGTACATTATTTACATTATTTGGACTATTCTCCTCATCTTTGTCGCCATATTTATTACAATGTTTCACCTTTATCCATGGACATATGGCACAGTGGATAAAGGCGTTAGTTAGATCCAGTGACAGGACCCAAAGAGTGTGAGTTCAATACCCAGTTAAGGTGGTGGAGAACTTTGAGAGGGGAATTAACAGGAGATAACTGACAACTGACATCCATTAAACATAGCACGTGGAACTAGAACAGTCTACCCCAGTGAGCGAAATAAAGAGTTCAGTTCGACATTCCGACCACCTGAAGAAGGCCGGGGTGTACAACGTCTGAAATGTTGTAATAAATATGGCGACAAAGAGGAGGACAATAGTCAGAATAATGTAACAATTGTTCATTGAAGAAATTTGAATACAATTGGAAAAAATTTTAAAAATGGGGCTGCAAAATTGAAATTTTTGTTTTATTGTAATACTTGATGTTCCTGGAAAGCCATGGTAATTTGCAAGAGGCTTGACTATCTGGAATGTTTTAAAAATATTATAAGTTTGAGGACAATCTGGAACATATATATATATATATATATATATATATATATATATATATCCCTAACAAAATATAAATAAACTTTATCTCTTACCAACACTTTGTTTTATCTCTTTTTTTTTTTTTTTATTATATAGATCTGTGAAAAATATATAGGCCAGTAATTAATAAAGTGCACTGTGACTTGCTGGAGCATAATTGTTAGTTGTAAGGAGTGCCATGAGATATTTGAAAATTTTTATTTCAAAGGCATTGTTATTGCATGTCCTGGTGCATGGATATAATAACAGGAAGTGATGTCTAAATGGAACACTGCAAAACATTCTATCAAAGGCTGAACCTCACTTGAATGAAACATTAGATGACACACAATCAATAGATAACATTTATCGGATTGTTCTAAAACTGTCAAAACATTTTCAATACATAGGAGCCTCATTAGAAAGAAGTACAGCATAGAATGTCAGCATTAGAAATGAGGTGCCACAGAACCATCTTAGGTATTTGTTATGTCACCAATGATGCAGTGCAAAATACCATCAAACAAGAAACAAGCCTGTTAGGAAACCTTGTAACCACTGTCGAGAATAGAAAGTTGAAATAGTATAGCACCATCATAAGAGCCAACACTTTCCATTACCATCGTACAATGTACCACTTTAGGCAAATAAAGACGAGGAAAATCTGGTCTTGACAACATCACTGAATGGACAGGAAGATCACTCAGAAATTAGCATGCAACTAAGACATATAGAAGGAGCTGGTCAGGTGCTCATCTGTGTGGCAACCCTATGACCAACACCCGGTCATGGGATTAGGATGAGTAACAAACTCATTACTCAGTTTACTAAATAGTGGTATGATAAAACTAGTAAATGTTTAATAATTTATATTAATATATAAGAAAAATAATAATAATATAAATTAAAAAGTTTATTTGAATTATTTTTTAAGTTTTAGTCCTAGTCTGCATCCAAATGGAAAAGTTTTTAACTGAAACTTTTTATTAAATATTAATAAGCTATTCTTAGAAAATCATTTGGGCACTCCATCGTGGTGTAATAGTTAACAAGCTTGTCTCACTAGATTAATTATGTCTGAATAGTGAGTTTGATTCTCACTGGGCACTCCATACTTTCGGCCTTGTGCCACATCTAAGCTATTCTTAGAAAATCATTTGAGCACTCCATTTTGGTGTAATAGCAAGCTTGTTTTGCTAGATCAATTATGACTGAATAGTGAGTTTGATCATCAGTAGGTGCCCCATACTTTCGACCTTGTGCCACATCTAAGCTACGCTTGGAAAATTGCTATTTAGAAATATGACAGTAGTTATTTTTAACTTCAGCTTTCTTAAACATAGCAGTAACAAAGAGTTTGTAAAAATATCTGTTCAGTATTTTCAGATTTAGATAATCATGAAAAATCTTTATATTCTAAGCATACAGTGATTTGAAAATGTCTATGGTCCACTGGTGTAGGCTACATGCTCCTTTAGAAATAAAAGAATTCAAATCAAGTTGCATAATTGATATCAATGTAAAAGATCTTATAATGCTTATCATAGAAATTATAAGAAAAAGATTTTTATATTTCCCAGTAGGTGGTTCTACATATAGTCCAACTAGAAGATAAGAACTCTTTTTATCAAGATAAAAGAGGGAGGGGGGAGAAAAAACTTATTTATAGGTCAAACAATTCAAGCAATGCAAATTTATTTAACTTTTTATCTAAACTACTTTTATCTCAAATAAATCTTGACCATTTACCCCTCACCCCCATATCCTACAGATCAAAGGTTACTTGTTTTTTTTCTTTAATTTTTGCAAGTAGAAATTGGGGTGTATCCATGAGACTGAAAAATACTGTAGCTTGCATTTCCTTTAAGGTATTCTTCATTAAAATAATTGTGTAATATTTTGATTTCAATTAATTTCAGTTGTGGTTACTAATCGGCAAGGCTGTGATTGAGAACTTTCAAAATAAATGAATTCAATACATTTGTTTTTATACATATATTTATATATAGAACAACATAGTTAAAGAACAGAAATATATACTTATATTTTTGATAGTGTGTGTATGTATATGCATAAGTGTGCTATGAGGTTTGATTGAAATTAAGACAGCCTGTTTTGCAATTAATTTTCCCCACAGGTGAAACGGGACCTACCACATATGAATGACTAATTAATTCATCAACCCTTTGCAGGTTAGTTAAAGCCAAAAAATATTTTTAGATTGTAAGAATTTTTTTTTGTTTTTTTGAGATAATAATGATTTTGTGATACAAGTCTTACTAATTAATCCATAGCTGGGGGGAGAAGAGGTGGATTCATACCTTATCAGAATCTGATTAGCAAAAGAAATTATGTGGATGTAAAGTGGGGGATTATTTCTATATTACACTAAATATATAAACTGAACCCTCACTTTCTGGCTATGATAGTTTTATACATTTATATTCCAGGGAATGTAAATAAATCTAAAAGACATGTCGCTGTTGCTAATTAGTATTTTATTGTTTGATTTTTCTACAGCTTATGTAACCTTTTCAGGTTATTTAAAGCCAGAAAATATTTTTAGATTGTAAGAATTTTTTTTTTTTTTTTTTTTTTTTTTTGAAATAATGATTTTGTAATAAAAGTCTTACTCCACTTATAGCTGGGGTGGTGAGTTGAGATAGATTCATAGCTTTCCCAAGGCTATTTGCACAGAAGTGAATATAATGAACCCAACTGGAATTCGAACTCAGCTCTCTGAACCATTAGACCACTCACAGATCCAAGTTTACAGCACCTGCTATTCCCAGGCAATCACCCATCTAGTTACTGACTAGGTTTGACTGTGATCACACAGGAACCGATGTTTCAGTGTGATACGACTGTGAGCCACATATGGATGAGAGAGCCAAAGAGTGAAAATTTTTTATGCCTTTTTTCTGTTTTTCTATACTACACCACTTGATGGGTGTTAAGAGAAGATCTCTGACAGCTATGGTGGAGTAATCACACAATTAAGAATAGTGTTATTTTGGTCAGTCATAGATATTAATAGCATTTAAAGTTAACCTGACCATTAAATATGGATATTGAAACCACTTCAGTCAATTTTAATATATATAAACTAGCTTAAAAGTCACCCTATTGGATGGCATTTAAGCAAACAGCCTGTGGAGAGCTCTTGATTGGGCCTTCCTCACACTAGGTAGGGAGGAGTAGATGTAATAGGCAACAAACTACAGAACTTAAAATTGATCACTGCATTTAAATATTGCATTAATAGGTAAGCTTACCTTTTAAAATTTCAACAATAATTTTTCTGACACGACTTAATTGAAAGACAATTTGATATATGTTGGTCTTTACTTTCCATACAAACAATTGTTTTTATTTCATGGGGTACTTTTGCTAGATTTCGCAATTTTGATTATTCTTTGTAATCATACAAAAAATTTGTCGCAAAAGAAAAAAAAAAAAAAAAAAAA
Organism: Acanthosepion lycidas; assembly: GCA_963932145.1. NCBI lineage: Eukaryota > Metazoa > Mollusca > Cephalopoda > Sepiida > Sepiidae > Acanthosepion > Acanthosepion lycidas. Next base: position 10,023,386 of record OZ010599.1, read on the forward strand.
TCACTGAAAACAATCACAGTAATGAAAACTTGCGAATCAAAATTTCAGGATTGTAGAACCAGCGAGGAATGTTTTTAATTTGCTTATGGAGTCAGCCTAGTTAAAAAATGGTAGGATATGTTGGGCTATAGCCAACAAAACATTGAAATACAATTTTATTTTGAAACACTGTAATTTGAGAACAGTAATTTTTTTTCATTTGAACATGAGCTATTGAAAGTGAGAGAGTTGTGTTCCTTTAATTGTTTTTATTAATAGAAGCTAAGATGGCAGAATCCAAAAACAATCGCAGTAATGAAAACTTGGAAATCCCAAATTTCAGGATTGTGGGTCCATGTCCGGCTTGGAATGTTTTTAATTTGCTCACAGAGTTGGCCTGATTCCAAGAATATTCAACAAGAGTGTCAAATATAAATCTTGTATGTTTAGTTTACATTAGAAATTTGAGGTTAAACTGGACATATGGCATGTAGGTGACAAAGACAGAAAAAGGTTTTTATGTTCTTTTTTTTTTAATACTACTTTATACAACACCACTTAGTGGGCATTAGGAGAAGGTCCCTGGCAGACATGGTGGTGTAATTACAGTCAAAAATAGTGTTATTTTAACAACTTGTCAACACTTATTGGGTCATTCAAATTTAAGTTTTATACGTCTAGTTCACATGAGAGTCAAAAAGGCTTACATTGGTCAAGTTTATACCAAGTCTGCATGTATCCACTCAGGTGGTCAATTTTTTTTTTTGGAGAGGGGTATTACCCTTCTGCAAGTGTGTAGTGAAAGAGAAAGTCACCAAGAAAAAGGGCACGTGTTCTGTGCGATATATTGAAGTCAAAATAACCAAAATAAAGACAAGTCATTTGCAGGTGTTGCCATAAATGCATCTTGGATATGCTAATATTGTGTGTCCTCTTCCACCTGTTGACTAATGAAAAAATTGTTTCGTCGATAAAATCAGTTAGTGTTCTCAAATTGGGGGGAAAAAAAAAACAAAATAAAAGGTCATTTATTTTTTTCTACCTTGTCCGCCAGTTTGCATGTTGAACTTCTGACCATTTACATGTATTGAGATTTGTGAGATTGGATCTGTGATTTTGACATTTCTTTCTGTCCTTAGATCTTCAAGTTTGGACTTGCAATTTGTTTATTTCATTATGAAATTGAGCTGCCATATCAATTTTTGGACAAAGGAATACAGTCATGATATTCTAAACCTTATCAACAGGGAAAAAGTTCCTTATCTAAGATTTGAGTAAAAGAATATACAATATCATATAAAGAATTATTGTGAGCACATTTTGCCTAAACGAAGGAGTTCTATGTTACAGAATGTGAAGGCTGGGAGAGGATTTTCTGCAATTGGTCAGAATACCTCATAGACATGGTATTCTGACACTGATAAATTGCCTAAGTATAAAATGGCTTGAAGTTGGCAGAGGGCTGTAAGAATTTTGAATTGTCGATATGCTTCTCACACTGTCTCCGTATATATTTCCTTCTTTCTCTCCCAAGGACAGACCACCAAAACATGTCTCCTACTTTACCAATAACCAAATATATCTTCCACTTAGGAATTGGTTGAAGAACTGTAATTCCTTTACAGTATGGAATTCATTTATTATTAATTTCTATATTCAATTTAATTGTTTTTATTTCCATCTTAATAGAAAATCCTGTCTTCAGCAGCTGAAGCAAACATCAGGAAATTGCCATAAAGCAGTCATTTTCAACAAGACCTGAACTTATATTCCTTACACTGTGAACTCATCTTAAGTAATGATTTAACCATAAAAGCTGTCACATTTTTTAATCAAATTCACCCCAGGCAAGGCAATAAAGCCACTAAGACAAGGGATTGAGTGTTGAAGAATTCGAAAACAGAAACCTTACTAATGAGTGAGAACAAAAAGAGTAATCAGGAGGACATTAGATAGTGATTGACACTGTATTTAAATTTAAGTTGACTGGAAACTGGAAAGCATGGATCTGGAAGAGAGCTCCACAAGCAAGAGAAAAAAGTTAACAGAATTTACAGTTACATTGAGCCAGCTCAACTGTAAAGTGATGTGATCTCAACACCAGTATAGTACCAGTTTTTCTTATCAATAAACAATATGCACTTTTACTGTTCTGATGAAGATGTGAATAAACATTGAAATATTAATTATATTATAAAATAATGCTTTGTTTTTATCTAACTTCTGTTCTACTTTGAGCAAACACGTACAACATAAAGTTAAGAGGAAATGTCGTAAAATTGAAGGAAACGGTCACAAATTCACAGAGCTGCATGTCCAAATAGTCACAAGTCCTCTCTCCCAGCAGTCGGCTTGCTTTTTGTTATCTAGTTCACTGCCATTGATTTTATATGCATTCAAAGACAGCTATACTAATCCATATTCAGCATATCTGGATTATTCCATTAAAACCCCATAGGCAGTATGTCTTAACTATTCCATCAATCGTTTTCTGTTATAAAAAAAAACAGAATGAGTCTGCTGCAATTGAGAAATTTCTCATTTTGTTGCCATTCTGATACCTATTACCTTTGATTATTCATATGTAGTCTGATAGTTTTTTTTTGTTTTTTTTTAAATCATATCACACCAAGCAAGGCAATAAAGCCAACAAGACTCAAGGGGGTTACTTTGTGTGAAAGAATATGAGACAAAAAAAACAACAAAAAACATTAAGGAGCAAGAACAATAAAAGAACAAGAATTAAGAAATAGAAGATGGCGATTGAGATTGCATTTAAATTTTTGAATATCAAAGTTGGTTAGAAAGTAAGAAGCTGGAAGAGAGTTCCCTAAGTGAAAAGTATGAGAGAAGCTGTTAGCATAGAACTTATGGTTACATCTAGCCAATTCAACCGTAAAAGGATGAAACCTTGCAGCCAATCTAGTACTGCACTTAAATTCATAAAGTCTAGGTACCATAGATATCATCAGAACAATTTCCATGAAAGAAAGTATGGAAAAGGTATAGGGAAGCTGTTATGGTGGTGGGAAAGCGAATGAAACCAAGATGCCAGGTTAGGACCAATAACATTGCAAATTATTCTTTATATTTTATCAAGAATCTCTAAATATATAGCAAAAGCATCAGACAAGATGTTGCAATGGTATTCAATGCAGGGTTGAATGGTAGACTTATAAATGTGCAAGATAAGTTCTGGCAATAAAGATTGTCTGGCATGACACAGAGAACCAACTTTCCTAGCAGCAGACCTAGCAATTGATTCAATATAATCTTTCCATTTCATGTCAGCAGAAAACATTAGTGTGAGAAGACACGATGAGGTTAGGATCAGCGAAGCTGATGGAAGATAAGAGTTTCTCTCAATTTAAATAAAAGAGATCAGTTTCATTTTGGAAGTATGAAAATTAACAAGCCATTTCTTGCCCCATTTAACAGATTATAGTTCATTTGAGATCAGCTGCCAATTTGAGCTTATCAAACCCATCATTAAGACAGGTATGAATAGTTGTGCTATCAACATACAAAGTTAAGAACAAAGCTTGTTGATGAAAATTAAGAACACAAGTTCAAGGATAGAGTCCCTTCAGACACCTGTATTAATCCTATCAGTAACACTAAATTCTTGACCCCTGACAATATCTTACTTCCTAATTTTCTACAGTAAAATCAAAAGCAATTCATTTACATTGTACTGAAATTCAGTTTTCCTTGTTTTGGGGCATATGGCCATATGTTGAAACACCAGTTCTCATAAAATCATCTAAGTTAAGCAACATCAAACATGCTCATTGCCTCAATGGGTGACTGCTTGCGAAAAACAGGTGCTGTAAGTTTGGTTGTGCTAGTGGTGTAATGGATAATGGCACAGAATTGGAAATTGGAGAGCCAAGTTCCAATTCCAGTCAAGTTCATTATATTCACTTAGATGCAAATACCCTTGGGAAAGCTATGAATCCACATCTTCTCCCCTCAGCCATGGGTTAATTATTAGGACTAGTATCATAAAATCATTATCTCCAAAAGATTCTTACAATCTAAGAATATTTTCTAGTTTTAAATAACCTGCTGGAAATTCATAAACCGTAAAAGACAAATCAATCCATCAATTCCTTGTTTTTAAAGTATAACAGATCAAAGGTTAAGATGTGATATACTGTAATTCCCCATGTATAATACGCACGTTTTAAAAAGAATAAGCAAAATTAGGGGTGTGTATTATGCACAGCTACAAAAAAAAAAACATCTTTAAAAAATTGCCATTTCATAGGTTGATTTCAGTCGCAAAATGAGTACTCACGGCGAACATACAACAATTTGATACTAACATTTGGCTATTGTAAATGCATAAGGATGTCAAATTCAACTATGTGTACCTAACAATACACACAAATGTAAAATAAAATAAGAATTATTATAAAACTAAATTAGAATAATATTATTCTATGTTTAAAACCATTTTTTAATAAGAGTAGGAAAAGCTGGCCATAATGAAATTGGAGGAGGTACAATTTATAGGTTTTGATTACCAAACAAGGAGTATGTATTATGCGTAAGTAGAAGCATTTTCCCACAATTTTAGGGTTGCGTATTATGGATGAAGGCATATTATACAGGGGGAATTACAATAATTTCTGTCTAATTTTTCTGTCTCATTATAGACTTTTTTCATTTGAACTTTTGTCCTCATCTTTGTGATTCTTATATTAATGTTTTGACTGCTGTACTCTGACTTTTTTCAGGTGATTGTCACATTTTGTCTTTATGACACCTCTGCTCTTTCTGCTCAATTGAATATGAAGAGGAAAAATAAAACAACATTACAGAAATGGGCAGTGGTTTCTGGAGAGTAAAATACTGAAACAAGAGTACAAAATACAGTGTGACCCGGATATAAGAGAGATTTTATCTGGTCCCAAATTAGAACCATACTTACCTAAACAAAATAGACCAAACCCGGATATAAGAGACTTCTCCGGTCCAGACAACTCTCTTATATCCGGGTAACACTGTAATAGATTGTTAAAATTATTGTTTTAGAAGAGCTTAAAAAACAAACAAAATGTCAGTAAACAAATAATCACATCATTCCATTGTCTGTGCTAGTGGGTATCTCATGATAATTAATACTTCTGTTATTTTATCTGGTTTTGTTTCTTTTTGTGGCATTACTTTAGCTTTTTCTGTATGGTTTCATACCTGATGCAAGGATTGAACTCATCTCCACCAAGCAAACAATGATTAATCAACAGATATTTTCTCAACCATTTTCCTATCAGGTAATTGGGAGGAGTATTTTTGGAGCCTTAAACCTAAGATCTAATCAGCAAGTGCTTCTTATATGGCATTCAATTCTATGATAGGTCTAATGAGATAGATATCAGAGCCGAACAAGTGCACTGATCCTTTCAACTCTAATGTTGCTCTCCATTATTCTGATTTAATTCTTTAGGAGTTTGTGCCTCTCCCATTTTCATCTCTTTTACTCATCTATATCAGACTACAGCTTTTTCAATGTTCTTTCAACCTTATCTTTTGATAGCCGTTGGTCTTGCCTTTATATTATCTACCACAACTGCAAAGAATGTTGTGAATACAGTTCTTAGTCATGTTTTCATCTGATGGAGGCAAATTTCTGGTCAGGTATCATCAAAGGGTAGAAATACATTTGAATATTATCCTGATATTGTTTGGACTGCAGAACCTCTGAATCCATTTTGATAAGCCTCTTAGGTAAGGTAGATGGGCTGTGGCATGTTTTCAACTATTGTCCCTGGAAGCTTGTGGAAAGTGATGTTTTCGTTGCAGAGGAAAGTTTTTACTCTAAAAGTTTTCATCATACTGATTATCTCTTGATTAGTATTATGAATACCCACTGAAAATATTTTAACTATAGAAATTCATTGGAAATTATTTTACCAGAGAAATGTATTGCAAATTATTTTAATATAAGATGATTATGTAATCCTGATAGGAGGAGACAAGGTTAATTAAAAAAATACATCCAAACTTGCATTCACACTAATGGTTTCATATATATATATATATATATATATATATATATATATATATATATATTTGACAAAGTGAACAATACTAAAAGCAGAGATAGAAATTCATTGGAAATTATTTTATTATTAGGTGTTGTAAATTTCTCTCAAAGAGTTATTTTTGGAGCTCTTGTAACTCTAGAATTTCAAATTATTCTTTTAACCAAATTTACAAAAATAAATCAATCTATTTAATTAGATGAAGGAGTTGTTCTGTTTGATGGTTTATACAAGAGCCAATTTTCTAGAGCTTACTGCAGACCCCACTTGGGGAGATTCACATCTAAATCAAGTACCACAAGTCTAAACTCCACCACCTAAGTTACAAGGTAATCTTGAGAGTTTTTTTTTGCATGTGTGTGTGTGTAATAAATTTTATATACCATATGTAATGTGTCAGCACCTTGGATGGGAAGATGCAATTAACTTTGAAAAACTGTTCCGTAATAAAATAATGGATTTTTATTTCTGTGCTTCATACATTTATAATGTATACTGATGTCACCCAAGGGATGGTCATGGTCATCTAAGGATGATATTTGCAGATGTATATTTTCACACTGCAAAATACAATATACTATGAAAGAATATGATATATCAATTATATATCCGGTGAGTAAATGAATGACAAAATGAAAAACTTATGAAATTTTTCTATGAAAGAACACACTCAGTGAATTACTCTCATCAAAATCAGTCAGAACATAATTCTGAATGCAGTTTAGATTAAAAAGCAAAAGTAATTCATTAAGGTATATAAAAAAAGATTAATTTCCAAGTTTCTCATAGTAAATCAACATTCAGATTCATATATTATACAACCTTTCATAACAGAACCACTGCTATTACAATGTTGTATATTTACAAACAACAACAGTAAAAGCAAAAAGAGAATTGGTCAGAAGCTGAATAATGTCGGCTAGTTCATGCCTGTAGAAACATTGGGTGCCAAAAATTTAAATCTAAAATTAAGCATCACAACATATTCAACATTTCCTTTGTTGTTTAATTATAAACAATATTTGTTGTATTTTGTTCCCTCTCCCTACATACATATGATCCCATCAATAAAAAAGTATTTAATCAGAAGTCCTTTGTAGGATAAAACACATCACTTAGGATTTTTCTATTTTATCATTAGACTATATTTGGGGACATAGATTTTTTTTTTTTTTTTTTTTTTTTCTAAACTACAAGAATTTAATAAATTTTTAAAGAATGAAAAGAAACTCGTTTTGAACCATGCCAAATAGTAAATCTGAATGAAAAAGTGCTCAAAGGGTTAAATTTAATGATGACACTAAACAGAAAATCATATATGACATTCCTGCCATAAAAAAAAAACAAAAAAAAACCCTGTTATAAAGCGGTTTATTTGGTTCATTTTTTCTGCTTGACTTAATATGAATCCCAAGATATAGGTCTGTATATTTATTGGTTGGCAAAAAATCAGTTGTGTTTTTTAAGCAAATTATCAGTAAAGTTTAACATATGGCCAAGAAAAAAAAAAAAGAAAAGATGTTTAAAGCATATTTTTCTTTTTACACCATTATCATATACTCTATCAATAATTTTATTATTTTAAAAACCTTGTTTATTGTTGTTTTTTTTTTTTTCTTGTTTTTTTTTTTTTTTTTTTTTTTTACTTGTGTTCACCCTATACAAGGTCCAAGAGCCACTTGCGGTAGATGGAAACTGAAGGAGTTTGTTGGGTGAATGCTAAGAGTCATAATTAAGGGGGATAGTTTAAGAGGATATATATATAAGTTAACCCTAGATTTGAACAGGTTAGCATTTTAATGATCCTGTTTTTATGGTTGATTAATTCAGATCTATAGCTCATCAACCCTTTGCAGGCTATTTAAAGCCAGAAAATACTTTTAGATTTTAAGAATTTTTTTTTGCGATAACTATTTAAAGATACAAGTCTTGCTAATTAACCCATAGCTGGGGGTAGTAGATTCATACATTTTCCAAGGGTATTTGTATATAAGTGAATTTAAACCCAAATGGAATTGGAATTTTGTTCACCTATTAACAATTCCAGGCCATTATCTATTATACCAAACACACATTCAAACTTACAGTATCTGGTATTCCCAAGGGGTCACCTATCAAGTGGAATGGTTGGGAAAGCATCCTCTTGTGAGTCAGTTTAACAAAGTAATAATTTGTGAGAAGAAGCTGAGTGAAACTTCTCACTATAAAAAGAATGAGGGTGGTTTGCTTCAGTGTATACAGTGTGGTGAGCCTTAGTTATTTTTAAAACACAAACATATGAAACAGAATTTATACATTTTTTTTTTTTGAGAACCAACAACAAAAAATATTAAACGCTAATTATTCAATTGCTTGTTTACAAGGTTATAAAAGACGCAAGAACAATATTGTTTTTGCAAGAGCATAGAATTTGTGAATTACAAGATTATAAAAATGTTTGTATAGTTTACTATAATAGAAGAATAATTTTATATTTACAAGATATGAGACAAATTATATAAATATTAGATTATAAATTCACAATTATTGTGTCACCAATTTCATGAACCAATGCTTAAATCCTGAGACAATCTTAAACCTAGAACATGAAGACTAATGTTGTAAGTTCAATCCCTAAGCCTGGTAGTATAGACTCAGATGCACTCAGTGGAAACAAGAGTAGCAATAACTGAGCAGTACTAAACAAAAAACAAAATGATATATCTTTAAATATGGACAGTGGAACAAGAACAATCTAAGTCTGCAATACAAATTAAAAAAGGGGTTCAGTTTTAAATTCCCTGAAGGTAACCTGGAATGACAGGAACCCAAGGAAGGCTTGAGGATACAATGGTCAAAACAAAGATAAAGACATTAGTCTGAATGTAAATAATAACACCTCATCTCAGAAATTCAGACAGAAAGCAATTAGGTGATAACAACAATAAAGATGAGGATATTAGTCTCAATATAAATAACAACAAATCCTTATCTCAGAAATCCAGATAGAAATAAATGAATGTTTGCACAATTTTGTTTTAATTATATTTTAATGCATTTATGGATAGACCATCTTTATTACTTCTTCTGTTGTGTTGGATGAAAAAAAAAACTGTTTTTAAACAAGCAATGAAGTACATTATTCGGACTATTGTCCTCATCTTCGTTGCCATATTTATTACAACGTTTCGGCCGTTGTACGCTCAGGCCTTCTTCAGATAGTTGGAATGTTGAACTGAACCCTTTATTTCGCTCACTGGGGTAGATTGTTCTAGTTTGAGTGAAATAAAGGGTTCAGTTCGACATTCCAACTACCTGAAGAAGGCAGGAGTGTACAACGGGCGAAACGTTGTAATAAATATGTCGACAAAGATGAGGACAATAGTCCGAATAATGTAAATAATGTACATAATATCTCATCTCAGAAATATAGACAGACTCTGAAGCAATGAAGTCTTCTGTTGTCAATTTTTATCAGAGAAAGCCAACACCGGAGTTACAAGATTAAGAAATATACTTAGCAGGGTACAAGTTAAAGACTATATTATTGTAAGAAATTATATTTAATTAATTTTCACATATAAAAATAATTGTTTTAATCTGACATCAAAGACAAAACAGTTTCCCTTTCATTCCTTTATTTAATTTCACTTGAATTGGTTAACTCCCTGAACTGCGCTTATATTAACCCCACCCAACAGCTTTCAAAAAATTTCAGATACACGTGATTGAATCTTTGCCAAGAGAGAATATTTATAAAAAAAAAAATTCACTGATGTTTTAGTAAACTCAACCACAATGTCAGTATTTGGCCAACATTTAACTGTTACCAGAAAAGAACACAATGTATTAGATCATTGATATGGAGTCAGAGAGGTCTACTTGTTTATTCTCTATACTGAGAATATGTAACTTAGACCTTGTAGACATATTGTCATAATAGGCAAGGCAAACAGTGACTAAAATTGTAAAGATTAAATCATCATCTTCTATGTGCCATGACCCTTCAAGGACATAGGCAATCATGGCTCTTAACAATTTCCCATCCTTTGTAGCTCTTAATAAACTTTGTCTTTTTCGTTATCTCTCCTAAACCTTGCTCTGCCATCCATTTACTCAAGCTCTCTAGGGAGGTTATATGTTGTTTTCTCTACCTATCTTGCCTTCAATCAGTCCTATGAATATCAAATTTTCCAAGCCCTCTCTCCTCATTATGTGCCCTAGAAATTTCAACTCTCTTCCTGATGTTAAGTGACCTTTTAATTTCCATTTTCTCTAAGACTTTGTGGTTGCTCACATGTTTGGTCTGTGATATTCTCAGCATCCTTCTGTAGAACCACATTTCTGCTGCTTCAAGTCTCTTTTTCATCTGCGAGGAGATAGGCCAGCATTCATTGCCATAAGTAAAAGGTTTCCCATTTGTACCTTTTAATGATCCTAGATCTTCTGATTGTTTACAAACCTTCATTCCAAAGCTAATTTCATGAAGCTTATGTAATGCTCTAAATAAGGAATATTTCAAAGATCTTAACTATATTTACATTACTTGCAAGTGGTCTATTATCACAATATCTTGATCATTATGCTCTCCAGTCTTTGGCCTGAGTCCATCCTTCAAATCTATAGATCAACCATTCGCCCTTGCATGGAATACTGCTGCCATATATGGTCTGGAGCCTCCGCTGTTCGTCTTAAGGTCCTTGAAAAAATCCAGAGATGGATATGCAGTGTAATTGGTTCTGATCTGGCATCTTGACTACAGTCACTTTCTCACAGATGTACCATCACTTCCCTCTGTCTTTTCTACAAATACTTTCACAGTAACTGCTCTGACGAGCTACTTTCATTGGTTCCCAAGCTGCATAAATTTAAGCATGCTACTAGGTTGGTATCTCGGTCCCACCATTTCACTGTTGAAACTGTTAAATGTAGCTGTCTCTTCTACTCCAATAGCTTCATGTCTCACACTTCCCATCTGTGGAACTCCCTTCCTATTACTTGCTTCCCTGATAGCTATAATCTTCAATTATTCAAATGCAATTTCAATCGACAACTTCAGATGCCTTGATCTAATTCCCTGTCCTTCTCTTTATCCTTTCCTCTATCATGCCTCTTTACTCTTGCTCCCACTCTCTGTAACTCCTTGCATGCTACTAGCTGCTCCTTCCTTGCTTGGGGTGAAATGCTTAAAAAAAAAAAAAAAAAAATGTTAATCTGGGTAACCCTCAGATAATTTCAAACTAAACCCTTTATTTAATCTATAGGGATAGATTGTTCACATTCCACTGCCCATGTTTAGTGATATCTCATCTAGTTCTTATTTTTAGTATTACTCAGTTATTACTCACCCTGTTTCCACGTAGACACTACTTAGCATAGGGATTGAACTCACAATTGCTATGGAACAATAGCTGAGTGGATTAAAGTGTCAGTTTTTGAATTAGGTGACATTATGATAACATTGACAAAGATGAGGACAATAGTCTTCATGTAAATGATAACTCCTCACACCAGAAATTAAAACAGAGAATTCACTTCTCTACATTTTCAAATACTGGCAATGAGGTACTTTTCTGCTTGCATTCTGAAGACTCATCCTTGAAAACTGATGGTTGTCCAATAATGGGATCCAAGAGATCCTATCAACTCTTTTAAAATACTTAAACCAGTTTTAGGCTGTATTTACAAATATTGTTTCATTTCCTTTCATTTTTCTAATTCTACAAATAGTTTAAGTCAATTTGAGGTACAGTTTTAAATAATCCCTCACAATTGCCAAAATCTCAATCCTTGTCTCCGTCATACCATGAAACAAATGGCATAACAGAATAGTACTGATAATGATTAGACATATAATAATAATAATAATATCGTAGAGTCTTTAGTCTTGAAATAAGCTGGTCTCATTGAGTACATCAGAAACCAAACTAGCATAGAAAAAAAACAAATCAATCAGAAAATCAAATGGAAAAATGGTCAGTTCCCTGTACCGCTCCAGTAAGTACCTGACTCCTCCTGCTATCCTCTACCTTTACAAGAGCCAGATCAGGCAGAAAGTGGAATACTGCTTCCATATATGAGCAGGAGTTGCCCAATCTTCACTTTCAGTTTCAATAGATTTCAAAAGTCTCTCCGTGTATTTTCCACCCTGCAACTTTTTTCCCCACAGACAAAATGCTACAAGCCTCTTGCTACTCTATTGCTATTTTCATTGAAAATGTTCAAACAAACTACATACCTTAGTTCCACCAGTCCTATCTTTCACTGCTAAGACCTACCATGCCATGCATATTGTAGTGAACTACCTCTATTCCATTCGTATTCCTTTGGTACGATGTAAATTCCACAGCTTCTTCCCATAAACTGCTACTTTGTGGAACTGGTTCCCAAGAGGTTGCTTCCTGATCACTAAGCTGTTCAAGTCCTGGGCTAACCGTTATCTTTCCCACATATCCTCATAAACTGTGCAGCCTTACTTCTTACCTTGAGTGGCTCTTGGGCCTTGTACAGGGTGAACATTATTGTAACAAAAAAAAAAAAAAAAAAGGAAAAAATGTTTGAAAGTAAAATCTGTAAAAAAAACTTTTGATACAACCTTATTTATCTAATAGTCTTTGAATTTCTTAGCTAAAGCAATTTGAGTAAATGTCTGTTGATGAAGCTAAAAAAGAAGAGGTAAATCAATTGATATAGTGATATATAAAGTTTTTGCTGTCAGCACAACATTTTAGCTGGCCGGCTTATTCTTCATCCTTTGTTGAGTATGCAGAGACACATCCTTCAGATGTACAAATTTTTAAAAAAATGAGGGGATCCCTTTTTCCAAAATGCAGCAAAGTCAAGTGGCAAATACAGAATACAGTTTGTTTTTTAATATTTTCTGTATGTATATAACCCTCAAAAGATTGAGCTTCTGAAAATGCTTTAAAATAATATAATTAAAATATGAATCAAGATAAAAATAAAAAAAATAAATTTTATTTACATTAAAAAAAAAAAAAAAAATGAATAAAAATTTGAGACCCACTTTGCTTGAGAAAAACTATTTCCTCTCCTTCTCTTTCACAAGAAGCTCCTTCCTCTTTGAATTGATACCTAAGTTACAGTTGTGAAAGATTTGTATAGTACATTTAGTGCAAGTAATCGAGTTAAGTCTAGCATCAGGAAGGAAAAAGATTAAAGTAAATGAATCAAATTGTCATCAATGATGGAGAATATTATCCTGGGGCTGGTTATTTTAAAATGGTTATATTGATCAATTTCCAAGTAAATAAGCTCCATTTGCTTTCAGTATGCAGACGTGAAAGCATTAAGTCAAGTGGAAACAAGATGATGATGAATGATAAAAAGGAGAAACTGTTTTGATTGTGGATATTAAAAAAAAAAAAAAAAAAAAAAAAAATGTGGAGTGATGGGAGATATCAAAAAAGACATTCTGTTTGTGACTCTTGGCACTCACAGCAAAGTTTTTAAATCTAAAACAACAAAAAGACCTTGAGCAGGAATGAGTAATTTAGTATTACTGTTTATGACTTCTCTAAACAGGGAGGATACATTTTCCTCAGTTAGTAAGCACAATCCATCAGATGTGTGACTTCACATAGCATAACAGTCCTTGACCTTTCCCATGCACCCTTTTTAGCCAAATATCAAAAGGTCATTCCTCCTCTTCCAAGATTGGTTAAGTTCAGTCAGTTATGTGCCCTGCATAATATATGCTTAGGTGATCATGTATCTTTCGATACATGACTGACAAGGAAGATCTTTTCCCACAGTAGATTGCCATTTCTTTCTGCGGTAGACCAGTTGCCATACAAGGCTACAGAACCCAGTCAGTCCTGCTATTTAGCCATAGCTGGGGGGAGAAGAGGAGGATTCATACCTTTCCCAAAGGTATTAGCACATGACTAACAAGGCAGATTTTTCCCGCAGCAGGTAGCCATTTCTTTATGTGGAAGACCAGTTCCCATCCAAGGATAGAGAACCCAATCTCTCCTGCTATTTACCAATAGTTGAGGGGAGAAGAGGATTCATACCTAAGGGTATTAGCACATAAGTGAATGTAATAGATTTAAATGGAATTCAAACTCAGCTCTCCAATTACTTAATTTGAGCCACTATCCATTACTCCACCGTGCGTCCTCCTTGGTTAAGTTAGTGAATTTAATGAAATATCAACCCATGCTGGGTTATTTAAAGTCAAATTGGTTGATTCTGTATGTAAACATTATGTGTCTGTCTATACACAAGCATTGGTTGGGTTTATACTTGAGTCTGCAAGCATCCACTAACAAGGTGGCCCCCTACCTCTCAGCAGGAGGAAATTCTGTTGGCATATTCTCAGACCTGCCTACAGGGCAATCTTCCAAGATACTCTGACTCAAAAATAGGTGAATTGTAGTTTAAAGATCAATACTCCAACAGTTTGAATTTGCCAATTTGGGGTTCCCAGTTCCTAACTGAAACCCTAGATTCCTCCCCTCTTGTTTGAAAACTATTGTCATAGAGGATTGATATTGTAGAGTGAGTGGTCATAGTTAAATGTAAATAAATGTGAGAACAGCTCAACAAACAGAATTGACAAAGTTTGTAATAAGCAATAACAAGAAAAAGAAAAGAACAGGGCAAAAAATAATATAAAGCAAGCAAACAATATATGCAAGGCATATAATCAGTAATGGGGCAAAGCAACAGTAATAAGGGAAAAACTTCACAAACTAAGAATTGGGGTTGACACAGAAGAGCAAATTTGAATAGACAAACAGCATTCTGACTTCAAGACAGACCGGGACTGTGTCAAATAAAAGCCAAGAACTAGCTTATTTTATTGTCTAGGAAGAAATCCCAGCATGCATTTGTGTGCTTCTGCATCTAAACTGGGGAGGGGAAAATTGTTTTGCAGTCATTCCACCATGGATTGGAAACACTCAATATTGTAAACTAAGGGTTTTTTTAATTTTTTTTTTTTTTTTTATTATTATTGCATACTAGGATACAGGGAGTGAAAGAGAATGAGAAAACTTCAGGGAGGAAAAGGAAAGGACAATGGTTCAGGAAGACAGAAGATGGTGATTAATGTTTTATTTAAATGTTTGAAGATTGTAGGTGGCAGAGAGAAAGAAATCAATTGAATTTAATTCTTCAGAAATGTTTCATAAATACTGCCTTTGCCATACTTGGTTTAAGCCTAGAATAAATAAATTGCTACTTAATAATAAATTTCTTTATATGAAAAAAATTCTTTTCTCATCTCTTTATTAACAGCATTCCAAATTTTTATATAAAACTAATGGTAGGTGGTAGTAATGATAATGACAGCTACTACTACTACTACTAATAAAATTAATAATCTAATGTAAATAAATAAATCAGAGTTAAACTGAAATTTTAAAGTGAATTGAGAAATTGAAAGTTATTTCTTCAAAATTATCATTGCTGTTTTCTAAGCTGGACCCTTTAGCTTTGGGTCAAAGGACCAATTATCCCTCCACAGGAGCTAGCTTAAAAGTCTGCATGGAGTGCAACTTTTAACCTAGCAATAAATAAATCCAGAGTCCAGTAACTCATCAGGGTCGTAACAGCACCACATGTACTGCAGCTGTAGTACAAGTGGTGTTATTTGGGCATAGATAGCCCAACCCTCTCCAGACTGGTTTTTGAATTCACCTATGGTTATAGAACCCATTGTGTCTTTAGCTGGGGAGAGAAGAGGATTCATACCTTTCCTAAGAGTATTAGCATGTAAGTGAATGACTGGAATTTGAATTCGGTTCTCCGATTCCTTAGTCCAAGCTGCTACACATTACTTCACCGTGCCTTTGGCACAGTGGAGTAAAACAGATTTAGACTTGCTGGACAAACAGAAAAAAAGATTTTCTACCTGATAGAAGTCTTTTGTCCATTTGACATGAGAAATGAAAGAAAAGATCAATAACTACAATGGTTTAAAATTCTGAAAGTTTGGAAAACAAATTGCAGTACCAGTAATCATTGGAATACTGGAATGTTGTTAAAAAAACATGAACAAAAAATCTTGCAGGTATTTGATTGTGATTTAGAAAGTGCTCTGAACAGCAAAGATATTTTAGAACAGATTGGATACACTCTGTTAGTGAAGAGAAGAAATGATTGGTTTATTTTCTTAAGTCACGATTGGTGACATGAAAATGAACATTTTACCAGTAACTAACATCATAACCCTATTATAATAATATCATACACATAACTGAACATTTCCAAACATGCAATTTCATGCAATGAGACCCTTTAAGAAAGGACACATTCAATATGTTGAAAATAAATGTCTTTTTAGAGAAAATTATGCAACTTTATTAAAATATGTATGATGTATCAATTTTTCAAAATCCTTTCGGTCTAAATAAAACAATCTTTAAGGAAGTCTGCCTTTATTTTCCAGAAATGTCTTCAGAATATTAATGCCCATAAAACTTTCATAATCAGAATAATATAAGAGACCTATTTTGTCAGGAATGGTTGCATTAATTGTTGACTAGCGAAAATCCTTTTTTCTTGATTTTCAATGCACAACATACAGATGTAATGTGCTATAACAAAGCAGAAGAGTTGTAAAGTCAACTTCAAGTCAATCAAGACTAAAACACAACCAAGATTAATGCTTTGGTTTTTGCCCTCCCCTACTACCAGGGCTCAATCTGTCAGACTCTGCATAAGTTAGATTTTTCCTGATTTTCAATGCACAATGTCAATCATTATCTTCTGTCTTAATTCCTGTTCTTTTGTTATTTTCTCATATTCTCTTACACTGAATCCCCTTGCATCTCTATGGCTTTATTGCCTTGCTTGAGGTGAAATGATTAAAAAAACATACAGATGAAGTATTGAAACTTTCTATAACAAAGCAGATGAGTAGTGGAGTCATAGTAAAGGCAGTGGATAACAATAAGAAAAGTTAAATCTTTCCTTGTGTTTATATCATCTACCAGGGTAGATTGTTCTAGTTCCACATGTCATGTCTCTTCCATGATTAATGCTTCATTAGATTTGTTGAGTAAATGACCATGGTTAAATGTAATTGACAGAAATGCCCAACAAACAGAATTGACAGTTCTCAACAAACAAGAAAGGAAAGATAAGAACAGAGTAAAGATAATACTAAGCAAACTATCTCCCTCTCTATATATAAGTGAGCATTGAAGTCAACACTCAGAGGTGACAGGCTGTTTCATGCTAGACACAATCATCAGGCTGCCTGACAAATGCGTCTCGCATGAAACCTGTCGCCTCTGAGTTTTGATTTCAATGATCACTTTTATAATTACATATGCTCTCAGATATTGAGCACTTTATTCCATAAATATAGCACACCTTAAAATTGTATATATGTCTGTGTGTGTGTTTGTGTGTGAAAGGGGCAGAGAGAAACAGTAAACAAGCTAGCTAACAAACTTGTGCAAATGGATGGCAGAACAGAGACTGGGAGTGATAGTGAAAAGACAAAGCTTAATAAAAAATCTATAAAGAATAAGAAATTGTGGTGAGCCATGGTTGCCCACATCCTGAAGGGACATAGCTTGCACCATTCTTCTTCAATGAGCTATGTACCATCTCTGCTGAGGCTTATGTCAGAGCTGATAACTACTTATGAAATTAAAATAATATAAAGTCCTTTAAAGGGGATAATGTCTAAATACTGGACACAAAACCCACCAATTTAATGACAACATGTAATTAAGATAAGACTCTTGATGGAGGTGAGTAGAAAAAAAAAAAAAAAAAAGGTACTGGAGAAAGGAGGGCAATAAAAACATTTATAAATAGCTGAAATAAATGAAGGTGAAATTGTGCAGTTAAAAAGGAAAATGCCAGGACAGCATTCAAACATAAGAGGTTTTTTTTTTTTTTTAGCACTTTGACAGTTCAATTTATGGGTTCTTTCGGGAGGGACATATTGATCGACCAATGTGTTTTGTTTTTCATGTCTATCAATAATAGCTACTGTAGATAAGTGAATGAAAAATTAGCTTCTCTCTGACTCTAGAACACTGCCAAGATCTACAACATGCAGAAGGTGAATGGCAATAAATTCTTTTTTTGTGTGTTTTTCTATGCAAAACTTATCAGTAAGGAAATTCAATTATGCAAAGGATGGAAAAGGTGACAAAATTGGAATAACAAGAATCAGATTAACAAAAGATGCCTTTCAAAATCCAAACAAAGTATTAAGAAACGGGAAAATTTTGCTAGAAAAATGAAAAAGTGCTGTTAAAACACTTCCCATATATTCATCATCATTTGACCACATTTGGGATCATTGAGCCAATGCAAACAATCCTTTTGTTAGCTGTACAGTACGTGCTATGCCAGTGCTATATACAGTTTTGAATTAAGAGTTACCTTCTCCTAGGCTGGTTGCCACCTAAGGCTATAGAACCAAGTCTGTCCTGCTATTTCTCTATAGCTAAACAGATAGAAGAGGATACATACCTTTCCCAAAAGTATTAGCACCTAAGTGAATGTAATGGATCTAAATGGAATTTGAACTTGGCTCTCTGATTACTCGATCCAAGCCATTATCCATTACTCCACCATGCTTCCCATAAATTAAAATTTCTGTATTTGCTTCATTCAGACATCTCCATTTTGTAGCTTACATCTTGGGCTGTTCCTCCTGTGGATGACCATGCATTCTGTCTTCTTACAATTGATAATTAGTCCTTTCTTACTGCTTTCTTTTATTACCTTGTCAAGAAAGATCTGTAGTTTTCTTTCAGAGTCTGCCATCAACACATTGTTATCTGCATATCTTGTGCTGTTAAGATTATGTCCACTGATAATAAATCCTGGTAGGATATTTAGTTCTCTTTGGATTGCCTTGTTGTAAAGATTAAGTAAATCTGGTGAGAAGACACATCCTTCTCCTAGGCACACCTTTCTATTTTTTGTGTACCTCCTCAATTCATTTTCTGTCTGTATGCAGGTACTTTGTTCTCAGTAAATATTCTGGATAAGTTTTCCTAGCATTTAAAATAGATCTTTGCATCAAATGCTTTTGTGTAGTCTATAAAAAATAGGCAGACGTCCTTCTGTGTTTATTTTTAGCATTCTGATAAAAAAAAAATTGCATTTCTTGTCTCAGTGTGGTTGGTTTTGCTAAAGACACCTTTAATGAAATCACTGTTTTTACCCTATTTCTGGTCTAATTCTGCTATATGCTCTATTCATCAGGATCCAGATGATAAGCTTAGTTATGTGGCTCATTAAGCTGACTGTCCAATGAAGACCATATTTATCATTCGGCTATTTCTGAGCAGAAAAATTTATTTTTATTGATTTATTTTGGAAGTACAGGTGGTGTAATGGATAGTGGCTCAAAATAAGACATCAGTGAGTGAAGTTGAAATTCTAGCCAAGTTCATTGCATTCACTTTTGCACAATTACTCTTGGGAAACATGAATCCATCTCTTCTTCCTACAGCTATGAGTTAAAATAACAGCACAGACTCTCTAGCCATGGTTGGCAACCAGTAAAGGAGAAGGACATCTCTGAATTCAAAATCCAGCCATCTGAAGCTGTACAAAGATGGTTAAACGTTGAGTGCAGATTCTACATCTGTAAAACAGAAACAAAGATTTCAACAGCTTTGGATAATCCATCCCTGGATTATCTAGAATTCTGTTGGCACCAATGAGGCACTAAACCCAAGGAAGATGGTGGATTTAAGTGTTGTCTTAGTTATTATAGTAACAATGTTTTAGCTGTTGGGCCTGTTGTCTACTTCTTCAATAAATATGGCTCCCCACACACAGAAGTTTATATAACAAGGTAATAATTTATGACTGGCTAATTTTTTTTTTAATGTTCACCTAATCCAAATCCCAAGAGCCACTCAAGCTAGAGAATTGCTAAATGAGACAGTTGTATAGATGATGTGGGGGGGGGGGGTAAGTGCAACTTATGAGGATACATATGATAGGTAATGGTTGACCTTAGAGTTGATGAGGTTAAGATTGTAGTGTTCAGGAGAAGCATCTTCACAGGAGTCTTGTTCCATAAAGTCACTCTTCTTGGGAAGAAGCTGACTGAATGAACCACCCTTCCTACCAATAGAATACTAAGGGAATGAGAATGGTCCACCCCTGTGTATATGACATGGTGGGTCTTAGCTGTAAATGTCTTCAGTCAGTTATGTGCCATGCGTGATACACACTTAGGCGATCATGTATCTCTCGATACATGACTGATGAGGCAGATTTTTTCCCCGCAGTAGGTTGCCATTTCTTTCTGAGATGGACCAGTTTCCATCCAAGGCTATAGAACACAATCTGCCCTGCTATTTACCCATAGCTGGTGGGAGAAGAAGAGGATCCATACCTTTCCCAGGGGTATTAGCACGTAAGTGAAAATAATGGATTTGACTGGAATTTGAACTTGCTTCTTCAATCTGAGTTGCTATTCATTACTCCACCATTCACTTACGCAAATTACAACCTACAAGCTCCACTGAGTAGGCATTACTTGAAACATGCAATTTTGGAGGGGACAAACTCAACTGTGCACTTCAGCATTCTTCAGATGTCTGTCATATTCAATAATCTTTTTCTAATTTCAAATTGAAACCTTTAATCAGAAAAGAACACACATTAGGTTTAGGAATCCTAAATTACACCACCTGAGTGTCCTACATGACAACAACTTAGTGGACATGAGCATTATTGCTTACCTGGTAATCATGAGTTTGACCATCGAGTTGGATAGTGGAATTCAGTAAAATGAGCGGGAAGAGCATCACAAAGGTGAAATTACTGAATTAATTACAAAATGTTGCTGAAAATTTTTTATTCCCCTAAAACTATGTGACCAAACATTTAAAAAAAAAAAATTGCTTCTTCCTAAGAACTTTTCAGCACCTATTTTTAATACAAGATACCCTCCAGATATCTAGACAGTGGAATGAGAACATTCTACTGCCATGGATTTGTTCTGTCTAATATTCCAAGAACATAAGTGCCCAAAGAATGCTTCTAAGTGGCTGTTTTGTGATTTCTCAAATATGGTAATTTTCTTTTATTAGTATCACCTATCTTCTGCCATTGCAAAAAGACATCCTCTACCATTTCATTTTTTTTAAAACTTGTATTTCCATTAGAAAAGTGAGTTTACATTGTATGACTGGGTGTGGCTCCATGTTTCCCATGCTTAATAAATGTTACAGACAGCTTTAAGAGGTGTTTGTAATTTATAATTCTTCTTTCTTTTCTTTTTATTAAGTCTGAGTCATTGAGATAGATTCAACACTGAATGGTAAAGCTATCAGAACAATGATTGCAACAAAGATTTGCACTTCATTAAAATGTCAAGTATCAATTTTGCTACACTTAACTAAAACATTGACATTTTAAATGGTTGTTATTTTCCTGACAACCTAGTGGTAATTTAAATGATAGTCCATAATTTATAGACAATCGTTCTATCTTGGTCAAATCTCTTTCAATTATATTTTTAAAAAAATTTTTTTTTTTTTTAAATACAAAAAAAAAAACAAAACATGGTCTTACATAAAAGTCATCATCATCATTTTTATCATAATATTTTGACTGGTGTGTTCTTTGTACTTCTTCAAATATATCCTTCACCTGATAGTGGGGTGTTCAAAAAATAATGAATTGTTTAAAATAAGTTGTACTTCTAAAATATAATGAATTTCTTCCACTAGCATTCTCAGTTGAAACTTTACAATTGCAGAAAGACGTCCCCTACCCATTTTTAAACTTATATTTTAAATTGGTAAAAAGAGAATCTAAAACTCACAAAGGTTTTGCTGAGAGCAACACGAGACAGAAAGCTGTTAAGGGCCATGATTGCCGAAATCCTGAAATGATATGGTGCACAGAGAGAACCTATTTGAAAAGTTTAAGCAAATAGATGGAGGGACAATTACTATACTATGACGGAGAGAGATTACACAAGAACTACTGACTTTCCAATATTAGCACTCACTACTGGATTGATTTGCGACAATCGGGCTCATGACTGTTACCTTATTTCTTATTGTACTAGTTTTCACAATAAACCTTTACTTATTTTATCCACCGTGTTTTTCAAGTATATATATACCTATTAGCCTGGAATATAACATTAACAAATGTACTATCACAATGTGCGATATTTAAAAAATAACAGGGAATAAAAATAAAATTGTTAGGAAACTGAATGAGATCATCTCATCTGTACATCTAGATATATCCGACATCAGGAATTGAAAAATTTAAATCTAAAATTTAGCATCATTAAATATTCAGTATTTCCTCCTGGCCTCCTGGTGCATAATTATGATTTTTTTTAATCCATGTCATTGTTAGGGGACTGTTTATTATAAAATAAATATTATAGTATTCATTATTTTTAGAGACAAATTGTGCTATCTGAAAGTTAAATTTCTTACAAATTACAATAATGAGATTAAAAGACTTATCCACAAGTATGAAAGGATCTTATCAAAAATAAGTAGATGGAACAAGTCTACACTATACAACAAAATATGTCTGAATGAAAGTATGCTGCCCAATTATACACACATACATGAGTTTTGTCTGAAAAGTAACAGGACTGGGTGTGCTGTGTGAGCTATGAGCAAAAGAGGGATAATTGGATTGTGTTATCATCTAACATGATATCTTGGGAGTATATAACTAATCTTAACTTTTTGTAGCTATTAAATTTTTTTTTGATCACATGTGAGTTGTGGCAGCACAAATCATGGCTGCTTCACCATGACAATGCACCTCGTCACAATGCCCTGAGCATCTGGTAGTTCCTGGCTCAGAAGAATATCACTGTACTGGAACAACCTCCCAATTCACCTTATCTTGCTCTGTTCAGAGGAACCCATTTTGAAGACTTGAAGGTCATCAAGAGGGTCATAATGATGGAACTGAGGGACATCCAAGAAGAATCCTTCCAGTAGTGCATAGAAGCATAGATTAATACATTAGACTCTAGGGGAATTACTTTGAAGTTTGGAATTGAAATAAATTGTTTGTGCCACCAGTCCCCTTACTTTTCAGGCAGACCTGTGTGTGTGTGTGTGTGTGTGTGTGTGTGTGTGTGTGTGTGGTGTATTTCAGCAGCAAGAATTCTCTCAAACATGTTTTATAAATAATATGGACAAGTTCTGTCTATCAATCTTTTTATTAAATATTTTGAAGTTTTTTTAATAAGTTGTTTTATTGGTAGATTTGCCAGAACTCTTATATTTTTTTTTAACCACAAGTACAAGGAAAAAATGAAACTCAATTGTACCCCATTTTATGGCCATTTTGCTTCTTGGGATAAATTCTCTGGAGCTTGTCAATATTAAAACGTTTGATAAAAAAATGAATAATAAGTTTCTTTTTTTTTTTAATTTAAAAAAGGATATAAAGAAAAACAAAGGAACAAACCCCAAATAAGGGAAAAGTCATTTAAGAAGGAGATAAAAGAAAAAGAAACACCAAAGTATTGAGGGTGAACAGGAAGAGAGAACATATACAAGTCTAGACAGAAGTTAAAAACTGTTGAAGATTAACAATGACCATTTTAAAATGCTAACTGTTGTTCAAATTGGGAAAAATTACATATAACATTATTTAATCTGTGGCCAAATCAGTAAAGGCACATCGAGCTAAATGATGGTTCTGTATAGGATACAGGTTCGAATCCTGTTGGAGGACGAATATTTTCTGTGAAAATTTCTCGGACATTCAGGCCAGTAAATGTTGTTTTTGATACTGTTTATTATAAACGGAGCATTTACTTAAATATTTGTATCTATAACAAGAATGTAAAAACATAAAAATGTCTTTTTATATATATATATATATATAGATATAGACAGATATATATAGATATAGACAGACAGATATAGATAAAAAATATTACCAGCAATAAAAATATTGTCTGCATTAATTAACCCCTTGTGGTTGATATGTCATAAACCAAACCAATATATACTTAGATAGCTATATAATATTCTCCCATACTTATTCAGCTACAACTCAATAGACTAAATGATATTAAAGAAGAATTCCTGAGCAATTACTCAACTGAGTACAGGTTCTCACAGAGCATTGAATTCTGTACTGAGCATACTTATACAATCCTTTATCAAAAAGACATCTACACATCCATGTTGTCCATTTGCTATTTTTCCAATAGAATACTGCTTCTATTTCTTTCCAGGCAGTGATTGAAATATCATAAAAACAAAAATGAAGATGCTAGTTCAAGTAACTTCTGGAATAATGACAATAACTTATCTCCAAATTTCAGACTTTTTTTTTTTTTGGCTGTCAGCTCTTCATACATTTTAAAAAATAAAATATCAATTCCCTTAAAGACATGGCAGGCAAGAACTAAACTATTTTTGTTTTGTTTTTTTTCTTAAAATTCCTTTAGTACTGTCTTAATTTAAAACTGATGGAAAAGATATTAAATTAGGTAAAAAATAATGGTAACTTTATCCAGCTTTTTTTATATATTAATTTCACTTTTTCATTCATTTAATTCCATTCTGGTTCACTCAGGACATTAATCAAGGAATATGACAAAGAAAAAAAAAATTACAATTCTTACAATCTTTTCTATTTTCTCCAAATAAGTGAAAACCAACTTACACACAAACCATCAATCCAATTGATTTCTTCAATTTTTTATTCAAGGATTAAATTTGATCAGAAGATGACAAAAGAAAAAAATTAATTTGTCCATTCATTTAATCATTCTCTTACATTTTTCTTTTTAAATTTAAAGATTTAATAATAATCATTTCCAGACAGCCTAATAATAATACTAATAAAAACTTTAAAAGTGCACTGACCTGGATTGAGGTTACCAGAATTATTGTCCTAGTTATGATTGGAGTACCACCAAACCTAAAGACCTATATTAGGAAAATCGGAATAAACCTTAGTATCCAATTGTTTCAGAAATTTGTGTTGTTTGGCTCTGCAAATATTCTGTGAAAGATGTTATTAGGTTGCATGACACTCAATGTTGAATTTTGGGTTGAAAATGAAAAACTGTGCAGTAGAAGAGAAAATAATGATAATAAATCACTTCCCAACAACATAATAAATCATTTCTCAACAACCTAATAATTAAATCATTTCTTGACAGCCTAATAATAATATTAAAAAACAATGAATAAAATCACATTTTAGAATAACAGATAACCAGGAATCCAGATATTCCCATTACAGTAAACAAGAGAAAAAAAAGAAGGGGAGGGGGAAGAAAGTGGAATTCTCATTTGAGTGGTTGTAACAATCCTGAAGAGCACTGAAACAAATAAATGAAAGAGATTGAAATTATTCAGATCATAGAATTTCAAATTGCCAAGTTTCCTGAAGAGAATGCTAGAGTATTGCAGAAACCTGTTCTCATCTGATATTGAGCAAATGCCACTACAATTTCCCAAAGAAGAGAATTAAATTTGTACATTATTTACATTATTCAAACTATTGTCCTAATCTTTGTCATCATATTTATTACACATGGCACAGTGGATAAAGGTGTTAGTTAGATCCAGTGACAGGACCCAAACAGTGTGAGTTCAATACCAGGTTAAAGCAGTGGAGAACTTGGAGAGGGGAATTAACAGGAGATAACTGACATCCATTAGACATGGCACGTGGAACTAGAACAGTCTACCCCAGTGAGCGAAATAAAAGATTCAGTTCGACATTCCAACCTACTGAAGAAGGCCGGAGTGTACAATGGCTGAAACATTGTAATATATATGGCAATAAAGATGAGAACAATAGTCCGAATAGTGTACATAATACCTCATCTCAGAAATATAGACAGATACTGAATTAAATTTGTTTTTTATAAAATTTTAAAAAACTTCTTTCCATCTACTATTTTTAAAAATATGTCATGATGAGAACTCAAACTAATCTGAAACTTAAAGATATAATAAATTGTTTGTTGCCATTCATTGCCAAGGAATATCCTGCAGTTAAATTGCCTGAGATGCTGCAAGAGGACAAAATTAAAGGGAGATAAATATAATTATTGTATTGAGGCTACAGGGTTTTTATCACTTTTTGTTTTTAACAAAGCACTTACCAAAGATGCAAGGTATCATTGGCATGCAAAAAGAAATCAGCAGAGTTCAAATTTTACCTGAGACTAATTATGTTTATTTCACACTTATGTCTTTGGGAAAGGCATGAATCCACTACTTCCTAGCTCTGTAGTCTTGTTAGATATCTTAGCAAAAGATGTCTTATCTCTTGCATGCCACAGCTGGTGGGTGAGCACTAGGATAAACCACTCTCCCATTATTATTTTACAGGTTGTAACAGCTAAAAAAAAAAAAAAAAAAATTCTATAATCATCTATAACCCTCTTAATACTGTGGGCCATTGTTACAGCATTATTACTATAGCATTTTCAAACACCTTATTTAAACTTCTCAAACATATGTATCCATTGATTATAATGAATAAGGTAATAGGGATGTGATGTAGGGTAATGGATATCAGCTCAGAGTGATAACTTGGAGAACCGAGTTCAAATTCCAGTTGAGTTTGTTAGATTCACTTATGCACTTATCCATTTTTTTCTCACCTTACCTATAGGTCGAATAACAGGACAGATTAGATTCTTTAGCCTTGATCGGCAACCAGTCTTCTGCAGAAAGATATGGCAATCTACTGCAGGGAAAAAAATCTACCTTGTCAGTCATGAATCAAAAGAAACATGATCGCCAAAGCATGTATCATATATGGCATGTAACTGACTGAATAGGGATTATAAATAAAATCTATTGATTCCTTAGAAATGACTATATATTTTGGATACAAAAATAAAAATAAGATATAGGCTTTGAGAGATAATCACAAAAGATGTGTATTTCTTAAATAGAGTAATTGAACTTTGCTGAGAAAGACTTCTGTGGCTGCACAGTCTGAAAACATGCCTAGCTTAACGGTGGTTTCCCTTACAAGAAGGATGCAGGTTTAGACTTGGCTGGAAGGCACATTTTCTTTAAGAATCTTGAATGCACAGGCTGGTAGACATAGATTTACAATGTTAAAAAAAAAAAGATGTCAACTTAAAACTTTGCATTTACAGGAATCTATTTGATACCACGTTTCAAAACAGTTTTTTGTAAATATTCTAACAATTCTTCGATCTTCTCTTTACAATGTTTTTGGAGGTCTGCCGTTTTTTTGTTTTGCATCTAACGTTTTATCGGTTTTATACCTGCTAATTACACGATGAACGTCACTTTTAGATCTATGAACAATATCAGAAATTTTTGAAATTGACTTTTTTCTTGATAGTTAGCAATAATGAGTTTTTTTTCTTCAAAAGAGAGCATTTTGCATGTAGAATTTGCCATATTGCTTAAAAATAAAGTCCTAATGATAAACGAACTTTTACTTATTGTTGAAAAGCTCCATCGAGTATTTAACAATGTAAATTAAAAGTTTATGCAAATTATTAACATCGTTCCTTAACTTTTGTCTAGTACCTTATTTCATTTGTTCCATTTAATCTTTATTTAAAAAAGAAAACTATTATGTAAATTTTTGTAACTTTGTATAATATTTATGCATTACACCCTAATCTTTATTCGGTAAAAATTTCATTGCTAATCATGCATTACTTTTTAAGTAATACACATTAGGAACATTAATGTATTTGAAGACACATTGAAGGTTGTAAGAAAAATGGCTACATCTTTTATGTGTCATATCCCCACAGAACATAGGGGATCATCGTACTCCATAAATTCCTGTCTTTTGTGGCTGTTATTTCTCCTAAGCCCTGTTCCACCAACCATTTACTCAAGCTCATTAAATAGGTTATGCATCATTTCCCTCTTGCCTGCTATCAGTTCTGTGTATCTTCATTACTATAAAAGTCTGAACGTTGCTTGTGTGTTTACCACAAGTCATATATAGAGAGTGGGTGAAAGAAAGATATGAATTTATTATTGTGTAGGAATCGGGGGTGAGAAGGAAGTGGAGAAAAAAAAACGCCCTCTTCCCCCCTCCTCCCCCCGTGATTGCATGTGTGCTTATTTATATTTCAGCTTTCTTTAAACAGACAATATTTGAAATATCTTTATTTCAACTTTCTTCAGACAGTTTTTTTTAATGTTGAAAGCAACTTCAATAACTGCAAATATATCTATCTTTAAAATATCTCTACTTTCACAAACTCTACTTGAAACTAAATGTAAACAGTAATATAGCAAGGTTGACCCAAATGGTCATGGGTGGCCTAGTTTATAATAAATTCTGTCTTCATATGCATTATACAAATTAGATATAATTGGATTTAGTTGCTTGAATTATTTCTTGAGAAAGCTTCAAAATATGTATACATTTTTTTAGACTCCCCTCTCTTTCTCTCACCATATATATGTATATATTTTTCCTTGAACATTCTGGTCAGTAAACAAAAACAAATATACTTTTTACTTAATGTCTGGATCATAACAGACATCAATTTGAAAACATGCGATGAGAGAACTTTAAGAGCATACATTTATAATAAATACTGTGTTCATATGTATTATTTAAATGAGATCTAGTTGGATTTTTTTTTTTTTTTTTTTTTAAATTCAGAGTCACCCCATGCAAGGCAGTACAGCCACTAGCATGCAAGGGGTTACAGATTGTAGCGGAAATAGGAACAGAAACATTATTAATGAGGAGAAAAAAAAGAGCAGTCAGGAGAACTTTAGATAGCAATTGACATTGCATTTAGGTTTTTGCTGATTAAATTTGGTTGGAAAGCATGTGTCCTGAAGAGAGTTCTATAAGTGAGAAGTGCAGGATAAGAAACTGTTAGCATAAAAGTTATGACTATATTGAGCTAGTTCAACTGTAAACTGATGTGATCTCACCACCAGTCTAGTATTGCTAGGTTGCTTGAATTATTTCTTGAGAAAGCTTCAAAATGTGTATACAATTTAAGACACTATATTTGTAATAAAAATCATTTCAGTTGAAAAATGCATGTATTCGAACACTTTCAGATAACATACATGAAAGGAATCTGTTCTGCCATATTTTTAACATGTTTTAAATGCATTGCTTGATTATTTTTATTTTCCTTTTCTTTTCAGTTTCTAATTTTGTTGTCATTTTTACACATGGTAAAGACAAATCACAAGTATTTAATTTCTTCAGATTTCATCTCATCTGTATTGTTTTTTTTTTTTTCTTTCTTTCTTTCTCAGATTAAAAAGAAATTGGGCAGAAGTGCTCGTGTTTCAATGCATTTTCTCAAAGAAGCCTTTATTCTTGGCTTCACACCTCCAGCTCCCTGTCTTTACTTTACGGGACCATAATCGACAAAGGTTTCTCTTCAACTTATTCATTTTGCATCCTCGTCTCATATGATAAACCGTCCCTTATAGATATTTTTTTGAAATAATGTTTACCTTTAGTGTGTATAGTAACAAAAAAAAAAAAAATGGTTGTATTTTATTTTGGTTCCATATTTCTCGATTTGGAAGTTGATGCAAAAATAATTTTCATTTTTTTTCATAAAGAAAGTAAAACGATACAAAACAGATACATAAACAACACCAACTTAATTATATCGCTATATAAATAATGTATACTGTTACTTGTAATTTTAAATCACAAAATATTACAATTTATATGGATAAGACGTTGAGATCTTAAACTTTTGAGTCATGCGTTCCTTAACAATTTGAACTCTTCTGCCTGGGCTCCTGAGTCAAAATTTACAAATAATTGGTATGTAATGTTTCACGGTAGATATATAAATAGTTACTTTGCAGGGAGAGAGTATGGTTGCATGCCTTCATTTTAACACCAGAATTATGCACGCTTCATGGTAAAACTGATCTTTTATCCAAAACACAACGAAAAGGCACGGACATGCTGGTATAACTTTCGATGACATTAAAATATTACGGCTTTTCTGACTGACACTTCAAAATAAGACAACCAATAGCAAAACAACATGAGTATTTACACACCATTCAACTGGCGGCTTGGTATTAAGTCATATTTTTCTCTACTACTGTTCAACCAGTGACTGAGCATCATTTTTCTCTGCTACCAGTAAAGCGGTGGTCAGGGCTTAAAGAATTAATAATGGATAATATAGCACGACTTTTCAAAAAGATTTACATGAGGATGGCTATACTATGGGGTCTTATTATACTGAAGGATGTAATTTATTGTTTTTAACTTCAGAAACATTTGTATTATACACAAGAAAACATAGTATATATTATTCCATATAAGTATAATGGATGTGCATTGTGGTGTAATGGATAGTAGCTCAGAGTGAGAACTTTGAGATTCAAGTTTGAACTCAAGTCAAGTTCATTAGAATCACTTATCAACAAATACCCTTGGGAAAGGTATGAGTCCATCTCTTCTCCACCCCAGCTATGAGCTGAATAGCAGGTCAAACTCAGTTGCCTTGGTTGGCAACCTACTGCAGGAAAAAAGTCTGCCTTTTCAGTCATGTATTGAAAGCTACATGATTGCTCTCTCACCATATATATTTTTTTCCCCCCTTGAACAAACTGGTCAGTAGACAAAAATAAATATACTCTTTACTAAATGTCTGGATCATAACAGACATCAATTTGAAAACTTGCAATGAGAGAACTTTAAGAGCATACATTTATAATAAATACTGTGTTCATATGTATTATTTTAATGAGATCTAGTTGGATTTTTTTTTTTTTTTTTAAATTCAGAGTCACCCCATGCAAGGCAGTACAGCCACGAGTATGTAAGGGGTTACAGGGTGTAGAGGAAATAGGAACAGAAACATTAATGAGGAGAAAAAAAGAGCAGTCAGGTGAACCGTAGAGAGCAATTGACATTGCATTTAAGTTTTTGCAGATTAATTTTGGTTGGAAAGCATGTGTCCTGAAGAGAGTTCTACAAGTGAGGCACTTAACTAGCTGATAAGTATAGTATTAATAAAATATCATCTAGGTCTCCCAATATATAATATAATATTGGGTGTAGGTAGATCAAAAAGTTTGTAGCCTTATAATTGAAATAGTATTTAGTTTACAAAAATTTTTTAGCATAATCTCCTTTTTCTATTCAATAGTGACTACTAATTATGTAGACTGGACATTATACAGTGAAGATTTCAGATCAAAATTCAGCTAATGACTATTCTAGTCTACTTTCAAAACTCCCA
Source organism: Acanthosepion lycidas (assembly GCA_963932145.1). Classification (NCBI taxonomy): domain Eukaryota; kingdom Metazoa; phylum Mollusca; class Cephalopoda; order Sepiida; family Sepiidae; genus Acanthosepion; species Acanthosepion lycidas. The sequence goes on from OZ010599.1 coordinate 10,054,580, forward strand.
AATATTTATACGTTACTAATATATACAGAGGAACCTTGGTTGTTGAACATCTCACATATCAAACAAATTGGTTTTCAAACAAAGTTTGAGATGAAAATGCCTCGGTTATCAAACAAAATTTTGATTCAAACAACATTGCCAAACCGAGTTAACGCAAATGGAATAATTTCTGAGTTAAACCGCTGTGTGGTATACATTCGTTTTCTATAACCGTGCTTTACTTTTCCAATTTTATTGTACTGTAACTTTTTTTTTCTCTACACTGATTCTTATTGGAAAAATAGTTTCGATTTATCGACACTTCGAGTTATGAACGGCCTTCAGAACAAATTAAATTCATGAACAGAGGTTCCACTGTATATAAATATAAATCAAATATTTTCTATGACAACCAAATCTCAGAAATGGAACCAGAAGGAAAGTAAAATCTTTTTTTTTTTTTTTGTTTTGTTTTATTCACACTTTATACACTAAAGTAAAACAAAAAAAAAAGCATTAAAAAATGTTGCTTCTTTTGGCTTCCTGTATTCATGGTAATTTTTTTTTTTTTTTTCATAAACCCTTCCTCACAAGACAATGCTTTGATATTATAGCCATTGAAAAACAAAAAAAAATCCTAGAAGTTGTATAATTGTTCAATGTGGACATATCGCTTTGTGTTGTCTAGTGGTTGATGTATAATGCTATTTGATGTTTGCTTTATAAATGTCTGATAAGATATCATGAAAGAACGATACAAATGAAATATCACAGTATCTTCTTGATATCAGTGTTATTTATTTCTTGAAAGTCTTACCACTTTAGTAGTGGCTTGGTAATGATTCTGTGCAGGTGGCACAAATCCCAGTGCGTAAATCAATCTAGTTTAGCTTATCTTGTTAATCGGATTTAAGATTAATTCTTCTTCTCCAGATGAGCCACAAATTTTAGACAAATCAGTTAGCTAATGATAAAAACTAAAAAAAAAAAACAAACTTTTACTTTTTGTTACCTTCCTCATCATATTTGTGTTTTAAAATGAATATTGGCATTATTCCATAAACCATCGGATGTAGTATCTTCATCTTTGTGGTTTGAGTTGCTATATTTCAGATGGTTCACACTGTGGTCTTCCTCAGATTTACATCTCTAAGAAATATTCAGGAATCGCTGAAAAGAATCCTTTATCTCAGCATTGTTTTTACTGTGGTTTAGTTAAATGAGCATTCAGAAAAAACTTCCAAAGTTAAAACAAATTGTATACAGTATTAGAGGACACAAGTGTGTGCATGCATGTGTGTGTGTATATATATATATATATATTACTGGTATATAATATATATATATATATATATATATATATATATATATATTTATATTAGTTATATATATATATATATATATATATATATATATATATATATATATATATATTTATATTAGTTATATATATATATATATATATATATATATATATTTATATTAGTTATATATATATATATATATATATATATATATATATATATATATTTATATTAGTTATATATATATATATATATATATATATATATATATATATATATTTATATTAGTTATATATATATATATATATATATATATATATATTTATATTAGTTATATATATATAATATATATTTATATTAGTTATATATATATATATATATTTATATTAGTTATATATATATATATATATATATATATATATATATATTTATATTTAGTTATATATATATATATATATATATATATATATATATTTATATTAGTTATATAATATATATATATATATTAGTGGTATATATATATATATATTAGTAATATATATATATATATATATATATATTTATATTAGTGGTATATATATATATATATATTTATATTAGTAATATATATATATATATATATTTATAATATATATATATATTTATAATATATATATATATATATATATATATATATATATTAGTAATATATATATATATATATATATATATATTTATATTAGTAATATATATATATATATATATTTATATTAGTAATATATATATTATATATTATATATATATATATATATTTATATTAGTAATTATATATATATATATATTTATATTAGTAATATATATATATATATATATATTTATATTAGTGGTATATATATATATATGTATATATATATTTATATTAGTGGTATATATATATATATATATATATTAGTGGTATATATATATATATTAGTGGTATATATATATATATATATATTAGTGGTATATATATATATATATATATATATTAGTGGTATATATATTATATATATATATTAGTGGTATATATATATATATATATATATTAGTGGTATATATATATATATATATATTAGTGGTATATATATATATATATATATATATTAGTGGTATATATATATATATTAGTGGTATATATATATATATATATATTAGTGGTATATATATATATATATATATATATTAGTGGT
>OZ010599.1:10057270-10134770 GCA_963932145.1 Acanthosepion lycidas
GAGCGAAATAAAGGGTTCAGTCCGACATTCCAATCACCTGAAGGCTGGAGCCTACAACGGCCGAAACGTCATAAATATGACAATAAAGATGAGAACGATAGTCCAAATAATGTAAATAGAGTGCTAGAAAGGATTCAAAATTTAAAAATTAAAAAAAATAAAATAAAAATAAAAAAATACTTTGGTCTTTCCTCTTAATAATAATAAACATTTTAACAATAAAACTTTGATTTTTATTCAGTTTGAGACCTCTTTTCATCATGCTATGCTATTTTTCAGTTGAGCTACCATATTGTGCCCTGATGAGAATTAATGAGACAAGTTCTTATCAAATTTCAAGCATGTTGGTTGTGTAATTAATTTACACTAGCCACTTAAAATGAAAAGAATCAAATTAATCTTGATAATTAAAAAGTCACATCAAATAATGGGTTTATGTAATGAGTACTTAAACACTGACTTAATTACCTGCCCCACCTATACTCTTCCATTCGTCAATGAGATAAGTAAATTCTTTTTCAAGAAGCCACTTTTGCTGATTAGGTAAAACTATATTTAAAGACTTGATTTTTACCACATTTAACTACATACACATTTACTTACACATTTTGTTAAATTTAAACTAAAAGAACAAAGTCTTGTAATGAAAATATGAATTTTATGCATTTTTCATAACTTTGAATTTTGTCATAATTTAATTGTGCGAGAAAAGGTGATTCGCACATGGTTAAGAAAACAGCCAAAAAGTATGTATAAGGCATGCTCTCCTTCAAAGCTACAGCAGGAAAAGAAAGACATTGTATTTAGAACTCGATTTGGAATCTTGAAATATCTGGGTTCATTTTGGTATGCTCTGAAAGTTCTTGGTATCATAATTGTTTATAAAAATCTACCAAAATTATGACTAAAAATATGAGTCACAATAATGATAGTCATTATATATATATATATATATATATATATATATATATATATATATATATATATATACCACTAATATATATAAAAGAACTTTGATTTCCACCTGATGATATTTGTACATGTCATTTACTAAGCTTTACTTTATCTGGAGACACAAATTGTTTACAATACATGAGATATGTAAGTGGTCACCCATCTTAATATTAAACAGTTTCAGTATTGATGAATTTTGACAATCAACCAAAAGTGAATGATTTCAGTGTAATTTAATTGTAAATTAATATATTCTATATTGTAGACTAAAATTTGAATTAAAAGTAAATTCATTTTGGTTTACTTTAAACATAAAATAGTAAAAATTTAATTTAATACAGTTTTATCTTAAACTTACAAAGTAATAATAATAATACTGCATGACAAAGATCTAATTCATTACCATAGAGTGCTCCCTATCATTTTGTTTTTTGCAGTTTAAATTACCTGCAGTCAACCCCTAAAACAATTCAAAAGTTTTACTTAATAATGGTCTCAAAATGCAAGAATACTGGTAATGGGAATTCATATATACCAAAGAGATGTTAGATTAAATAACCCAACAAAAGTGAAATTAATTAATGTCAAACATATGTGCCTTATAGGACAAAAATCACAATGAATTAATAAGCAGGTAAACACATGTCCAATTTATGCTAGTCACAAGCATAGATGCTGATATAGTAGGCACAAGAGCCACAAAGGGCACAGAGACATGAGCATCAAAAAGATAGGTGCAGATACAGTAAGCACAAGAGGCCCAAGAGAGGACAGGGATACAGTAAGCACAAGAGGCCCAAGAGAGGACAGGGATACAGTCAGCACGAGAGGCCCAAGAGAGGACAGGGATACAGTCAGCACGAGAGGCCCAAGGGGGGACAGGGATACAGTCAGCACGAGAGGCCCAAGGGGGGGACAGGGATACAGTCAGCACGAGAGGCCCAAGGGGGGACAGGGATACAGTCAGCACGAGAGGCACAAAAGAGGACAAAGATACAAATGGCACAAGAATCTCAAAAGGAGACATTGATTTCATCTCTCTGCAGGGAGATGTAGACAAAGAGAAGCTTTAAAGTGCTTTAAGTAAAAATCTTTGAAAGAAAAATAAAAAATTATGCTGAGTGTTCTAAGAAATAAATATTCCAGCCTTCACATAAATTTTATCAGCATATATTGTTATAATTGTTCTTAGTAGTTAATCTTATTAGAAGTAATTTATAAAATCAAAGTTTAACATATATATATATATATATATATATATATATATATATATGTAAGTGGAAAAGACTATAACATATGAATATTTATATGTGTCTTACATACATATGTTCAGTATTTTTTGTCTGCCAATTATTCTTATCTCAAATAGAATCTAATCAAATCATAATGACAATAATCATCAGTAATGTAGGCACCTTGGCATGTAATCATGTTTAGTGAGCTAGTCTGGCTGACCATTATTCCTGACTAGTGAGTTTGATCGTCAATGGGAACCGAGAAGACATCTCCCAGCAGGTAAGAAGGAGACAACTATATTTAATTTAATTAAAAGAATGGTCTGTAGTAGACAGTGAATAAATAAATAAAAAAAAAGAAAAGAAAAGTGTCTTGTGTGATGAAGGTTTATGCTTAAAAGTGCTTTTTCCCTGTCCTGTTCATGCATGGCATACACACTCCCTTTTGTAGTAGTTGTGTCTTTTATTTATTTTTACCTTTCAACCCTGACCCCCCCAGCTCATCCATTTTGTTCATTAACATTAATTAATTTCTCATAACAATTACAGTCTTAATACCAACCCATCTTTAATAATAACAACCTCATCTCCAAAAGAATGGAGCTGATTTTCCACTTTTCTCAAAGGACTCTGGTTTGTTTTTTAACTTACTGTTTGAACTATGGAATGTACTACATTTTTTTGTGTATAACATGAGAAATTTTATACCCGAAACAAAAACCTAAAACATTAACATAAAATCTTAGCCTTCTTATTGAATTGTATCAATGAAGTAACCTTTAAGCAGAATGATTCCGCTCGAAAATGACTCTTCATATAAATAGCCAATCTGCTTTTGCATGGCTAGAATAACTTGTAAAATACTGATTTACTGCTAATCAATAGTCTATATGGTCATTGGATATTTTTTGTGACTGAAATTCATCTTTCACCTGATCTTAAGTGGATAAAGATATCAATGTCTAAAATTTACTCTAAGTTGTAAAAGTATCTTAAGAATAAAACAATATATCGTGCAAATTAAAACTGATCTTACCACAACTTTTATGTGGAGATTGCATTACAGATATGCACAAACAAACACTCCAATACGAAAAGAGAAAAAACAATCCACGCCAATAATAAGAGCATTCCAACTTAGGCATTAATTAATTACCTCAAACTTGCTGAAAACCCCTGATGAGTGGACAATTACAGGAAGGTTTGTCAATGAAACTCTGGAGTGGTGGTGCTAAATATAACATCAATCAGCTAAGTGACAAATTTTGTATTAAATATATATATATATATATATTTATATATATATTTATTATAAATTTATGGTTTTTCCGCTACACAGTTCTAACCATGTTTCAAAAATTGAAGGTCCAAATTTAATTTTGTAATTAAATTAAAGACATTAATGTCTTTAATTTAATTACAAAATTAAATTCGGACCTTCCATTTTTTGAAACATGGTTAGAACTGTGTAGCGGAAAAACAATATTTTAAATCAATTAATTTATAATATTAATGCTCTGTAAATTTACATTGAGCACTATTTTGTGAAAATAAAAATTTCTATAAAAACACCGGATTATATATCTTACTGTTCTTTCTTTTTATTTATATACATATATATATATATATATATATATATATATATATATATATATAATAAAATGGACAAAATCCAACAATTATTTTAAGACATTTAAATATTTGTATCTATAAAAAGAATGTATAAACATAAAATGTCTTAAAATAATTGTCGGACTTTGTCCATTTCATAATGTGTGATATCATTTCTTTACATTTGGATACACATTGAGCAGATATGAATGTAAGCAAGAGATTCATGGAAGATTGTAGTTTAAAAGCAGTAAAATCAACCTTGCTAACTGAACAATCCTCTGTGGCTCAATCGGTTACGGCATGTCAGGCTATATGACGGTTTCGTATAGGATACAGGTTCGATTCCTGTCAGAAGATGAATATTTTCTATGAAAATTTATTGGACATTCAGGCCAGTAAATGTCATCAATACTGTTTATTATAAAACAGAGCATTTACTTAAATAATTGTATCTATAAAAAGAATGTATAAACATAAAATGTCTACATATATGTATGAGAGAGGGCACCATCAATTGTCTATCAGTTCATTTTCACATGACAGAAGAATCAAAGAAAAGCAAAGCAGGTAGGGAGAGAATGTGCATATATATATATATATATATATATATATATATATATATATATATATATATTATATATATATGCTAAACTCTCCCATCATTTTCTTTTTTTTTTACGTATGAGAGTCAAGCAACTCAGTTCCTAGGAATTGACAGCCAAACACCAGCACATTAGTTTCGATTATAGTGGTGAAGACTTTGTGCAGAACCAACCACAATTTTGGAAGGGCCGAATACAAAGACATTTTGCACCACATACCAAAATGTCCCCAAACAACCGTCCACAAGTTTTGAATTCAGGCTATAGAACCCAGTCTGTTCTGCTATTTACGCATAGCCGGAGGAAGAAGAGGATTCATATCCTTTCCCAAGGGTATTAGCACGTAAGTGAATGTAATGGAATCAACTAGAATTCAAACTTGGCTCTCCAATTCCTCTATCTGAGTTGCTGTCCACTACTTCACTATATATATATATATATATATATATTAGGTTGGTGCAAAAATAATCACGTAATAATGTCGTTTTTTGCCATATTTTTTAACATCAAAAAACGACATGATTACGTCATTATTTTTGCACCAACCTAATATATATATATATATATATATATATATATATATATATATATAAATAAAAAGAAAGAACAGTAAGATATATAATCCGGTGTTCTTATAGATATTTTTATTTTTACAAAATAGTGCTCAATGTAAATTTACAGAGCATTAATATTATAAATTAATTGATTTAAAATGTTTTTTCGCTACACAGTTCTAACCATGTTTCAAAAATTCATTTTTAAAACATGGTTAGAACTGTGTAGCAAAAAAAAACATTTTAAATCAATTCATTTATAATATATATATATATATATATATATATATATATATATATATATATATATATAAAACCCTTTATTCTACATTCAACACCATCACTTGATAAGACACCAGAAGTGTTGAAACAAAATGGCTATTTTTGTAGTGATTTTATAACATGTTTATGTTATAATTTTCAAATAAATAATTTTATATATATATATATATATATATATAAAAAGAGGGAAATCTATATATCAGATTAATAACGGGTAATTGAATGACAAATTGGAAAAAGAAAATTCCTGTTACATTCTTCCTCCCTTGAATAGGACTTCTTCAGACTAGTCATGATTTTACTGATGCAGTCTTAAATATATAGTGGGTAAGAAATACAACAAATGTTAGTTACAATTTTATATCAAGCCTAGCAGACAAAAAAGTTTCCAATGATTATCTTAATTTTTCAATTTGATAATCATACAATATTTTTTTTTTTTAATTGAAAGCTTAATCTTGCTGCAGAATCATGCTTGTCATCTTTTTGGTTAACACACATGCATGCATTATGCAACACAAAAAAAACACAAAAACAAGACAGAAAAATGTAAAAGTCTTGAAATTTAAAACTCATGAAATTCCTCATGTAAAACATTTACAATATATTTTTATTATTTTTTTTAAAATGTAAACTTGAGACTAATGGATAATTTAAAAAAAAAAAAAAGAGTATTTAAAAAAAATAAAAAAAGCAAATATTTGAAAAATGTAACCTTGCTTTAATTAAAACAATTTATGTTTTTTAAATTGAAATAAAGAGTCTTCCAATAACTTGGACCAATTTTAAAAGTGAATTAAATTTAAGCATCTAATGATTTTTTTCTTTTAAATTCAAAAACTTAAGCCTTTGGCAATTTCAACCATGGAAAGATTAACAATCAAACAACGTGTTAAATTTATCAAAGCCTATCACAAAAATGGACATTCAAACAGAAATGCATTTCACAGACTTTGCGATTTTTTTGGTTAACATAATTGACCAACCAGGAGTGCAATTAGAAACAATGTAACATTGTTGTGGAAAGGTTCAATTCTTGCATGCGATGATGAATAGAGGTGTCTGGATTTTTGGCCACATTCTCGTGCACTACAGCAATGTTTTCAGTTGAACAGCGTAGACAAGCACACAATGGTGTTTTCACATCTGCCACCAACCCAGTTGGTTTGAATTTACGAACAATTTTTCCAATTGCACTCTTGAAACTAACACATTGTTTGATTGTTAATCTTTCTTGCCAAAGACTTAAGTTGTTAAATCTGAAAGAAAACAAAAAAATCATTAGACGCTTAAACTTAATTCACATTTAAAATCGGTCCAAGTTATTGGAACAACCTTTATATCCATCCATCAGTACATATTTCTTTAAAAGTTATTTGAATCCATTAAATTTCATTTGAAAATTCTTTAAAAACCTTTTGCCAGAAAAGTCACATAATCCTTCAAATGTACATTTTGAAATTATGTAAATTCACTACAGATGGAGTCTTATTTTTGTTAATTTATTTTTCTATGCAGGTAAATGCTTAAACTCTTTCAACTGATTATGTATCAAATTTCACTGTAAATGTTGTTATTGTTTTAAATGTATTATCATTTCAGTGCCTGTTCCAAAAGATGCTCTCAGCTTTTAAGTATTTCAGTCCTTTTTCAGATGTTTTATTGACAAACAACTTTAATAGAAAAAAATCTTTTCAATATTTACAAAGTCTTTCTTGTGGAAAATATATGTTAATAATTCTTATTAATCTTCAGCTTAAAATTTTGTCATGTTTTATATTGTAACCACAGCAAACAAGGATGGTCTTAATGGGATTGTATTTGGACAATACTAATGGAAAAAAGGCTATAAAAAAAAAAACAAAGCAATTTTCAGTCCAATTTGCATTTTAATAATGATAATAATAATTATAGCATGAGTTAAGAAGTCTTAATGAAGATAGAAAAAAGTTTACAGACTTAAAGGCAGTTAAAATTTCTTGGACACAACGAGGAAAGAAGATTTGGAGAATTTGACATTCACAGGACATATCAAAGGCAAAAAGAATAAGTGGAGACAGAAAGCCACCTCCCTGACCAGTTTGTGATGAATAGTATTATTTTTGCACCAACCTAATAATTAGAATATAAATTTAATGATTAGGAAATGATTTCAAATTTACTGACCACTTTTATCAATCTGTAAGTTGCTTGAAAAAAGTTATTTAAATTAAATGATTATTAAATGTGTCATTTGTATTACTTTTATTTTATGTTCTGCAGTTCTTTCCTCATTGTGTCCAAGAAATGCATTTCAAGAAATTTTTGTTCTGCATTTTATTGTGATTGTTACATTCTTTTAACTCTTTTGATGGTTTTTTTTTTTTTTTTTTTTTTTTATGAAGGATTTTCTAATGAAGGTTGTGTCAATAAAAGAAAAAACAACAGTAACATCTTTACTCGTACACTTGAATGTAAATTTTACAAAACAAAATTAACATTCAATAAATTTCACTTACAGTGAAATCCACATTTAGTCGAAGACATCATTTGAGAATTATTTACACTTGAACCATAATTGGGTTTAAGGATATTAATCCTTTCATTTTTAATCAATCATTTTTTTAAAATCAAAGATTTAGGAATTAAACAAATATTATGTGAAATTAAAATAAAAATTATGATATTTAATAATATATTTGTTTATAAATTAATTTAATAAATTAATGCTGCCATATTGCAGAAAATTCCTTTTTCATTATTTTTTTTTATTTGTTAGAGAAAAATACAACTAAGAATGCAAAATTAATTTTTTTGGAAAGATTACACAGAATTTAGCAGTCATTCTTTTTTGTTGTTTCCCCCCCCCCCAAAGTAAGCAGAACCATATATTTCATATAACTTATTAGACCTGAAGAAACATTTATTGGTATAAAACATTATATGCCTTTGCCTTATGGCACATCAACCTCAATGGATCATTTAATGCTGACAACTTTTTTTTTTCCTGGTAATGTTTTTGTTTTGTCAAAGATCCATTTGTGTTAATTTTTTTTTTTCTCAAAAACGTACAGCTGGTAATATTTTTTTTTTCTCAAAAACGTACAGCTGGTAATATTTTTTTTTCTCAAAAACATTAATTTATAAACAAATATATTATTAAATATCATAATTTTTATTTTAATTTCACATAATATTTAATTCCTAAATCTTTGATTTTAAAAAAATGATTGATTAATTTCTTTCAGTAATTACTGTTAACACATCAGCAGTTAACCTACAGAAGTGAAAGCCATATTGTTTGTCTGAAAGAAGGCTGTGTGAAGTTAGATGCTTAACCAGTTTGGAGTTGATTAGAGCGTCTAGTACTTTGCCAAAATGAGGTAAACGATTAACAAGAACTACAGAAGAGGATTTTTAACAGACTGAAAAGTAAGAAGCAATGTTTTAGAGTTTAGAGAAAACAGTAGCCATTTCAAAAGCCCATTTAAATTGAAGTCTGTATGCCTTTTGGGGAACTAGTTTGGAGAAACCATGGACAGAATTATATGCATATCGAATAATAGAAGTTCAGTTCTAAGTGAAAAATTGGGCAAAGATATTCCAGATGAGCTAAGAGTGAGATTGAAAGATAATTTACACACTAAACCATTCTGCTTTATCAGCAGTAGATGACAACACTTCAAATTGATTGGAAATAGAACTATTGAGGATTTGTCTCATTTAACCACAATCCCCAGTGTAGACATGTACATATGGTGTTGTTGGGAGAGCAATCAGTTAGGTTGTTTTCCCCCACCCACTTCAACACACTTTTGGTGTACATTACAACATTAATATTTAGAATTATTATTCTCTATGAAATTTTTTTTTCATAAAAGTAAATCCACTAATGATCAACTTTATTTTTGTATAATATGTATTTCATTTTTCTAACAAATTATAAAAGGATGTTGCATTTTTATCAGGCTTCTTATACAAATGTACACATTTTAATTTTACTTGGCTTAAAGAAATAATTTATAATGTACTTAATGTTAAGATGCTTCCATGATTATTGTAGCATTTGTTTTACACTATCAAAATTCACTGTCTTGATTTATGAAATCATTAGAATGAGTCAATTTTTTTTCTTTTAATATGTGTTTAATAGTTCCTAACCTTTGATGTAACAGGTTAGATAAAAAGCTAGTATTAAAAAATTTCCAAAGAATGTTTCAAAACTGCTGCAATTGCATTAAAAAGTGATGCGCTAAAACTTGGATGAGTCTGTCTAAAAATTACAACAATAACTTTGCAATTGCATTCACTTTCTGCATGAGTTATCTAGGATTTTTATCAATACAATTAACTTTATCATTGCATGTAAGAATGAATGCTACCTTTTAAATCATATAAAGTAAAGATATTGAAAAGAAAGTTAACATTATTTGTAACACCAAAGAAATGACATCAGTATTTAAGTACTTTTGCAACTGTGGTGATTATATTCTATACTTTTTTGTTTGATTTTTCATCATTTCACCCCAAGCAAGGAGATATGCCATAACATACAAGGGGTTACTAGAAGTGAGAGAGAATGAGAAGACTTTAATGAGAAGAAATGACAATAAAGGAACATGATTCAGGAAGACAAGATTATGATTGACATTGAATTTAAATTTTTGAAGATCATAGATGGCAGGGAAGCAAGTGTGAAGAGAATCTATTTTTATGAAAGAAACTTCTCAGAGTTCTGGGTAATTTAGATAAAAGACTTCAAAGAATTCTTTGATGTGGTCAGATGACCTTACAAGTGGAGGTTTTTCATTTGGGTATTTGTTGGTTGGTGCCAAAATTAAGCAAGTTCAGTGGCTACGAGTTGTAGCAGAGATCTGCTTCAGAGCAGTCAGTTTACTACAGTTCACTGACCTGACATGTAAATTATACCACAAAAATCCAGCAACTTCCAATTGAAGTCATTTTGGGGTATTTCTAATTTCTTGCCAGCAAGCCTTCTTTTTAGCCAACTGACCAAATTACTAAAATAAACTTTTTTTTTTTTTGCTTACTATAAAACTTAGTAGTTTTTTTTTGTCATTCCCTTTACTTCTCTTTATCTTATTTCTTTTGCCACATGTGGGACAATGGCAAAATGAACTGATAGGAGATAATGGGGACTAATATTGCTTAGAGCTTTGAAGGATAGGAAACTTTGGAGAATTATGATTGCCTATGTCCTGAAAGGACATAACACAAAAAAAAAAAGATCAATTGTTTTTCTTAAATCAGAAATTATTTTCATTCATAACTGATCTTCACAGCCCTTTTTATGTTGTCAGATGACCTTAGAAAGGTCATTCATCCAAGTATTTGTATTTGTTGCTTGGGGCCCAAATTAGGTGAGTTATATTATTTCTTTTGTCACTGTAGTGAAAGAGATAATCATTTACCCCGAAAAATAGTTTGTGTTCTGTGTGCGATCTGCCAAAGAAAAATTATAAAATGTAGTTAGCAAAAATCTACTTCAATAACTAGAATCTATGCTAATGTTCTCCTCTCCCCTGAATGACATGACCAATCAGAAAGATATCTCGATGAATCAAAGCCGTAGTTTTTCACTTATAAAGTCAGACGATTTTCTGAGCTGGTGAGCTGAACACGCATTTTTGCTCGTGCGAAGTGAAGGTTGGACGTGTGACCCCATTTTGTTGTTTCTACTTTGCTTGTTGGACTGTTACGACAGACTATTGTTTGAACTGCGATTTGGCTACAAGTGTTGCAGTCGAGAGACAGAAGAAATCTATTGCAGATGCTACTATAAGTTGACATTCTTTTCTACAACAGTCACACATGTGACACAAAAACTGGAAGAGAGTTCAAGAGACAAGCAGAGTGAAAAAAGATACTCTTAGAATAGAGCTTAAAGTTCCATCTAGCTATTTCAACAGTAAAATGATGGGACCTAGTTGCCAATCTAGTAATATGCTTAAATTCATGAGTTTGAGGTAGCAAAGAGGAGAGCTCATTAGAACAATTACCATGAAAATATTTATAGAAAAGTCAGAGGGAAGCCACGTCATGGCAGTGGAAAAGTGACTGCAGTCGAGATGCCAGGTTAGGACTTATAATATTGCAGATCCTTTGGATTTTGAGAGCTCATTAGGAGAATTGCCATGAAAATATTTATAGAAAAGACAGAGGGAAGCCATGTCATGGTGGTGAGAAAATGATGGTTTTGTTTTACCTCAATGGGTTATTTAATGCCAACAAGATTTTTATTGCTGGTAATAATTTTTCTTCAAAAATGTATTGCTGGTAAGTATTTTACAAAAACATATTTCTGGTATTAAAACCTATTTTTACACTTTCATAGTATTTTGACCCCAGTTTGATTAGTGGGGGGGTCAACTATTTGCCGTTAGCTGGGACGCTAGCAGTGCTACCACCCAGGGTCAGGGTGGACCTGGGAACACCAGCAATTAAGAGGTGGTTCCTGATGAGAAGGCTTGCTGTTGGATGTAGTTTATCATCTTACCCAGTACAGGAGTAATGTAGGGTTTTTACCTTTATACTTAATTGTTGAATGTAAGAAAGAATTATGCTTTTTAAATCATTAAAAACAAAAAAAATCTAACGTAACCCATAGCGGAAAAAAAAGACAGCGTTCAGTAATTTCACAATTGTGTTGGTTATATTTTCTGTATAAATAAACAATTACACTTTTCAAATCACTGAAAGTAGAAAAAAAACTACCGTAATGAGATAATCCATTCTTATGGTAAGATGCAACATGCCCACTTATTGTTTGAGAATAAGGGTTCCTGTTACCATATCATCTCATTAAGTGGAGGTAATCAGATTTCATGAACAATAAAGTCACTATATTTATGCTATATGATATGTATATCACAGCTGTTTGAGGTTTCCTTAGCCCCACTAAACTTAAAGAAAGTCAATTCAGATTTGCTATGATAAAAATCATCACAAAAATGGCAAAAGTCATTTTAACACAGCTTATTTTCACTGAAAAAAATGGATTTTCATACCAGTAGGGATAAAATATAGAAAAATGACTTGTTTTCATTTTAACAAATATCAGGGAAACTTTTCATCTAAACCCCTATGAAATTTGGTATTTTCTGAAAGCAAAGGATATATTCTTTCATTTAAGAGTAAAATTGGCTGGTGTAAATGACTCACTAATTTTTTTCAGGGGGTAAAATGTGAAAAAAAATAGTGGAAATTTTGCATTTTTTCTAGTTCTAAACAAAAATTTTCTCCATTAACGAGAAATTAACCATTTTCTTCTTTTTTTTTTTTTTTTGAAAATCAGAAAACCTATTTCAGGAATAAAATTGAGAGTTTTGAAGGAAATCAACATTCCTAGGGTTTCAAAATGCAACAAAGTCCATTGGTAGTTTTCAATTATATGACTACCAGGGGTTAAAAAAATTGACACCTAGCCACGGAAATCTTTAGTAAAAGGCAAAAGATTTATCTGCAATTTCTGACCACCAGAAACCAAAAGTTTTTTTTTTTCCCAAAAAAATAGCAGTGATAAGGAAAATTAAGCCAAATTGGCTTTGACATGTCTGGGGCAAAGGTCAGCCAGCAATAAACGTTTAGAACAAGCTATCTTCAGGTTGTAATAAAACCCACCACTCCCAGATAAGAGCAAAGAGTGAAAAAAAAAAAAAGAAAAGGGGATGGGGTCAACATTGGTAGGGCTTGATATAAGGTTTGGGTTATTTTTTATTTTATTTTTTTTTTTTTTTAAACCTATGTTTGAACAATGGGTTCATGTGTTCTGTTTTGTTTTTAACACCTTGCGACCCATGTGAAGACAACAACACTTAGCAGATGACATTGTTTTGTTTTTTTTTGACACATATCATTCCTATTTCCCATCACCGGGCCATTTAGCCATTTGTTTTATTCAATGATGTTCACACCAACTTAAGGAGAAAGGGATGAAGTTTGAATGATGATATTTTGAAGTGAAAATAAATATTTTTTCATTTAAAAAAAAAAAAAAAAAAGGGGGATTTTTCTCAGAAAATTGGGCATAATTTCTTAATGCTAACTGCCGAGTGACATTTTTCACAGCCAAATCGAAGATTAATTACTAGTGAATAATTCCATGTGAAAACAATAGCCATCTGGATCCTATAATGTGGCCCGAAAAGGTCCAGTAGTTTACTGATTGATCGAAAACTTCTTGTGTATAATTATGTTTTTCACAGTCAGTTTCCATTATTTAATCTTGATGTTGTCATTTTCGGACAGCCAAGTCATCAAGGATTCAGGAAAACAGTTTGGCACAGGTTTGCTTTAAGAACTTTACATTCTATAAGGTGTTGGATTTTCCTATACGACAAAAACAAGGGTTTTAAACAGCCATGGTATGCAGGTATCATTACAAATATGCTTAATGTGATATCCATGCTTTTGCTCACACAGCCTGAACTCCCCTTATTTGGTAATGAGATATTTCATTATTACCATAACAGGAAGAAGTACTCCATGTAGAATTCTTTCTTACATGTGACAATAGAGTTAATTATACAGATAAAAATCCTAGATTTACTCATGCAGAAAATATAATCAATGCAAATTGGTAAATTACTTAACCTTGCATTGGTCACATATGGTGTATTGGCTGAGTGGTTAGGCATGCCAGTTCCAATGACTATTTCCCATAGGGGATGATGGTTCAAATCCTGATTGAGGATTCATATTTTTCTGACGAGATTTCCCAAATATTCTGGCCAGTAGATGTAGTTGGATAAAAAATGTTTAATTAAAAAACAGAGCTTCTACTCAAATATTAGTATCTATAAAAAATAACGTTTAAATAAGATAAATTAAGAATATGTTGGATTTAATCCATTTCCTAAGATTAATGTGATATACATGTTTTTGCTTACATGGCCTGAATATCCATTATTTTTAATGAGATATTCCATTATTATGGTAACAGGATGAAGTACTCGATGCAGGCTTCTTTCTTCCATGCAACAATAGAATTAATTGTACAGATAAAAATCTTAGAATAATCATGCAGAAAATATAATCAATACAATTGGTAAATTATCTAAATATGTCCATTTTTTTGGCTGAATGGTTTATGTTAAATTTCTTTGGATGTCTTTACTTTTAATGATCTCAGAATTCTTTCTTACATGCAATAATAGTTTTTTTTTTGTACAGACAAAAGTCACAGATGCCTCATACAGAAAATATAACCAGTGCAATTGCAGAATTAAATATGGCTGCCATTTTTAGATGTATCAGTAGTGCTTGCCTTCTTTGGATATTTCTACTTTCATGGATTTAAAATTTAGGATCCTTTCTTCCATGTGGTGATAGAGTTAAGTGCAAAGATAAAAATTCTTACTCATACAGAAAACATAAGCAGGAAAATTGAAAAATTATCTAAATATCGATGTCATTTTTAGAGGGTATAGTGTTGATATATATCTTATTACTATAATAATATAGGGAGGCACGGTGGAGTAATGGATTAAGGAATTGGAGAGCCAAGTTCAAATTCCTGTCGGATCCATTATATTCACTTATGTGTTAATATGTAATTGGAAAGGTATGAATCCTCTTCTCCCTCCAGCTATGGATAAATTGCAGGACAGACTGGTTCTGTAGCCTTGTGTGACAACCAGTCTAGGAGAAGAAAAAACTGAATTCAAAATTGGCCTGGAGAAAGTTGGGCTCCGTCAGGCCATCTTGCTCAAGAAACACGACATGGTGCCTCTATGACCCTAAAGGTCATGGGATAAAAAAATAAATAAATAAATATTTCCTCTTCTGGCTCATTATTAATCTTTCTTACACACCCTGTAACCCCTTGTGTCTTAGTGGCTTTACTGCCTTGCATGGGGTGATACTGAGTTAAAAAAAAAAAAAGAAAAGCTATCGATAGTGTAGATATATATCTCTTATTACTATAAATGTGACTTTTAGTGGGTATAAGCAGTGTAGATGTATATTTTATTACCATAAATACTGTCAGATTCATTTTTAAAAAATGACTATTGTTTATGTTTCAGGTACAAAAATGAAGCTAGCAGAGATAGATTCATAGAAGTCCCAACAAAGGAATGTGTTCCTTAAACAGAACTTTGCTTTCTCTCAGATTTGCCTATAGTAGTATTTCCCAAGAGGGGGATAAAAGGAATACAGGTTCACTTATCAGGAGGCATAATTTTTCTTGAGAGAGACTTCTTGATCTGGGCCAGTTGATATTAAGTTCACTATTTAAAAGAAAACACAGAGATAGCATCAAACACATGTACCCACTAAAAGTAGTTATTGTAATAAAAAAAAAATAATGTATTAGGTTGGTGCAAAAATAATGACGTAATCATGTCGTTTTTTGACGTTAAAAAATATGTCAAAAAACGACATTATTACGTCATTATTTTTGCACCAACCTAATATTATATTAAAATTATATATATAATTCATTTGTATGGATATGAGTTTGTGACCATGGGTTTCACATTTTTGCGATCTTCAGACAAACTGGTTTATTTTTAAAAAAAGTGAATATTTATGCTTGCTTGTGTTTGATTATGTTTGGTGGTGGGAGGGGAGAAATCCTTCTCTGTGTCCGTTTTGGGATGACACACTTACACACATACAGGTGTACGCACAAACAATATGAGATTAGGCGCAGATACATATCCATGCATTCAAGCATACACACACATATATATATATATATATAGGTCCCTCCAAAGAAACAATATCTAAGGTTTAAAATGGATTTGTTTTAAGCTTTTATTTTAATTTCAATTTTCAAGCTAATAGATTAAATCTAATATTTCTAATAAGCAAAACTGCTATATTTCAAACTGCATTTAAATTGACTGGGATGCTTTTTGGTTTGGTTTTTAAACCATATTTACAATTCTCTCAGTACAACATAATTCTCTTTATTAAAAAGTCTTTCAAAAATAAAATATACTTTTCTGAAATTTTGTTAGAGGAAGATTATTAGCTGATTTAGCCAACTTTGATCTTCAAGAATTTAGATGTAATGTCAATTGTTATGGCATGCTTTGATTAAAATGTGTGCATATATATATATATATATATATATATATATTCAAACATATTGTTAAATACAACAGACAATGAATGTCTATTATGTTTGTCTCATAGCAAACTATGTAAGCAAAAGGATGTCATCTTTGATGGTGAACATGTTATAATGTCCATATAACCACTCTGATGATGGCTCATGTGAGCCGAAAGCTTAGAGTGAGAAACAGAATTAAAAAAAAAAAAAAATAACCCAATGTTGGACAGTTTTTGTCTTTATTTTCACCTGAAATTAAAGCAACTATACAAAGCCTAGAACGGCTCATGATCAAACAACACATTCATTGTTAGATTTAACAATATATATTTGAATAATGATCTGCTGCCCCAATACACTAAATAAATAATATATATATATACATATATATATATATATATATATATATATATATATATATATACATATATATATATATATATATACATATACATATATATATATATATATACATATATATATATATATATAACTGTTTATTGTTTTGTTATTAAATAACTTCTTTTTTTTTATGTCTTTTCAGGCTTTTAAACACATGAAGAAAATTGCTGGTTGGACTTGGAAATCCTTAAAACAAGGACTTTATGCTGCTCCATCCTTTTTAATTCCTCAACCAGAGGCTTCAATTTATGTAATGGCTACACAGTATAAGGCTTATTTTGGATGATTGCATATATGTGTTAATAATAATAATAATAATAAGCAAAGTTTAAAATATGAAAGTCAATTTTTATTTGAGAATTTACTTGCTGCAATTGCTCTGTGTTTTAGGATATTTTTCCTTGTTTCCCAAATGTCAGCCATATTGTAATGGGTGGCTTATGTTACAATATTCTGATTCATTTCAGATTCTTTTTGCAATTATTAATCAATTGATTAAATAAAAAAAAAAAAGGGTAAAGGGGATATAACCAAATAGATCCCTTTGTCACGAATTTTAATTTTCTTATTAAATTACAAAGAACTTCTAACTCGGATTATGTTCTTTATAAACATCTCTGATGAAACTAAACCTAATTGAATTTTATCAATAAGTGTTACTACAGGGAACCCATTGATTTTTTTTTTTGGCACTCTTGGTTCCAGAACTGTGCCAGATCATCCTTTTTGTCAGACTAACAGAAGTCATGTCATAACATTTCAATCATACATCTTTAACCCACATATTATATGTATCTTGTATCTCCCCAGCACCATTGAGTTTAATATGAGTTTTAAACACTCATATTAAACTATTAGTAAATCTAAGTTAGATTGGAATCAAATGATTCAATTAGTCTGGCAATTGCATGAAATTCAAATGCTGACTTGTAATTATGTCCAAATGAAAACAAGTGCTGGATCGACAGATACTGGAAAATTGCTTGTTGTGTATCTGTGTAAAACATTCGTATACAAATGTATATATAAAGATGTAAGTCTACCAATACTTATACAGATGGTGCATTAAAACAGGTGTTTGCAAGCTTGGGTCTTAATCACATCTATCTACAAATAAATATGCTTCTCTTAGCATATGGAAAACATGGAAATATGCATATATTAAGTGGCATGAACTATGCACAAAGATCAAATGTTGCTGTCCAGTGAATTAGTTTGGCAACCTTGGTTCCAGAAATATGCTGAGTCATCCCTTTTGCTAGACCAACAGAAGTCATGCTGTAACATTTCAATAATACATCTTTAACCTACTTAAGCATTTTTTGTATCTCTACAAAACCATTGACTGTTTGAAACTTATATTAAACTATTAGTAAATGGTAGCTAGATGTTAACCAAATGGTTGAATTAGTCTGGCAATCACATGAAATTTAAATGCTTAAAACAAGTGCTGGATCATTAGTTGCTGGAAAGTAGGGGAGAGAAAAAAAAATATATTGGTGGTGCAATTGTTTGTGTGTCCCATAATAACTGTTATGGATGCATACAAATTTTATTCATAAAATGTAGCCACTCTTATGGGACAGTATCTGTTATTTGGTCAGTTTTTTTTTTTCTTTGTTTACAGATCACGACATTCTATCAGAGAGAAGAAATTTAAATTTTTATTATTGCATTATTCCAAAATTTTAACACATCAGCAAATAGCTATTAATGTCAACAACTGAGCACAAATAGTTAATTTAAAAAATTAGTAATTAATGTATAATATTATCCATAATTACATGTAGAAGTACATGTAAAAAATGCGTATATTGTCAAAAATTCCTTCTTTCACATTAACTCCACCAACCCCTCCCCCCACCCCATGACCCATTGGACCAGAGGGGCACCATGTGTACTGCAGCCACAGTAAAAGTGGTGTTTCTTTATCAAGATAGCCTGACAGAACTCAACCCTCTGCAGGCTGGTTTTTTCTTCTCCTAGACTAGTTGCCACCCAAGGATATAGAACCTGGTCTGTCCTGCTATTTACCCATAGCTGGGGGAGAAAAAGAGGATTCATACCTTTTCCAAGAGTATTAGCATGTAAGTGAATGTAATGGATCCGACTGGAATTTGAACTCGGCTCTCCGATTCCTCAATCCTAGCCACTATCCATTACTTCACTGTACCTCCCTGCCACAATATAGCTATGTTATAATGCTTATTACCTAAACAATAACAGTGAAAAAAAATTTTTTTTAAACATTAAAGTATATTTAATCACATCTCCCTAATAGCTGTCGCAATCTGTTAAACAAGTTATCTTTGATTTATTTGCAACTTCATCATAAGCAAAGTTAAAATAAGTTGTTTTTTTTGTTTTGTTTTGTTTTTAAATTTTGACTTAATTTCTGAGACATGGTATCATTACTATTACTAATACTTTCATCTTGGTCATCTTTATTGCAACATTGTGGCTGCTGCATCCTCTGACTTCCCTTCGGTGTCTACTGCATTCTATATCATTCCAAGAATGTCAAACAGAATTATATTTGTTCATCTGAGGTTATATTGTTTCCATTCTGTACCTGTCAAGGCTCAATAAATGGACACTCGACCAATATAACCTGTCAGTTCCTTCTCGCTGATGTGACTACCTCTTAATTGAGTTTGTGAATTTGGGTTTTACAGAGATATGCTCAGCTCAGTGGAAAAACACTTGCATTACCAGGAAGAATTGACAGTTATAAATTGTGAAATTCTCTTTGGAAGTCACTGGATCTGACAGAAGTGAGACCAACATGATTCAGAGAACCAAATAAAAAATTGTTTACCAAACCATTAAAAGATAGAGAGGACAGCCATCGAACAGTTCAGATATTGTTAGGGACAGAAATAAAGACACAAAGAGAGGAATCGAGTTAAATATATTAACCGAAATAGTAATACAAACATATATAATGAGAGTGTTACAGCCAGAATGTTCGATCTGACTGGCAGAGCTAATTGCTGGAAACTTCCCTCTCCAAAAGGCAGTACCTGCTCCTATTTATAGCTGGGAGAGTCCATGTGTGTGTGGGTAAATTAGATATAGACAAGAAACAAGAAAAACTAAATCCATGCAGATAAATGTCCAAACCTTTTACTATTTCTAAACATTCCAAATTTAAATTTACTAGCTAAAATTAGTATGATCTTTTAATATATTACTTTTATAGTTAGAATGCAAAAAAAAAAAAAAAAAAAAAAAAAAATTAAACTATTAATTAAAAAACTTTTTTTCAGCAAATTTTTAAGAAACAATATACCTACCTTTTCCTTACTACAGTAAACCCTTGCTTTAACAAACTAAAAAAAAAGGATCATTTGTTCATACTGAAATTCTGTTAAAACTTAATCTAACTTGGAAGACTATATTTCTTTTCACTTTTTAATTTTTATGTTAATACAATATAGAATATACATGCAAATCTATGATAAATATTTGATATGAAATATCCAAACAAAGATGGAATATGAGAAAACCAGTTGGTTGTTTTTCATTTTTTTTCTTATTAACGTTTCGCTCTTGATGAGAATTCACAAATCAACTGAAAAAAAATCTAAGAATTTAAATGCATATTGTTTTATAGGTATTTACTTTTGAATTTTATTAACTGTTAAAATGTTTCAAATTGACCAATCATTTTTAAGTAGCAGGGTTGCCATGGTAATGATCTTTTTTTCCTTAGATCTTTTTTCAGTTCTTTTAAGAATGCTCATTGAGAGCAAAACGTTAAGAAAATAAATTTAAAAACACCCAATTGGTTTTCATGTATTTTAGTTCATATACAAATGAATATGTCAGACTTATAATGAATATATGAAATGACGAACCAGAAAGAGACTCGGGTTTCATACTTTAAAAAAGCTTTCATCAGAATAATAATGGTTTTATTGATGGAATCTCATAAGTATGTGGTTTATAAAAACAAAAATATGCTGGTTACAATTTTAAAGATACAGGGACACTTAGTATCTGTCTATAACTCTGAGATGAGGTATTAGGATTACTTGCATTATTTACATTATTCAGACAGTTATCCACATTTTTATTACCATATTCATAAAATTTCGGCTGTTGTACGATCCGGTCTTCAAGTGACTGGAATTTCGAACTGAACTCTTTATTTCGTCCACTGGGTTAGATTGTTCCAGTTCCACATGCCATGCCTCTTCTGGATGTCTCAGTTATTTCCCTTTAACTCAACTCTCCAAGTTTTGGTTCACCAGTGCTGTGGTATGGTATTGAACTCATAACTCCTTGAGTCTAGTCACTGGATCTAACTAACGTCTTTATCCACTGGGACTTTGTTCCATTATGTGGATAAAGACAAAGGAATGACATGTAGAACTAAAACAATCTACTGCAGTGGATGAAATAAAGCATTTGGTTTGAAGTTCCAATCACCAGAAGAAAGCCGGAGTGTACAATGGCCGAAACGTTGTGAATATGGTAATAAAGAGGAGGATAACAGTCCGAATAATGTAAATAATGCAAGTGATGCTTAGCTTTAGATTTAACTCTTTGCTATCTGAAATATGAACATGTAAAACTTAGCCAACCTTATTCAGCTAACTACTCCCAATGTTTATAATTTTATCACTATTGATTTTGATTATGATCGTGGATATGGATTTAATACAGCACATAATGTTGTACAATATAAAATGATTAAATTATACCATGTAATATCGGTTCACTTTTTTTTGATTCGAGGATTTTTTTTGATAGTGACCAATATTCTCACAAGATTTATTGTAGGCATAATTATAAAATTACTGATTATTATAAAAGAAAAATGAAAGAATTTACAAAATATTTTTTTAAATTCCTCTTAATCTCAGCCCTATGACAAGTTTCATTCAATTTCAAAATCCATTACACTGAGATCCATGTTTTTTAATCATTTCACTCCAAGCAAGGTAATAAAGCCACTAAGATGCAAGTGGCTACTGAATGTTAGAGAATTTGAGAAAAATATACTATTAAGGAGAAAGTACAATAAAAGAAGAATTAAAAAGACAGAATATAACAATTGACATTGCATTTAAATAAATAGGAAGCAAGAAGCCAGAATGGAGTTCCAGAAACAAGAATTGTGAGAGAAGAAACTGTTAGCATAGAACTTATGGTTACATCTTACCATTTCAACTGTAAAATGATGAGACCTTGCTGTCAATCTAATCTACTGTGCTTAAATTCACAGAGCTCATCAGAACAATTACCATGAAAGTATTTATAGAAAAAGCAGATAGAAGCTACATTATGACAGTAGGAATGTAAATGAAGGAGAGATGCGAGATCAGGACCAATAACATTGCAGATTCTTCAGATTTTATCAACAATCTCTAAATATATCACAGGAGCACAAGATCTGCTAAATTAGGGGTTTAATGTATTTTGTATCTATTTTTTTTTTCTAGATACTTGAAAATTTAACTATTTATAGATATTTATTCTAGCTGGGCATGATGGATTTTAGAAGTATATAAAACCTATGATTACATTACAGATAGCATAAGAAAAGACAGAATAAAGAAAGCTCAAATCATATTTTAAAAACCAGTGTCTTCACTAGATGCCCGAAATATCAATGTCTTGTAATAAAATTATCATTGACTTATCATCATCGACTTATTACAATGTATCATTTTCCTTCTTCCCTGTTTGTCTAGTGGAAACTTCTAGTAATACTTAGGATTTCATGGGTACTGAAAAGTTCTCATTTTCAACCATTCTCCAAAATATCAGAACTTATTTGAGAATCCATTCTTGGTCAAGCTGTGAATGTTTTAGCCACCCCCCTCCCCTCCCTGTAAATAAGCCACAAGCATACTCAAAATTACTAACAGGGTAAATCAAGTATTAATTACTTGCAAGTATTTTTTTATTATTGAGGAATAGTAATAAATGCAGTAACTTAATGACTATCAGATAATTAAAAAAAAATTTTAAATGTTCTTATTCAATTATCTAAAAAGAAATAACTTAATGATAACTTCTCGAAATTACAGACAATATTGGTTAGTGGCTTGGCTCATCTGGTAAACAGACTGAAAACTTATGTAAATGTTAAATCTTTTTTGATGACTTGAGATTAGGAGAGATATCGTCTCAAATTCAGTATCCCTATATCTTTACCTCTCTGTTTTTATCTCTATATAAGGCTTGCATTTAAAGCCAAGCCAATGCAAACTGACTGCACTTGTAAAATTTTATCGATATCAAGAAATTTAAACTGCTGAGACAGCTCCCACAGAAGATACGACGTAGTAGAATAGACGTTGTAAACCAGATATAATGTTAATGTGTTGTGTGTGTGTGTGGGGGGGGGGTGCGATGTAAATTGACAAACCTCACCACCTAGCAAGCCAAAACAAATATATATGCTTATGCAATGGGATTTCTTAAAATGTAAAAAAAATATAAAAGAAATTTTAAATTCATAATCTGGTGTCCGTTATTCATATATTACTTTTGATTAAGCACTATGAATTTAAAAAAAAAAAAAATTAAATAACATAAAAAAAATATTTCTTTACATTTTATTCATGTTGAACATATATTCTTTTGGCTTCCATAGGGAGATCAATTTGCAATGAATTTACATAGCAAACTGGACATCACTATTAATTTTTCGAAAATTTAATAAAAAATTTTCTCATTTTAGCTATCCGTGATCTGGAATGCTTAATCTATCGTGATATAGGGGGGGGGTGACAAAAAAAGAAAATTATTATTTATGGTCAAACCAGAAAATAATTCTTCTACAACTTTAATCGATTTCATTACTTCATGTTTCAGTTATTTTGTCCCCACCTCACAATTTATCCTCTGATATATCTTGCTTTTATCTTTTTTTTTTCCTCTTACTTTTTATAACATTACATTTCTGAATACACAATTCTGAAATGTTCTAAACAGAAGTAAAACTAATTTAGACAAAGTTTAAACTAGGCTCAAGCAGAGAGAGAGAGAAAGATGGCGAGAGAAAAAGAGAAAGAAAGTGAAAAAGAGAAAGAAAGTGAAAGAGAGTGAGTGAAAGAGAGAAAGAGTGAAAGAGAGAGAGAGAGAAAGAGAGTGAGCGAGAGATTGAAAGAGAGCGAGAGAGAGAGAAACCTGCTGTGTAAAAAGGACGCTTTTCTGACATTGCTATTATTGTATATTTCCCAAGTAATTTGTATTGTTTTAAAACCCTATCTTTCAAATTTTACTAAAACCAATAAATATAACACTTAATAGTAAACTGAATACTCCTTGAAAAGTTAAAACAAGTAATATGATGTAGTTATAGTTCATTACAGTAAGAAAAAAAAATGTGTAAAATTCAGTGTCATATACTATAATTTCATTAAAATTCTAAAACTACCTTTTTAAAACTATAAGAATTACTGTGGGACATTTTTGGCACTACTTAAATATATTGGTCCACTTATAAAACAATAAGAAATTTTAGAGGAAATGATTTTAGTAGATTAGCATTCCTTAGAATACTAATCTACAAACACTTATCAAAATTGAAAAATATTGATTTTTTAATGATTTAGGTGGGGGTCCCGTTTATAATATTGATATAGTATAAAATCGATCACTGACTTTTACAGACTTATAGATTTTGGCTAAGTCACAGCTGTTATTTACAAATGTCAAGTTTCAAACTGTGCTAACATTGATATCTGCACATTTTAAATTTTTGAACTGTTTTACCTTTGTTTTTGTTTTTTTAACTTTAAAAAAAAAATCTAAGCTTTTTTTTTTTGGTATGGCATTTTTTTGAATGCACATGCACAAATATCTCAGGTTAATAATTATGTTTACTTAAATTAAAAGTACGTAATTTTATTGATACGTAAATTTTTGTTCTTTAATTAAAAAAAAAAAAAAAAAGTATATATCCATTTGTTTATTTAAAAGAAATGTTTATGTATCTCCCCACCACAAAACATAAATGCAATAACACAGTAAAAATCAGAGATCAATTTGACACTATTATGGATAAGACACCCACTTCTAAAATGATAAATAATCAATATTTTTTTTTTTTTAATTATGACATTTGTCATGGCCTAAGGTGTGTTATGAATAATCAAGAGTTGTCTCCACTTGTTTTGTTACTCTCCTCTTTAAGAGAGCTATTTCTGTTTACTGGGACTATAAAATGACACTATACACAAACCTTGTATTCTCAGTTCAATAAAGCTTTCCTACACCTGCATACTTTTGTCATTACAATATGTTTAGAAAACTGTAATGTACAAAAATCATTTCCTCAAAATTTTTACTATTTTTTTGAATAGGTGTTGGTATTTTATTTAAAAAAAAAAAAAAAAAAAAAAAAAAAGACCAAAACCAAACTAAAAATTTAATTTTCATATTGTCATGGTTAATTGCAGATTAGAAATTAATATTGTAAAAATCAAAAAATACTTAGAGTGTTTAATATTTGTTATCAATTCTCAAGAAAAAAATGTATAAATTCAATTTCATATATTATGGTTTTATTACAATTCTAAAAATAGATTTTTAAAATAACAATTACCAAGGATGTATATAGTAATTACAATGTCAAAAAAAAAAAAAAAAAAAAAAAACTCCTTTCAACACATTATTTTTATTTTGCCTGGTCCTAAGTTAACTTTTGCCCTTCTCAAGTTTGTTAAATAGAACAAAAAACCAGAAAGACGAGAAATTATCTGAAACAAGATTTCAGAAGACATTAATTTGAGATTTAAATGTGATCACAAAAGGAAAAAGAAAAAATTCCAAACAGTAGCAGTGCATTTCCATGTTTATAATGTCAACAATCATTTTATTAAAAAAATGATCTCTGAAAACTCAATTGTATAAAGTCTTGATGTTTTTTCCTTAAATTGTTTATAATACCATCTTATGGTGCTTTCATATTGTACTGTTTTTTGTTTTTTTTTGCTTAAAGTGCCATCTCTATTTATCAAATAAAAAGTAATTTTTATGGGAAACATCAGGAAAAATAGTTTGCTATCATTTACAAATAAACATCTAAAAATATGAGAAAATAAATAAATCCAAGTGTGCAATCTGGTTGTAAGTTTTTAGTTTGTGAAAGGAGTTAAAAAGGGGAGCTAACTCTTTTCCTGAATTTCTGTCAAAAGAAAAATTGCACTGCTAATAATTCTATATTACATTCTGTCCTATAACTTTTTTTGCTGTAGGTTGACAAACAAATCAGCATATACATCAGCAAAATAAATTTTAAAAATGTTCAATTTTTATTGTAACCCCCCCCCAAAAAAAAAAACAGTTAATCAAATGTATTTTTAATTTAATTTAATTTTGTTGCATATTTTCAATTTTTGTTAAAAAAAAAATGTATTTGTTATAAATTGTTTTTATGAAGCAAAGAATCCTAATTTGCATATGGTTAGCAAGATGATTTGAATTATTCAAAATTTCAATTTATATAACAAAATGAAGGATCAGAAAACTGCTAATGTCTGAATTATTTGTTGTTGTTGTTTCCATTGCAAATCTCAATTTAAATCTAAATGAAGCAAATGCTTTTCTCAATGTATCAGCTTCAGAAAGTCCAGTTTTTACAAATGATTGTTCTGCTTTTCTTGAATATTAATGGCAATGTCAGCCATTTTGTTTCCTGCCAATCTATGGATTCAATTTTTAATTGAATTTTTTTTAATCAACTTTTTCTTTGCCATGTCAATATAATAATAGGCAAACAATTTTTACAAATGAACATTTTTCTATTAATATAAATGCAAAATTTTGATGTTTTTTTCATTTTTGTGTTTGTTATGGTGTCATGTTGCATCATATTACCAAAATGACATTCTTCCACCAAAAACTGTCCTTTTTTCCACTCAGATATTATCATTACCATAATTTCTACTCTTATGATCATGACTTTTACAGCTAAATGAAATACTTTTTGAAATTGTTATACATTTACAAGTTACAGCATAATTATCAATTGATATGAACCTTTAAAGAAAGATTAGAATTTTTATTTTGTCATTTACAATAATCCTTTCAAAGCAAACATCTATGAAAACTGTTCAAATATCTCTTCAGATGCAGAAGTAAAACCCCTCCCTGCCACCAACTACAAAGCAGCTTAGTTTTATATCAAAACTTAAAAGAATACAGTTGGTCCTTTGTATCCACTGTAGATTGTTTCCATGATTCCCAACAGAAGAATTCAAATCAATTATATAAAACAGTGTAGTATTTGCAGATAAGCTATGCACATTTTCAATATATCTCAAATCATCTTAAGATTTTTTACAGTACTTTATAATGTGTAAATAATTGTTATACTGTAGGTATGAATAAATAATTTGAGTGAAAAAAATAACCAAAGAAAAAAAAGTGTATATAAGATAAAATTTATTATCAGAATCTTTCTGCTAACAGTAAGAAAGACTGGAGAAAATTCTGATATAGAAATTATTTTTGTGTACAAAAGTTTGAACTGGAGATATATATGTGAAAAATGATAATGCGAAAAATTGTTTACCAGTATTTAAAAAAAAAATCTTTATGTACTAGAAAAACATTGATCCTAAAAAAAAACTATAAAAATCTAACATTTTAATGGGTAAAACAAATTTTAAGAGAAATTTCCATTCCAAATTTCAGAAAACCCCCACCAGAAAAAACAAATGTTGACCATAATTCAGTTATCAACTGACTATGACATTGTTCAAATGTTCAAGCAGTAAATGTTGGATAGACTGAGGATTTATGAAATGGCCAAAGATTAAAACAAATATGCCTACACATCCTTTTGTTTGCATAGATTCAAGGACAGTGACTGACATATGGCAAATTCAAATTTTACTTTAAAAAATTTTCTGGATGTTTGTTTAAATATTTTAAATCTGATTGGTTGAATCTACACGTGCAATACCTGCAAATGCTAAAGGCTGACTGTATTGAACTTTTGTTTCAATCACACATTATCAATTCAGCATTTTAGTATTCATTATCAAGATATCAATTCTAGATTGAAAGCCTTTTTGTGAATTGATTCATCTTTAATGAAAAGTTACCAATTGTAACAGCATTTGGTAGAATATTTCAAAATTCCAAAATAGGTAAATTCAACACATACATTAATATACACACACACACACACTAATAATAAATTTTGTTCTTAACTCTTTGATGCAACACTTTTAGCTCTGTCATTTTAAACTGAGTGCTGTCTTACCACCTGCACTGTCTATATATATATATATATATATATATATATATTATATATATTATATTATATATATATTATATATATTATATTATATATATATATATTCAGTCAAATGAATTATGAGGCAAACCAGCCTGAAGATACAAAATGTGAAACTGCAGTAGTGGGTGAGGCAGTCGTGTGCAAAAGGTGAGGGGGCAAATGGTATGATGGTCACAGGCATCTATATCAGGTGGACATCCAATCAAAGACTGAAATAAAAATTTAGTTTATATTTAATTTGAATAAAGTGTTTATTTCATGTTTCATCTGTTTTACATATTTAAAATGTCTTCTTTTCTCACATTTCTCAGTACTAGGCCCTATTGCACCCCACCCCACTTGAATTTTAGGGGCATACACTCAAGGAGTTGGCCCCGGGCATCACCAAACCTTTGCATGTTACTGGGGCGAGGTATTTATATATCTTTAATAAATAAATACATTATGCCACGCTAAGCCACATACATATAGTTTTAGGATATTACATCGAAAACATGTCAAAATCGCTACAAGATTGTGTAGCAACTTTGACATGTTTTCAGCGTAATATCCTAAAAAAAATAATATTGCTCTACTTTATATTGAGCCCTCTTAAATTAAATGTTACCAATGTTGGAATTGTACTGTATTTGTTCTCATCTTACCTGGATATATACATACACACACACAGAACTAAGTGTAACCACTTAGAAAAGCAAAGAAATAAATTTTTATATGATTGGTTATAGTGGAGATGTTATTGTGGTTGCATGGTTTTTCTGAACAGGAGATAGTAAACTGTGTATCATAATCATGACACTATGTGACTCGTATGACTGGGGACTTATTTCACTAGAATAGCAACAGTACATCTTGCTACCACAGCACATCTTATAAAAAAATGTTTAGAATAGCTTCCCTTTAAAAATCATCTATATTTCAAGATGTTCAAAAATTTTTCAGCATTTCTAAAATGTTCAAGTTAGAAATGGTTAATTATCAAATCCGTATGAAAATAATTTTACTGTTTCTTAAGTTATCCCACCTAGGCCATAAAAACTACACTGATGTGCAAAAGTTTTGGACCACTTTGCTAAATTAATTACTTTTGTTAATTTTACCCCCAAATCAAGAGTGATTAGCAGTGTGCTTTTCTCAGTACAGTTTATGATCTTTGAAGGCCAGAAAACAAGTTATTGCATTTTTGTTAGCTGTATCTGTAAAGTGGTTACAAACAATCAAAGGTGGTACTCAAATGAAGGAACAGCAACATGCATGTGGATGAAAGAAGAGAGGTTTATTGTAAGAGAGAATACACTACTGAAAGACACAGAATAATTCCTTAGTAATTCCTGAAGCAAGCCCTCAGATGTATCCCATGCTCACTATATATAGCTACTGATATAATCAGACCACATAGGCGATAGGGAGTGTGGGACATTCCATTACAACATCGTTAATGTTGTATGGTAGGGCATCTTAAGCATAGTGATTCTGAAAAAAGGCCATGCAAAAATACTGTACCACCAGTGAAAATTCCACCTTATTTTTCAATAAGTAATCTTTATTATTACAGAAAGTACAATGTGACGAAGTATAGAGTTAGTAATTTGTGTTGCTACATTTGGCTCGAATAATTGCCTGAATTCAATTAATTGAACGGAACAAAATCCAGATTTTCTCATTGGGAATTTTTTCCTATTTTGCTAAGCAGTAATCCGAAAACACAAGATGATTGTGTGGTTTTTGTTGGAGAACTTGTTTCTTCAGTTCTCACTACAATGGTATAATTATATTAAGTTCAGGTCTTAGTGCTGACCAGTCTTTCAGTAGTTGAACATCTTAATTCATAAGTACAGTTAGACAATGCTTTTAAACTAGTTACAAAGATTATGATTTTAAAAGTATAATCTGTATCATAATCAGGCACCATGTTCATAAGTACTTATATATAAAATCTTTCAAATGCAAGAAAAAAGCTCCACTTAAAATAAACAACTCAATTTAAAAGAATATTCTTTTTTAGTAACTTTTTTTTTTTTTTTTTTTTTTTTTTTTAACATTTTTCTGTCATTTTTGTTTCTGAATGTTTTCAAACAAAAATATTCTACTCACTGTTACAACTTTTTGGCCACTGTGTATGCAGACCTTCCTCAGGCATTTGTTTTATATTTTTTTAAAGTTGAACCTTGTTTTGCTGGGGCACACAAATTCCTTTCCAAACAAATTTTCTCCTTATATTGATCAGTCGTTCCCATTTGTCAAACTTGCTAATCATGCAATAAACTTAAGATGCTTGTGAACTGCAAGACAAAAGTTTATACACATTTTTATTGTTACATCCACATTTTTGTGAGAAAAGTTTGATATAAATATTAACAAATATATCTATAAAATTATATTTATTCCTGTATGTAGATTTTAAGCTGTTAATTTGTATTAATATCTACAATCAGAAAAAAACAGCTGAAATTTCTGTGACACATGAGGAAAGAGGGCCTGGTGAATTTAACACTCACAAAACATACTGAAGGAAAGAACAGCAGGAGGAAACATTGAATAATGTACTTAACAAGCAATGGCAAAGATGGGTGGCAATAAGCCAGAAGTTAATTTGAGCTATAAAAGACAGAAATTTGTGCAGTACACATATACAAATATTTTCAAAATCTTGACTAATGAATATGGTTCAACTTTTAAAAACAGACATCTGAGGAAAGAATGAGTGTACATTGTCTGAAATGCAATAGCAAGAGACCAACAAAAAAGTGGCATAACTGGTTTGCTTAAAAAAAAAAAAAAATTTAGAAGTAATTTTGTAGATTTGCATTAAGTAGACCTTCCTTTAGTCATGACATTTCTCAGAATTGAAAAATATTGATAATTTTTTTATCATTTTAGAAAGGTGTCCTATTCATAATATAGTGCCAAATCAACCCCTGGCTTTTTTTAAAGAGTTGTCTGTATTTTGTTTTTATTTACAAATGTCAAGTTTGAAACTTTACATCATTCCATCCCCATTTCCTTTGTATTCCTATATTAAGACATAAGTTCAATTTGGATAGTTTCTTACCAAGAACTACTACTCTGTGGGGCAGACTCCCATCAGGATGTTTTCCTAGTCACTACAATCTTGACCTCTTCAAGTCTAGAGTTAACTGATATCTTTCCTGTATAGCCCCATGAACTTCACATCTTGCTCTTTCTTTTGCTCATACAACACCACATAGTAACACTACCATGACTGGCTCTTGGGCCTTGTATTTGGGGAACATTAGTATATAAAATAAAAAAAAAAATCTGTGTACTACTGATGCTGTTTTTCCAAATGATCAATGTAACTTGATGCCTCATATCATTCTCTGCATTCAACCTCACTTCTAGACTGCTTTAGTCTTTTCGTAAAATACATCTATTGAATGCTTTGGTACACATCAGTGATGTTTCTAGCTGAGGTTCATTAGGGGTTTCAGGTCTTTCAACATACCCCCTCTGCACAGTGACACAGCGGATACTGATCAGGTATTGACTTGTGTACCTTTCATAAGCTACAGTTTTTTCCGTCTTTATAACTACACACTGCAACTCCTCTTAGCCATTTATAGCCCACTCCCAGATAACTTCCGGTTCACCAGCAATATCCGCTCTTCCATAAAAAAGGAAGCAAACGTACACACAATTTTTTATCAGGTCAGAAACATGGTCTTAACTTATATAAAATAAAATATCATGTAATAATTAATGCAATTATACTTATCTGGATCCTGAGGAGCAATGCATTGTGCAACTCTGGGTGGATCTTCAATAAGAATTGTGAACTTTTAATATTTTTTATACAATAATATAGATGAATATAAATAAAAATACTCATTGACAGTTATTCCAGACTTAATGGATGGATGCACCACATAACAACTCAGCATAAATTAGAATTGTGTGTGTGTATGTATATATATATATATATATATATATATAGATATGTGCGTGTGTGTGTGATATAAAATATAGTTTTATGGTATGCATTATTAATAGGTTAAAATGCACAATATCAGAGATAAAATCTACGTAAATATAAAAGTGGACATTGAAGTCAATACCCAAAGATGACAGAGTTTCATGCTTAAAGTCAATCATCGAACCTGTCAATTGCATTTAAGCATGAAACAGGCTGTTGCCTTTGAGTGCCAACTTCAATGTCCACTTATATATATATGTGTGTGTGTGTATATGCGTTTATATATATATATATATATAAAAAATTTCTGAGTTAACCTATAGAAAAAGATATGTATAAAAGTAAAAGACAATAGGTAAACTGTATTATTAATTGATGTGTTTTGTCCAATATGGATAATTTTCAAGACAAAAATGAAATGGATAATTCATTTTGTTTTTGCCTTGAAAAGGTCCACATTGGACAAAACGCATCTACTAATAATACAGTTTACCTATTGTCTTATATATATATATATATATATATATATATATATATATATATATAATGAATCATTCATACAAAAAGTAGATAAGTAAAGTTAATGATATAAAATTGCGAAATCCCTTCGCTAACAAAATTTTAAAGGTGCATTAATCTACAAATTACTTGATGAATGTTATGATCCTTATTTTTAAATCTTATAAGCTGCATAAGGTTTTTAATATAAAAGTACTTTTGACTGTACATTCAGTCATCTTCAGGTATGGAAATTGTTTTTGGTAAAATTCAGGTAGCATCAGAGATGAAAAAATATAATGTGAATCAAAATGTTTTCTCTGAAATTTGTTATTGGTAACGGATACAAACTTTTGGAGCGTGCAGTCATGCCACATTGACAAACTCCTACAACAACAAAAAATTCTCAAATTGCCATATTAGTAAAAAACGCACTCTTAAATTTTCAAAAAAATTCAACCTTAGCATTGTGACTGCACGCTCCCAAACTACTATTCTACTTTTTGTATGAATGATTCATTGTAATATAAATTGAAGTGCACCACATATTTGATATATATATATATGATAAATAATATATAAAAAATAAGTACAAAAGGCAAGGATTAATTCTAATGTGTTTTACTGAATTTGACCAAGAAGATTTGTGTATTCAATTTTTTTAATGAATTTTTCAAGTTAGTATCTGAGTTGCTATAGAGCAGGATGAAATTTATAAAGAAATTAACCAAAGTTCTTCATGTTTTTGATTCTAGCACTTTTAACCATTGATAAACATTAATTCTTATATTAATGACTATCTTTTTTTATTATTAGTGTTGGAGATACACTCTCCATATAATGATATATATATATATATAATGTGTGTGTGCGTGTCTCCACAGATTCAGTAAAAAAATTAGCATACCATGGTGCTAAAATCCCCCAAATGTAATAAAAACAAAGTTTCTATCTCAAAATCTTTATTAAGTGGATAGACCAAAGGATTTTTTATTATTAAATTATATTTTTTGATCCTTTTTTAGAACCTTAGAAATTTTGGAAAAAAATCTTGTTTTTCTTGCATCATGGTTAGAAGCGGGGGGGAACTGAGCAACTATCAGTATAGGAAATTTTAGCTTCTTTATGGTGAAAAACACATTGATTTGGAAATTCTTGCATAAACTGTCAGATTTTACTAAGTTTCAGAACTTATTCATAAATTAAAATATTTTTAAAGTTGTTTCTTTTTAAGAAAAAATTGGTAAAAACTTTTTTTTTTTTTTTTTTTTACATCTGTTACTCTCCACTTATTTGATTTTATTAAATTTTGAGAAAATTTTTGTACCACTTAATTTTTATATTACCTATACACAAAATTCCTTGGACAATTTAAATCAATTTTTTTTATAAAACAGAGCACCCAGTTACTGAAAATCTGCTCTGAATTGTAAAATAAAACTAAGACATTATTTAAGAGAGCTTTTAATTGTTTTTATAAGATATATTATGGAAACTATTGTCTTAAGAAATTTATATATATATATATATATATATATATATATATATATATATATATATATATAATTATTTATTTAAAAAAAAAAAAATTTATAACATAAATATGTTATAAAATCACTACAAAAATAGCCGAGGGTGTTGAAACAAAATGGCTATTTTTGTAGTGATTTTATAACATATTTATGTTATAAATTTTTTTTTTTTTAAATAAATAATTATATCTGCTCTACTTTGTATTGAGCACTCTTAAGAATAGTAATTGTTGGTTATTGGAATTCATTCCATATACACCAATCATATACTTGTGTGTGTGTATATATATATATATATATATATATATGAATTTCTTACAAGAATTGTTTCTTAAATTTTAATTAAAATAATTTAGAAAGTTTTAAATCTTAAATTTCAGTATTAATTTGTTCCAGTTAGGTGATATTAAGTAAAAACTATATTTACTAATTGTAAATGGAAAAGCTTAGTACAATTCATTGACAACCAATATTTTAAAAAGAATTTCAAATTATTTGTGTGATTTTTTGTAAATACAGATGTCCATATATGCAATTATCAGAAAATTAGTGATATATCTCTTATGCTGTGTCCTTTCAGGACGTAGGCAATCTTGGCTCTCCATTTCCCTTTATCCCTTGTAGCTCTCAATAAGTTTCATCCCTCTGCCACCTCCCCCAGACCACATTCTGTCACCAGGTATGTCATGTGTTGGTTTCCCTGTCTCTCTTTCTCTCTATTCGACCTGTGAGTATCAGATTCTCCAAGACCTCCTTTCTCATGTGTCCCAGAAACTACAGCTGCCTCTGCTTGATGTTAAGTATAAGCCTCTTCCTTGTTTGCATCCTCTTCAAATCCTCATTGTTGCTCACCTGCTCGGTCCATGATATCCTCAGCATCCTTCTGTAGAACCACATCTCTTGTCTCAAGTCCCTTCTTCATCTTTGAGGAGACTGTCAAACATTTGCCGCTCTAAAGGAGGACAGATGTCATGTAACAGTTCATTATTCTTTTGTTACCAAAGAGATTCTCCTATTTCACAATACTCAGCCCAGCTTTTGGAATGTGTCCTTCGCCATCCTAATATGTTTATGGATCTCAGCGTTGCACTTGCCGTCTTCTGCCAAAAAACACTTCCCAGATATTTCAACATCCGCACAGGCTTGATGTTAGTGTCCCCGACCTGCAAATCGCATTCCAGTCTCATCCTCATACTGATGACCATGCATTCCGTCTTCCTGTTTATGTTTAGTCCCTTCTTCACACTTTTGTGATTTCTTTTCCGCATCTGCAATCAGTACCGTGTCATCTGCGTATCTTATGTTGTTAAGATTGTGGCTGCCAATGCTGAATCCCAGTTGGATTTCCAATTCTCTCAGAATTGCCTCACTGTATAGGTTGAATAAGTCCGGTGAGAAGACACATCCTTGCCTTATGCCCCTTTCTATTTTTGTATATTTGCTGAACTTGTTCTCTACGCACATGCATGCTGTAGTAAATTTAAAACCAAAGTACCTAAAATTAAATAAAATACTAGATTAAAGAGAATATTTTCCTAAACTTTTAAGAGTACTGGGAAGTTAAAAATTATATAAAAGAAGTGCTCACATTATATTCCTCAAGTAATTTTTACAGATATGTCCACTGTAGGAAAAAATAAACCTATCAACACCTTAAATAAACACTGTTTTAAAAAATGCATTTCTGCAATATTTTGAACTTAATGTAACTAATATTTGTTTAAAATCAGATTAATTAAACTTTAAATCAGTTAATATTCCTCAAATAATGTTTCAGAAAAGTCTATTTTATTTTTTGAAAGGATTTTTTAATAAAGAGAATTACATTGTGATGTTAGATGGCTAAAAATGGCACTAAAATCAATGACTTTTAGCTATTTCAAAACTCCTTCCAGTCAATTTAAATAGAATACAGAATTGATTTCAACTTCACCCACTCTGACGTGAATGAATCCAAACTTTTGTTGGTAACTCCAAAACAGTAGATTTTATCAAGATTTCATTGTTATTTTTTAATTAAGCATGTACATTTACGCTTAAATGGAACTATTTGGAAAATTTTCTATCAGAAACTGAGAGCAGGGGTTGAACTGCAAATTACCCTTTTGAGGTTCTGAGTTGAAATTGATTTAAATGGAGGACAGAACTAGTTTTGAAATACAGCAAAGCATTTTGCTTATTGGAAATATAGAATTTAATCTATTAACTTGAGATTGAAACTAAAATAAAAGCTTCAAGAAAGATTTTTCATTTTAAACCTGAAGTACCTTCCTCCCCTCTCTCTTATATATATATATATATATATATATATATATATTCAATGACTTTTCCTGACAGTGTTGCCTCAGTGTGAATTAATCTGATTGAGCAATGTTAAACCTTGTAGTGGGAAACTTTCAGTTGCTAACTGAAGTCATTGTTTTGTTTTTTTTTATCTGGTTATATAGACTCAGATGTAGACAAACATTTTAAAAAATGTCTGGTAAAAAAAAAACCCAAAACTTTAAATTCCAGTCTGAATAAGCTTCCTGATACAACTGTTAGTTTCACAACTATCTTCAGGTATATTATATATATATATATATATATATATATATATATATATATAGATAGATAGATAGATAGATATGTTTCATTGAATAGAGTCAAGAAATATTTTTTTTGTTTGTTTTTCTAGTTTCCAGATATGTTTCCTTTTTTGAAGGCGAGTTATTGTCAGGACTCGAGAAAAACAGATTAAAAACTTTCAAAATATTCCTTGTTTATTGTATTCAATGAAACAATCATAAAAGGAATGCTGCATATAAGATTTAAGAAAAAGCAGATATTTTATATAGTGTTCAATATCAAAATATTAAAAATAGAGCCTTAATAATATCTAAAAAAAAAAAAAGATTACATATATCAATTTTACCCTGACTGAAGTTTCCTGGTAATATTAGGTTGGTGCAAAAATAATGTTGGCTTTTGACGTATTTTTTAACATCAAAAACCGACATTATTTTTGCACCAACACAATATTTACTTTGTTACTTTAATAACAATATAACATAAATCAATTAAAATATTAATACAAATATAACATAAAATATTATAATTTAATTAATGCAAATTAACAA
Organism: Acanthosepion lycidas; assembly: GCA_963932145.1. Taxonomy (NCBI): domain Eukaryota; kingdom Metazoa; phylum Mollusca; class Cephalopoda; order Sepiida; family Sepiidae; genus Acanthosepion; species Acanthosepion lycidas. The sequence goes on from OZ010599.1 coordinate 10,094,325, forward strand.
CTATTACAATTTAATAATTACATAACTTCTATATAAACCAAAAAAAAAAAATTTCCAAGAAAAAATTAACGACTGGAAGAAAAATCCACAGCAGGAAAAATGAAGATGTATACAAAAGCAAAAATTCATAAACGTGTGTACATAAAAGAATGAATACGCAGGTGTACGAAACGGAGTAACAAAAAAACAAAAAAAAAACGGATTAAAAAAACACAGAACAAATTGAAAACATTGGAAATATTTAAAAACTGAAATCTTACCAGGAAACTTCAAAGTTGGGGTAAAATTGATATTTAAATAATATTTTCATATATATATATATATATATATATATATATATATATATATATATAGTCTGTCTGTAGGATGTATAACAATATCCAAAACAAAAGTGAAGATGAGACAGTTGAAAAGCTATAAACAGTGTGTTTCACTGAGAGGTAGAAGTAGACACTCTCAGTTAAACACACTGTTTATAGCTTTTACATGTCATTATTTTCATGTATTATATATATATATATATATATATATATATATATATATATATATATATATATATATATATATATATATATTTCTATCTGTATAATGATTAACGTATTCCGATATAACCACAATCTTGCCAAATTATTTAAATCATTATTACTTATATATTTATACTTATATTAATCAACCTAAAATCAATATATTAGGGCAGAAATCTGTTTACTACTGATATTTTAATACATTTTTTTTTCTCATATGAAATAGAATTTTTAAAATTTATATTTTATGCCCAAATTATATAAAATTTCAATTCAGTATTTTTTTTTAAATAAATATGAATCTTCTTAAAAACAATTTAAATTCTTTTTTTTTCATCCATTAAAAAGAAAAAAAAATATATCTTCCGGAAATCCCACAAAAACATTTTTACCCCAATAAAATTCACTCATTAAAAGTAAAAAAAAAAAAAAAAAAATTAAAATGAAAACTACTTTGTATAGTTTGCCAAAATGTCTTTTTATTTATTATAAAAAAAAAAAAAATCATATCCATTTTTTAAACTCAATATGAAATTAAATTTGAATTAAAGTTTAATTAAATTAAAATTAAATTTGAATTAAAATTAAAATTATTTCTTTTAATTCTGTGTAAAATTCAAATATGAATTGTTCTAAACATTTTAGTCTAAATTTTGTCATTTTGTTACCAAATTTCCCTGAGAAAACAAGTCTTTATAAATATTTAATAAAGCCCTAAATTGATACAAAATCACAATTTGCAAAAAATGTCACTTTTGAATTAAATATTGGTCGAAAATTTTTGCATCAAAATTTGCATTTAACATTGTGCATCTATCATAGCTTAATGATTTACAAGTTTGTGCTGGAGTCCATTTTGAAAATATATAGAAAAATATAGAATAATTTGATCCTCACTGGGTGCCTAACAAGTTGACTTGTGTTCATTGGGTTAATAAATTGGTGAATAAGATAGTTGCTTATTTCCCAGTGATCCTAGCAATCAGGGTTCAAATGAAGGCAAAAAGATATTTGATTGCAGATATTTTTTTTGCATGAAAGCTGACCCTCCCTAATTAGAATAATGTCCTATGATATGTCTACATCCATCCATTTGTGTAAACATATGCTAATCTGAGTTAATATAATTTATATTGGAGATTGCATTGTTCAAAGCTTAATTAAAAATATCAGAATAATTCAAGTCAACACATTGCCACCAATTTATCACTTCAGACAATGAATTACAGAGACAACAACAATTAAACAAATTAGTGAAGAAAAATATTGTAGATGACTGCTACATAAGTAGTCAGTGGCTTTTATGCTCATTAGTTTTATATTAAAGGAAGTATATAATGAAATAAATTGTGACAGGAGACAATTCTTTAATAGCCAGTGACTTTTACTGGAAAATAAACCAAATCTCGGTCATTTAAATATAATACCATACACAAGTAGTTTATCAAATTTCTATTGTGTTATTTACAATAAAATTCACTTGAAACTAATAAAGTGCTTGTGTTTTAATTATATATAGACGTATAATAAAATATTGGTACTGTGATAGTAAGATTAAGATTTGCTGCATATACATTATATATACAAGTTAATAAATCTGTTGGTATATAATCCAAGTGGATCCTAGTTATATCAAATATTAAAACTGATCCACAGAAAAGAGCTCAATGTGTTTATTATTACAGAGTGGAAATTAATACACAAAATCCCAAATCATCTCATATGGGTAATAAGCCTATTTCGACGGATGAAAAAATAAAATTTGTCACTCCTATTCAACCCCAGTATAGATTGAGTTTGTGATGGAATTATATATATATATATATATATATATAATTATTTATTTGAAAATTATAACATGTTATAAAATCACTACAAAATAGCCATTTTATTTCAACACTACTAGTGTCTTATCAAGTGATTGTGTGTGTGTGTGTGTGTGTGTGTATATATATATATATATATATATATATAAATATAGTTTTTAGGTAAGCTATATTTATGTGTAAAGTGCTCAATATCAGAGAGAGAGAGCATATTTAAATATAAAAGTTAACATTGAGGTCAACACCAAGCTGCAACAGTTTTCCATGCTTGAACACAACTTTCAGGCCTGGATGACCTGAAGATTTTATTCAAGCATGAAACCACTTGGTGTTGACATCAGTGTTCTCAACATTATATATATATATATATATATATATATATATATATATATATATAGTCATATAGTCATAAATAGTCTTTGTGGAGTGGGAATTGGAAAACTTTAATAATGCTAATCAAAATAGGCATTTAAAGTTGTATATAAGAATAGAAAAAATGAGGAAGAAGGGCAAAGATAAAAAAATAAAAAATACTAAAAAAGGTGAATCAAAACAATAATGATAAAAAAATAAAATTTAACCATCTTATGCAAATTATCCATCATGGGATATGTGATAATTTTCATAATCTGGTTATTACTTCAGGTTCAGTGATTGCTGAACATGTAATAAATAATTGGGTGTGTGCTATGTCATTTACCAAGGATTTCTTTACTATAAACAATAGAGTTCACTCCAATTACCATTTGAGAATACTGGAGACCTACATTAGGTCTAGGCAAATTTCCCTTTGTAAAAAGAAATGGCTGCTAGGCCTTAATATCATTGGAGTCTGCTTAACTTTTTCTCCTGTTGATTCCCTAGCAGTTATCAATTTATGTTTTTTTGTTTTTTTAAATATTGTGTATACAATTTACACATTTGTCCTTGATTGGCTTTAAAGAGTGATGATCGAAAATTAGCCTTTTTTTTTTGTTATTTGCTATTTCTTGTTTATTGTTATTGTTTCATTTCACTTTATATCTATTTTATTATCCTTGTTTTTCTTCCCCATTTGTTTTTTTTTCTCTTCTATACACCTTTAATATGTCTGTTTTGATAGCATTAGTATAGTCCTGTAGTCTCAAATACTATTAAAATGTATGGCTAAATGTTATTTTATAGGCATTTTTGTCAAAGAAAAAAAACGTTATGCTCCTGATTCATGTGCAATTAATGTTTTAAAGTAAAAATAAAATATATTTCATTTTTTCCTGACAATTTTACAATGCAGAAAATGTTAAAAAATAGAGATTATATTTGGGGAGAAAATCCTTCAATGAAATTGCTTTTTCAAGGCGCATATTCGTCTTGTTTGAACATTAATAATAAAAGAAATTATAACCTTATGCTGCATAACAGAAAAGAGGCAGGGCCCAGCCCTCCCCCCCCCTATGAAGAACAAGAAATGTTTTTATGTTAAAAACCTTTCAGTGGATCCAATAAGCATGCACAAAAAATTTGAGGGCTTTAAATGGAAGGGTTTTATTATGTGTGTACTGGGTCAAACAAATTCCTCCCTATTATGTTAGGGTGTCTAAACCACAAACTGTCTCTTTTTCATGACATATGATACAACAAATTAAGAATTTTTTTGTTTCAAAACCCAAAAACTTTTATGATGATTTGTTTGTTTAATATTTTGATAATTTGAAACTTTACCAAAAACATTTTTGGACTTCCTTATAAAGGGAATGAATTGATGAGAAAAAAAAAAAAAAAAGAAAAAAAAAAAAAAAAAAAAGGTAAATTTTGAAATGAGGAATTATATTTCTTACTATTCATTACTATAAATACTCACTATCGATGTTATATTTATAATATTTGTACCTGTCTACTTTCTTTGAGTCATGTCATTGTACTTGATAACCTACTCAGAATTTTAAACAAAACCCTTTTTTCAATTCACATGGGTAGTTTGTTCTCATGCTGGTTTTCATGCTTAGGGGAGATAACTCTTCAGTTAATACTCACCAACTAGTGACAGAGGCATTCCCAAAGCTAAGCAAGATAGTGAGAAATGGAAATATTTCGTCAGAAACAAAGAGTGCCGAATTGATATGTGATATCCATTCTGGACACTCTCCCCACTGATCAGGGAAAACTGAAGGCAGCAGAAATCTGGTTATAAAGAAGGTTACTGGAAATTCCATAGACAGAACAAGTAAGCAACAAGGAAGTCAAAGAAAATGGTAACAGAAAGAATCAGGAAAAACAGCTGAAATTCTTTGGATACATAATGAAGAATGAGGATTTTGAAAATTTAACCCTCATAGAGCATATTGAGGGCAAGAAAGATCTAGAAAGACAGCAAACCATTTACCTGACAAGCTTGTGCGAATGGGTGATGGCACAGAGGTGAGAGCCACAAGGGATAGGCAGTTGTGGATTGTCCATATCCTTATTATTTGTATCTTTCACTGAAAGAGAATATAACTACAGAAATACCAAACCCACCCCAGAAGTATCTCCTACAAACTTGCAGTCTAAAATTTCGTTTTTAACTGAAAATTTTTTTGTGTGTGTGTGTATATATATATATATATATCTCAGACTTTTGTCTTAGCCCTCATCCATTAAATGTAGGAGAGATAACACTGATTTATCAGACTGATTACATCAGTCTGAATTTCTGGGATGAGGAGTTATTTACAGTCAGACTAATGTCCTCATCAACATTTAAGCAAATATGTCCATAAAAGCAGACCAAGAAAGGATTTTTATATCTAAAAATTTTTAATTATATATTAAAAAAAAAAAACAAAACAAAAAACTATGTTCCCATTTAAAAAAAAACACCAAATTCTACCTACAAATGAGATATCTCAACAAGATTAACACAAACAAAAAAGATGTAGTAAAACACAGTACCAGCTAGTATTCCCCCCACCTTTTTTTTTTTTTTTTTTTTTTTTAAATCATTGTGCACATATTTATATATTTTTCTCCTCAACTGACTAAGAGTGATAACCAGTTAACCATTTTCGATACATTTTTTTTTCAATAGTTTATAGTGAGTAATTTCCTTTTATTTTTTATTTACTCACCACCTATTTTTCTTATGCCTCCCCTTTGCTTTATATATTTTTGTATATATTTATGTTTCGATTACAATTCCCATGACCCATCAGGGCATTAGGAGTACCATATGTACTGGAAACACAGTAGAAGTGGTGTTTCCTGAGCAAGATGGCCTGACAGAGTCCAACCCTCTCTTGGCCAGTTTTGAATTCAGAGTTGTCTTTCTCCTAAACTGATTGCCATCCAAGGCTATAGAACCCAGTCTGTCCTGCTATTTACCTCTAGCTGGGGAGGGGAGTGGAGAAGAATAAGATTCATACCTCTCCGAAGGGTCCTAGCACGTAATGATATATCGCTCTTGTAAGTGACCCCATCCACCCTAGGTTGGGGGTCCCCCAGCCCAGCTACGTAGCCTATATTGGCAGCAGTTTTTTGTTAGTGATTGTCACAGCATTCTTCATTCTTGGATTAGTTACCAGGTGTTTGGTGGTCAGTAAAGATATTCAAAATGTCAAAAAGTCCTGTATTTATATATTTTTTGTAAGTAGTGATTCTGTTTTTGTTTTTTTTTGTACATGTACAGAAAGTAGAAAACATTTTTATGTGAAATCTTAATTTTACCACTTAAAAATCCATGAGAACATTACATGACTAGCGCCATTACTTGTATCTGCATGTACAAGAAATTTATTAACTTTTATATAAAAACTACTTTCAGGGTATATGTTATTTATATAAAATTACCTTCATAGTATATGTATAAACTGTTCAAAGCTTAATTTAACAATTGGACAATTTTGCTGTTACACCAGGTATATTCAGCTAAGAAAAACAGAAAAAGTTTATTCAATTAAACCAGTCTACAAGACAACCTCAACGAGGCCTTGGTAGTGAGTGTAGGCACAGATCAGGTGGTTCTCGATCATGTTGACCATCATGTCTACAATGGTGGCTTTCAATGTGCGTTTGGTAGTATGGAGCTGCTGATTGGTTTCCCTATCGACGAAGCCCCAGGGGATTAGAATCAGGAGAGAGAGAAAAATAAAACCTCATCACTTACAGCGTAAAGATGTGTCAGGTAATTGACATCAATTTATAATATAAAGGAAAAAGAAGATTTCTGCCTGAATTTCTCGGATGAGGCTTTTTTCATTCTTTAAATTATTTACCTGTTGCAAATTTAGATAGTGTTTGGCCCTGCATTTATATATTTTTTTTTGTAAAAAGTAATCATGCTTTTTGTACATGTACAGAAAGTACAAAACATTTTTAGGTTAAATTTTAATTTCACCACTTAAAAATCCGTGTCAGCATGACATGACTAGTGTCATTGCCTATATCTGCATGTACACAAAATTTATTAAATTTTATATAAAGCTACCTTCAGGGTATATATATATGTATAAGCTGTGTTATGTAATGTAAAGGGATATCATGTTTATGCTTGGGTTCCATTCCTAATCTGCACCATTTTATAGATGCTATATACAAATTAAATAGCCTGTATTCCAAAATCAGAAAAAAATTTACAAACTGAAGCATTTCGGTCCCAAGAATTTTGGATAAAGGATTCTCAACCTGTAAATAACATTAATAATTTAATATCATTAACAAAATCAGTTCCATTTATATTTTGTGAAACAAATATTGAAATCAAGCAAGATTTGCAGAATTACATTACTTTTTTTTTTTTCTACCAATAAAACTTGGCTTGAAATTTCCCTTGTGATTTGCTTCCTGGTAAATTTAGTGCCAGTTAGAATTCTTTCTATTTATGTGCATGCCTCCCACGAAGGCAAAATGTAACACAGGGCCAATTTAATGTACATGTGGGTCATGATAAAAAGTTGTCCATTTTCCAAAATGTGTGACCTGTGAAGCTTACATTTTAATGCAATAGTTGTCTTGAGGGTCCAAATCCCCAGGATCAGACTTGCTTCATTTATACAAAATCTCAACTGAGAATGACATATACATGATCCCAGCTGAAAGGTTAAACATTTTTCTTCACATAGGCGACCGATTATGATTAAGGAAAAAAAAATTCAGTGATTCTCAAAATGGAAATTTTGCATTAGAAATTAACACGTGACAATCACATTTTTAACCTCCAACTCCACAAAAAAAAAAATTCAGTGATTGTTTTTATTTGAGTGATTTTTCCAAACCTAAAGTCTTCCGTATTTTATGCTTTGTTATTTAATATTTGTAGAATATTTTTCAAGGTATTTTAAAAAGGCATCAAAAGACGTGATTTTTTTTTTCTCTTTTTGTGACTGCTTTGTTTACATTATGGAAAATGTCTTCACTTGGTTGACAAAATAAACTACTTCTAAATTAATGGAAATTTGTTCTTTGTGTAAATCTTTTTAAGTTGTATAAAAAAGTGAGATTGCGTCTTCACATCTTCTCCCCAATAAAAAAAAATGAAATCCTTGCCAGAGTGTTAGATTATTTACAAAATTGTATTTTTATTGAAGTAAAATTTATTAAACAAAATAAAAAATTAAACTTCCATCTTTATGGCCATCAATTGATTTTTTTCTTTTAATCATGTAACCATAAGCAAGGCAATTAATCCACTAAGATCCAAGGAGTTACTGAGTGTTAGACAATAAGAAAAAAAACACTATGAAAGAGAAAATAATTTAGAGAGAAGATAATGATTGACATTGCATTTAAATTTTTTTAACAAAATCAACTGGAAAACAAGAAGCTGAAAGAGTTCCACAAGCAAGAAACGTGACAGAAGAAACAGTTATCATAGAACTTAGTTACATCTAGCCTTTTCAACTGCAAAATGAGACCTTGCCACCAATCTAGCACTGTGCTTAAATTCGTAAGGTCTAGGTACCATAGCGAAAAATTAATCAGAAGAATTACAATGAAATTATTATAGAAAAGGCACAGGAAAGTATTTTATGATGGCGGAAAAGTGATTGAAAGCAAGATATCATGTCGGGACTAATAACATTGTGGATTTTTCTTTGGATTTTATCAAGAATTGGTGAAACGTTGTCACCAATCTAGCACTGTGCTTAAATTCATAAAGTCTAGGTACCATAGCAAAAAATTAATCAGAACAATTACCATAAAAGTATTTATAGAAAAGGCACAGTGTATTGCAATTGTCAAACATTTGTATTGCAGTGTACAAGATAGAAATCAATGTTTATCAAACTATTTATTCAAGGAAAAGTTATTATGGAATTGTATGAAGCTGTTTGACTTGCAATGTTCAACATGATCACCTTTGTAATTAGTACACAATTACAGTTGGGTGACACGTGCACCCAGAGATCTACATAAATGTTTACAAATTTTGCAGCTTTTAGTTTCTGAATGGTATGAAAAACGATTCATGAACCAATAAAAAGAAATAAATCTGGAGGTAGGACTGGTGAGAGTGTTATCCATTTGCATGGCCGGCAATGCCCAATATACTTTCTGAAAAAGTTTTCATGAAGCCATTATGAAACAAAAAAGAATCAACTTTATATATAATTTTACACACTGAGAATGCGATGGATAAATTGTCATCTAAATGATGCAAAAATGAAAATAACCTCATTTTAATAGATATAGTTACCAAAATTCAAAAATATCTTGAAATGCCCAAGAGTAAATTTGTTAAAAATTACCATTGGCTTCAACCATGACAGTCTTCTTCTTTAAGTTGGTGAATACTGCCATAATCCTTGCTTTCAGTTCATCTTTGGTGTTGCAAAGAGTTCTGTTGATCTCTCACTCAACTGCACCCCATACATAATCAAGGGTGTTGCAGTCTGGGGAGTTAGGTGGCCAGATGTAAGTGATGTGGTCGCAGAAATTGTCTTGCAGCCATGACTGGGTTCTCCTGTTTGTGTGGCAGAATGCAGAGTCCTGTTGCCAGACATAGGGCCTTTCAGCAAACATCCTCTTGACCCAGGGCAGCACTACCTCCAAGGCATCCCACAAGGCCTCCATGTTCAGTCTGAGACCCTGTGGGATGATGAATGGAGGCATAACATTGGCATCAGTAGTGATCACTCCAAACACCTTCATAATCACCATTAGACTCATCCAACTCTTTCTGAATCTTTTGTGCTGTCCTCAGATTGACACCCAAATACTCTGAAATGTTCATATTGGTGCTTCTAGTGCAAATGCAAAGCAGTACAGCATGCCATTTCCAAATTTCTAGCAGAGTGAATTGTGTCATGGTGCTCTTTTTCTCTCACAGACAATGCCCAACTGACCCCACTATACTGTGCAGTCAACAAAAAACAGAATACACGTGTGCAAAATTTAAAATATAAAATGGCGACAATTTACCCATCGCACTCTATATATAATTATTATAAGAGATTACAATAAAAACATTTTAAATCGCTACACAAAAGTTTTCATGTTTCAATACTATGATTGTACTTCCTCAGACAATGTTTGGTAACTGGTGATGAAATTAATTTTTAGGGAAATTCAAGAAAGTCTTTGAATACACAATACCTATGTAGTGTATCCTTATTACTGGTGTATTAATGTAATTTTAATGATCCGTATTTGACAATCATTTTGCTTTTATGAGGGGGTGGAGTCTGAAAAGCCTCCAACCTGAACAAATGGGATTTTAAAAAAAAAAAAAATGAAAAAAAAAAGCTTCTGCTATTTAGTCAGATTTTGAGAAAAAAGTCAGGCTTTCAGCTTTTCAATACCTGTTATACAAAGAAACGATTTATTGAAAAATTTACTAATTAAAGATGAATGGACAGTTAATATTGACTAAAAATGTCACAACATACCAGTTTGGAAAGCTCTGATCTAAAATATTCCTTCAGCTGTCTGGGAGGAGTTCAAATCAGAATTTGGTAAGGTGTTTATTTTAGAAATTTTATTTTATTTCTTTTTTACAGAAACTTTATTTCTTAAGAGACTGGAGTTGAATTTCCAGCATTACCAGCATGATAGTTCTGATCACAACAGATGTCTCTTTGTGTATGCACATAACTTCAAACATGTCTACACAGAAGAAAAGTCTGTTTGCTGACAGAATGAAACAGTGTAGCCTCTGACAAGTTTGGTTCTCATGACTACTGGCAGATCTGTAATTGTGTGTTAAGTAAGAATAAATCTTTTATCCTCCTCTCTTTACTCAATTTGAGGTGTTAACATCTGCTGATAAAGCAAAATGCGTTGCTTGTAAATTCTCTTCCAATTCTACTCTTGACTCATCTGGAGTACCTTTGCCTGACTTTCCACTTGAGTGATATGCATATAACTGTCCATGGTTTCTGCTATCATCTCTAAACTGGATTCCCACAAAGCATGTCAACTTGGTCTCTGTAACGAGCATGCGCGGAAACGTCCTTGAACTGCGTGTGTGTGTGGTTGCCGGGCACACCTTGGAGTACCATAATATCTAAATTAAATTTTGACCTGTTTTCTTTCAGTTCAAAAAGACGGCAAACGACTCACGCGTCTTCTTCTTGTAGTCCTCGGTCGAGTCCATTATGGTACTCCAAGGTGTGCCCGGCGACAACACACACCCGCAGTTCAAGGACGTTTCCGCGCATGCTTGTTACAGTCTCCATGCAAGTGTCCTTAAGAAATGTGCTCCTGAACCTGCTCCTGTTCTCTCCAAACTCTACAATAAATGCCTTGCTGCTTCTTGCTTTCCTGCTTATTGGAAATCTTCTGTAGTTCCAGTCTTTAAGGACTGGCAAACAGTCTGATCCTATCAGCCTATTAGCCTTCTACCTCTTTTTGGTAAAGTACTAGAAGCTCTAATTAACTCTAAATTGGTTAAGCATCTCACATTGTGTTTTTTTTTTTCATGTAAGCTATATGGCTTTCGCTTCACAAGGTCAACTGATGTATTAATGATTATTGCTAAGGAGATAAAACTATTGATAAGAATGATGAAGCTTGAGCTGTTCCTTTGGATATCTTGAATACATTAGACAGGGCTTGGCATAAGCTTATGATATTTCTGGATAAATGTTTGAACTGACTCAGTCTTTCTTACTGATTATTGTCGATTTTAACTTTGCAAACAATTTCTACATTATCAGACAAAGAATTATATTCTGTAAAAAAAAAAAAAAAAAAAAAAAAAAAAACGCTAAAAAGACCCAAAAGTGGTCCTAACCTACAATAAGAGGCAAAAAAATGGACACTCCATAGAAAGTCAATAGAAATCAAGGAAATCATGGGCTATACCACAACATTCTTGTTAATCAAATGTGGCTTTCTGCTAAAAAAACATTTTGCCCGAGGTCAACACTTCATGTTCCAACACGATAATGGTCCTAAGCATACTACCTTAAAGAATAAATGTTATCTAGAGAGGAAGTGCAACAAGGGTAAATTAAAACTCTTCCTGTGGCCTAGTCAGAGTCCTGAACCCAATTGAAAACCTTTGGGCCATAATGGGCAAGGGTGTCTGTAATAGGTAAGTTAATACAGAAGATGAGCATTTTTTTTACAAATTAAAGAAATGCTGGAAAAATCTGGCAAAGGACGTTGACTTACTAAAGAATTTAGTCTATAGCATGCCACGAAGAATTAAGGCCATTATTAAAGCAAAAGGTTAGCCAACAAAATACTAAATCATTTTTTGACTTGTATAATGTACATATGTACACCTGTATTAATAAATGAATCTTTTACTCGTTTGTCTTAGTAAAAATTCAAAAAATGACTTTCTATGAAAGCGTCCATTTTTTTTGTGTGTGTGTGTCTGTGAATGAGTGTGTGTGTATGTGAATGCATGTGTATGAGTGTGTGTGTATGTATAAAAAAACTTTAAGAACACATTGCACGCTGAGGGAAAAATGTCCCCAGAAATTGAAACAAGGGCAATTCCTTCCACAAATTGAAATCCACCAGTGAATTTTTTCTTAATCAATGATTTAGTTGTTATAACACAGATAAAATGAATTACTGCATTTCAAATGTTATTAGGTTGGTGCAAAAATAATGACGTAATAATGTCGTTTTTTGACGTATTTTTTAACGTGAAAAAACGACATTATTACATCATTATTTTTGAACCAACCTAATATTTTCTATTTTTTTTTTTTTTTAATTCTACCTCTGATGAATGACTTCTTCACATGCAATAGAGACACTAGAAACACAAGCAAGGATGAATGAATTCCATGTGACACTGAGTAACAGTGACAGATACTGTCTGTAACACACCACAATCACATCACACGTTCAGCTGCTCCTTATCAGAAAATGTACCCGCTTTCATAGAGCCCAAAACATTAGCGGTTGACTAGCAAAAGGAATCATTTGCATAGCTGACACTGTTCGGGTCACCATACTGCCTATTTCATGAGCAAGATGGTAGCTACTTTCTTTCTTCATACCCAGATGTCCTGAGGTTCACACCAGCAGGTCAGCCATTTGCATTCTTTCTACAGAGACAGCACACTAAAGATCATCTCTAACTAATGGGGGTGGGTACCATTATCAGTAGGTAGCTCAGTCTGCATCTCATTTCTACTACACAAGGTAAAGCAATCTAAAGAAAATACAAATGTTTTAATTCAGTATTTGGTATGCAGAAAATGTTTCAGACATTAAAAAATCAACAATACACAAACAAGTTTGTGTAAATGTATTTAGGTTTCATATTTAATTTAAAGCTAAGTATATTTGACTGCAAAAACATTCAAAACAAAACATTTCATTTCTTTTTTTTTTTTTTAAGTAAACCATTGGAAGTGCTGCCAATGCATCTTTTTAAGTTAACCACATGTAAATTCTTTTTGTTGGCCGCGAAGGAAATGAATTCTCTGGTTGTAAACTGTTAAAAGTTGGTAACTTATTTAAAACTTTGCAAATACCTCTGATTGCATACTTGTGACAAAAAGAAAAACAGGAATTATTTTGGTTTGGTACATTGATACTTTTAAACCGTCTCCAAGAGACCAAAAAAAAAAAAAAAAAAAAAAAAACAAAAGATTAGGTATCACAAGTTAATAGCTTTGTTCAAATGGAAGAATATATATGAGACAAACAACCATAGCATATAGTGATTTTCCAAGCATGGCTTGGATGTGGCACAAGGCTGAAAGTAGGAGGCACCCAGTGAGGACCAAACTCACTACTCAGTCACAATTGTTACAAGACAAGCTTGCTAACCATTTTTTGAGGTGCCCAGTAGTGATTTTCCAAGCGTAGCTTAGATGTTGCACAAGGCCAAAAGTAGAGGCACCCAGTGAGGATCAAACTTACTACTCCGTCACAATTGTTCTAGCGGGATAAGCTTGCTAACCATTACACCGCCTTGAGGTTCTCCAACCATAGTATATAGACATTGAACAATAACATTAAAAAAAAATAAGTGTCAAAAGGTCAGTTTTTCTCTTGTTAATTTTATTACTGTGTACTCTCTTGACTCCCTTGGTAACATTTATGTAGCAAATGTATGTTGGTACAGACATAAAAGAAACCCCAGATTGTGTGCAGACATGTTTGTCAACACCAGTTATATTCAGGTTTTTCTTGATAGCAGCACAGCAAGGCATGTCTAGATACAGGCCTCTCTACAATTGGTCAAGATCCGGGTTTTTGTAAGATGCCTCATGCCAATAAAAGTAATGGGAAAACCAGCAGTCAGTAAGTCATGGTGTCTTGTTAAGTCAGTCTTGTGGGCAGTTACTTTGTCTCTTTCACCTTTCTGCCTATTACCCTTCTGTAATTGTTGGGAAAACAGTTGATTAGGTGTTTCTCCCAACCTCAATAAATTCTTATCGCATATTACAACAGTTTGTTTTAAAAAGCTATAATTAGAATTTTTAATAATAAAGATGTTTCCTCACATTATGCATTTTCAAGATTATAAAATTATCTACAACTTCAACGCAATATTTATTCCCATTTTATAAAGATTTATTATTGTATTATGATTTTTCCAGATATTACATTTTCAGCGGACAGTATTTTGTATCTCAGATTACTTCATGTTTTAATTCTCCAATTTTTATTTTAATAATCCTGATCTACAATCAAGGATACCTAAGCAATAGACATAATCAGTAAAAATTGAAGGCATTCTGTAAATTATATACAAGGAAGGAAAACCTTGTCTACCCAATGAATAGGGGGAGAGATCCTACTGTAAAGAGTTCTCTCTTCACCGAGTGCCCTACACTTGTAATCTTGTGCCAAACTAAACTCAGATTAATAAATACCAAAAGGTGGTTAGTTCTGGTTTGGTTTGGTTTATGGCATATCAACCTCAGTGGGTTATTCAATGCTGACAAGATTTTTATTGCTGGTAATATTTTTTTCTTCAAAAATACATTGTTGGTATTAAACTCTATTTTTACAGTTTCATAGTGTTTTGACTAGTTTGGGGGATCAACTATTTTCCCATAGCTGGGACCCTAACAGGTGCTGCCACCCCAGGTTACAGAGGACCTGGGAACACCAGCAATTAAGAACTGGTTTCATACTCCTCAAAAACTCCTGATTAGAAGCCTTGCTGTTGGATGTAGTTTATCGTCTTACCCAGGACACAGTAAAAATTGAAGGCATACAAGGAAAATGTCTCCCCAATTAATAGGGAGATAGATGCACAAAATATTCATTGTTTGTGATCATACCTAAAAATAAAAATGTTTGTTTCAGATGAAGAAATGCTCTCAACCTATTTTAGTGAATTTGTGTGATGAGGACAAATAGAATTGCTTAGAAAATGCATTTTTTTTCTAAATTTACAATTGCAATTGTTACTACACATTATGTATTTATTCAAAATATCTTGTTCAGGCATTTTTTTTTTTAATAAATTTTTAAAAATTTTCATATTTTTTATCCCTTCATAAAATGGTTAATAATAAATATTTCATCACAGTTGGTTCACATATTCTTGTAATCTTGTAAGTAAACAATCTAACAACTAAATAGTCTAACATTTTTGTTATTAAAATTATAATAAATATTGCTGAGGGAGTCAAGATAATATACAGTAAAGACAAAAACCATCCCTTTGACAGTTATTTTGCAGGTCTGAAAGTTAAACATTTCCAAAATAAAAAATAAAGTCACTAGAATTCCATTATTCCCCATAAAAGCCACGAAGAGCTTGGAAAACCTGCAATACCTTTGTAAGTTAGCAAAGGACAGAGATTTGTAGAGGACTGATAAGAGTTTAATTTTTTTTAATCATTTCACCACAAGCAAGGCAATAGAGCCACTAAGACTCGAGGATGATTACTGAGTGTTAGAGAATATGAAAGAAAAAAAACATTATCAACGAGAGACTGCATTATGATTAAAAATATGAATAAAGAATTGCATTTAAATTTTGGAAGATCAAAGTTGACAGAAGCAAGAAGCCAAAAGAGGGTTCCACGAGTGAGAAGTGTGATAGAAGAAACTGTTAGCATAGAACTTAGTTACATCTACCGATTTCAATTATACCGCCATTTTAGTACTGCGCTTAAATTCATAAAGAAAAGTTCATCAGAACAATTACCATGAAACTTTATAGAAAAGGCAATTATTTACAAAATTGCTGATGAGAAATGACTGATTTGCAGTGTGCCTTCAAGTCAAAGCAGCTCTAATGATGATTAAGCTTTCTTTGTAGTATGGCACAAGGTTACAGATATGCAGTACCCAGTGAGTACTCACTGAAACAATAAAATAGTGTAACTTTGCGCCTTGTTAAAGCATTATTTGCTAATCTTAATTTGTGTCACAAATTACATTGGAGGTGATGAGGAGCATGATAATCTCCTATGTGCCATGTCCCTTCAAGGCATTAGCAATCATGGCTCTCCACAATTTCCTATCCTTTATAGCTCTTAGTAAATTTGGTCTTTTTGTTATCTCTCCTAAGCCTTGCTCCACCATCCATTCACTCAAGCACATTCTTTTTTTTCTATGTGCCATGTCCCTTCAGGAAGTAGGTGATCATGGCTCTCCACAATTTCCTATCCTTTGTAGCTCTTAGTAAATTTGGTCTTTTTATTATCTCTCCTAAGCCTTAATCCACCATCCATTAATTCAAGCACATTTTTCTTCTATATGCTATGTCCCTTCAGAACGCAGACAATCATGGCTCTCCACAATTTCCTGTCCCATTGACAGAGTATGGCATGAGGCATTATGGGTAACAATGAACAAAAATAAAAGATGGTTGAAAAGTTGATTCATACTGGATAAGAAAAGAGTGAATATACATATGCACTGTATGTATTAAATCACGCACACAAAAAAATACACTGCTAATAACTCATTCTCAAATTGCTCCCCACCTTAAAAATCAAAGTTAGCCCCATGTTGGGAACCAGGGATGTATACCAAAGCTGTCTTCTGTCCCTACATGCTCTTTAACATCTTCCTTGAACACATGAATGATGCCTTTGCTGAAGAACACCAAGCCAGTGGTTGCAGCAACACAAACCTTTATTTTGCAGACAACTTAGATGGCCTAGCTCAGGAATTGGCAATCTACGGCATGCATGTCACACTTGGCAGGCCAAGCAATTTCCAATGGCACACAGCCGCAAATGACATCACAAAGTCTGAAGCAATAACGACTACAATGCAAAGATATTTAGCTGCTTCAATTTTAATAAATATTACAGTATATATACTATATAGTACTATATAAGATATATTGTAGAATAGGTATATTGACCTTGACTTGTATAAAAATACATATGCTGCTGGCACAGTGAATGATTTTAAAACCCTAAGTCGGCACACAGCAAAAGGTTGCCGACTCCCTGGTTTAGCTGGCAAAGAGGAACTTGTCAGTCTGGTGAAGAACCTGGATGAAACAATCTCCAAATATTGAATTGAGATTAATACAGAAAAAAAAGAAAAAACTCATGAGGAACAATGATAAAGGGGCTTTCAAACAAGATAAAAGGTTGGAGGTCAGGAATGTGACAATTCAAATAAAACTAAATTTCTGGGCTCTAGAATAGAAAAATGTCATTTAAAATATTGAAAGTCTGAGGAGAAATTAGTTTGAATCTAGGTGATAAAAAATAAGTCAATTTTGAATGTTGAATTTCAAGGTAGGCTGATACTCAGAAGATTAACAAAAAAAAAAAAAAAAAACAATCTTCAACCAGTTTCCTCCCACTAAACTTATTTATACTGGAACAAAGTAAAACTTATTAAAATAAAATTAAAATAAAAATACGAACTAAATATGCCTTCTTTTTCCATGGCAGATTTAAAACAGAATTAGGATTCAGACTATTGTTAAATTCAGCATTTCAAACAGTTTTTCTATATAACAGGAAATTACCTCTTTCACATGTAGCAGAAAAACACAAATTACAGATAA
Organism: Acanthosepion lycidas; assembly: GCA_963932145.1. Classification (NCBI taxonomy): domain Eukaryota; kingdom Metazoa; phylum Mollusca; class Cephalopoda; order Sepiida; family Sepiidae; genus Acanthosepion; species Acanthosepion lycidas. The sequence continues at coordinate 10,112,039 of OZ010599.1, forward strand.
ATTAAAGCCAAATTTACACAATTATTGAAACATATCTGACTACACACATGCCACCCTCTACTCAAAACAAATTTTAAAAGAAACACAAATATATCAGACGGCTAGCCATTATTGAGGCAAATCTTGTTTGCCACAGATCCTTTCAACTACATCTGCAGATTTCCCTTATATAGGGAATAAGAACCCGGACAGAAGAACACCAACAGAAAGTGGAGAGAGACTTCACACACACACACACACAGCTAACTGCCCATCTGACCATTAGGCTTTGTAAACAATCTCCTGTAAACACAGTAAATGAATGAACCCTATCAAGACAGTAAGCAAAAAGCAATAATTACCAAGCAGTTAGCAGGGGTTAAGCCTACTCCTTTTTCATGCTCTCGCTTCGCACCTAATACACAGCACATTCAACCAACTACAGTATACAACTTACCAGAGACATTTTTATAACTTGTATATAAAAATAAATCTTTGGTCATTTAAACTGTCCAAGTTTGTTTCTTCTACTCCAACCTTGAGATCAATACACCACCGTTATTTATTCCACCTCATATTCTGAGCCCTCGTTTGGATTTGATACACATCTGAATGTAAAGCGAAAAATGACGCCTGAAATTCATTTTTAACTATTTTTTCGTTAGTAAAACAGGAAATTTATTATCGGTGAATGAAAATGCATGTATACATTTCAATTTAATTTATTTAAATGAGAGCAGATAATTTCATTTTGGATGAAAGACTTTTCAAATCCAAAAGGAGGGATTGTAAAGTGTGTTGATTAGTACGTCGGGTTGATCAATTGTAGAATGTACTGCTTCTCGAGTGTTGTGGTCACCAATGTTGAATGGGTTAAATAGATAATGCGGCTGCGTGTTGAGAAGGTAATCAACATTCATACATAATACTTAAAACATCAAGGAAAAAGAACAATGAGAACCAATTTTGTTTAACAAAGAAATATGTATATTAAATTCAACAATAATACAAAGTAGTTGCAATATGAGTGAAAAAGGGAGAAAAAAGTAGCTTCCCCTTGACTGTAAGGAAATGTCTTAAAGAAGATTTGTCTGAGTAAATGTTCAGAGTTCAATGTTGAAAATAGAATATTTCTTTCAGAAAATTGTTCAGTAGTTGCAACCTACAAAGTTGATTTAACTTGGTGTGTCCACTGAGAACTGGTGGTGTGTCACATAAAGTTCTGTAGTGTGTATGTACGTGCGGAGTGATTCTGTGGTTCTGAAATTACTACTACTGGTTTTTTGGAATGCATCCATATTTATACTATCTGGAGTGGCTCCAAAAAGAGACGCTTAGTACATTTTTGAATATACATGAAAAATATCCTATTGGACGGAAAATGGACCAATCAGCGATTTTGTAGCAAAGCTTGTTTTGAACAAAGTGTAGGAACAAATTTACTATGGTGGAATGCGATAGATAAATTGTCCTGTTATTTTTAAGTATGTATTTATTGACCAATTAGAATTGGAGAAAATGTAGGCGTGGCACTACAGGATCATAATATGAAGCTATTTAAAAATATATATAAAGGAGAAATAAGAGATAATTCAGAAGTATGCAGAAATTGTTTGAAACACTAAATTTAACAACATCCGCAAGTAAGTTTAAATGTCACTTAAGATTTCGAATTAAAGTTGCCCAATATTTGCAGCCGTGTATAAAAATTAAAAATGTCGCCATAAGTACAAACAACAATCTTTTCGGGTGACCCACTATCTATTGTAGCTTTGGATCTGGAAATGTTCTAAGAAAAAAAAATTATTCAAGGAAAACAAAACCATTTCTTTTTTAAGTATATCCCACTAAAATTTAAATAAAACTAAGTGACTGACTTCAAATAAATTAACTTTAAAAGACGATGTTGAATGTCGAGAAACTAATTAGTTATTTATTTTTTTAGTCACTAGTGCAAATAAGTTTACCATAATTAATTGATACTGAATATTTATTAAATGGAACTGAATGAAATGCCTCCCTCATTTTTCACTTTCGTCTTTTTCGACAATAAAAATTTAAAAAGACAGTGTGGACACTTTTTTTTTTCACAATACATTCATAAAAAATCATTGTCTTGTTTTCTGTTTGAAATTATGATTAATTTAAAAACTTTACAAAAAAAAAACATTTCTACAGTATGTAACTTTTTGTGAAGTATTAAACAAAATTTCATTCGAAAATAAAAAAATTTTTTTTAAATAAACTTAAAATATATTCTGTATTACGTTGAAAAACTAAAACGTTTGGATTTTTAACTTTTGAAAAGTAAAACTGAAAAGTGTTTCATTGAAAAAAAAAAAAAAGACGTCACGTCACATTTAAGGAATAACAATATAAATAATTTTTAAAGAGAATTTAACGTTTACGCAAAATTGAACGTACTTGCCTATTCAGCTGAGAAAAGAGGGTTTTCTTGACAGTTTAAGTACTTAAAATTAAAAAAATTGCTTCAGCGTCAGTCATGGGAATCTGGTAAAATTTGCAAATGACTGAAGCTACTTAGAGTTAACTCCCTTAGATCAATTGATGACTTGTTAAATAGTAGTGGAGTTATTAAAATAACGGGATTTTTTTTTACATAGGGATCAATTATCGAGGGTCAGGCTGTTCTGTAAATGTTACACACACACTTTATATATATATATATGTGTGTATGTGTGTAAAAATACAGAAATAAAAAATACATCCAGAGAGAATATAAATAAGACAGTCACTAAAAAGGAAAACCTTTCTTTGGAAAGATGCTTTGTCTCTTGAGGACATTTATCAAGGTAGATGGGGATTTTTACCTTGATAAAGCTTATTCAGACAAATTGTGACTTACCTTGATAAAGTTCAAGGGACGAAATGCAATGGTAAAAAAAATTCCTTTTGTTGTTTATCTATCTATATATATCTATGCAAGGCAAAAAAGAAAATTACTAACCATTAAATAAAAATAAAATGAAACATTAAATAAACAATAAATTATAGCATATGATACAAGCCTCTTAATTGCTGGTTTTCCCAGTTCTACCCTGATCCGGGGTAGTAGTACCTGTTAGGGTCCCAGTTGTGGGTAAATAGTCCCCAAATTGGGGTTAAAAGTGTAAAAATAGATTTTAATACCAGAAATACTTTGTAAAAAAAAAAATTATTACCAGCAATACATTTTTGAAAAAAGATATTACCAGTTATACATTTTTGAAGAAAAAATATTACCAGAAATAAAAATTTTGTCGGCATTAAATAATCCATTGAGATTGATATGCCGTTAAAACAAACCAAACATATGCAAACATACAAATAGTCCGAACAGCGTAAATAATACTAAATATAGTGTACCTCATCTCAGAAATAGATACTCAAGAAATTTTGTATTCGATTTCCAATAGATATTTTCATTATTTTTATTGGGGATACTTATAAAGTCTGAAGGTTCGTTTTCCTTTTTTAGGTTTCAAAATAAAGTCTTTATGTCAGGAGTCAGTAAACCCCGCCAACCTGAGTCACGTCCTGCCCGCCAACTTAAACGTAGTAAGGAATTTGCATTTTTTGTGTTAATTTAATTAACAATCAACAAAAAATGCAAACAATTAACTTAAATGTTATCCTGTTTTATTCCTGCAGTAAAATAAGGAACCTTGTTTAAATAATGTAACAGTAACTTCGTTTTTTCTTTAAACCTCCAGACCAAGGCTGCCTTCTGGACAGAGCGGTCTGAGGCAATATATTGTAGACTCGTCTTTTTCCTATCACCCCTAGTAACAGAACAGTCTATATCTTACGCCTACGTACGGAAAACTTCAACTAATTAAAACCGTACTAGACGAACCAACAAATCTCATTGGTCAACGACACTATATTCTGAAAGTTTCACGTGCAAAACGAAATTGCGCCAAAACTTAAGTGAGCCGATTTCGGACTTTCAGAGCTTATAAAAGAAGACGCCGACTGACCCAAGCAGTCAGTGACGAACACCCACAGAGAAATTGCCAACATACTCCACGAGACTCGAAATCACGATTTTACTGCGCAAACGTACATCAACGCTGACTCACTCACAATTTAAAATCAACCAACTCTGTGAACATCGATTCTCGAACATTGCTTATCCAAAGTGAATTATATTCACTACCTATTAAGTAAACATCCATGTGCGAGCAACCTTAAAAACATTACAGTCAAAGGTAGATCACTCCTTAAGAACTCCTTCTAAAAAGACACTTAATATTGACAATTCTAATACCAACACAAATCTAAAACGGACTGCAAATGAACGAACGATTACAAAGAGAGACATTCTGAAACCTAAAACATCATACACATTTTGCCAACATAACATATGCCAATTATCCTACTTGTATATTGTTTTGAATTGTATATAAATGTTTTATTAGTTTCTAATTGAATATGTCTTGTTCTTAATCGTATTTTAAATTTCGTTTATTTATTTGTTGTGGATATAGAAAGTCACGCCACCTACACAAATTCCTTCTGATTCTTTCAAGCATAATTAATAAATTCTGCACATCCCCAACAATATCCTCCAGACACTGTATAGCTGTTTGGCCCGATCTCTCCAAAACGTTGCCACCCTTGCTTTGTTGTTTTGTTAGATTTTATAGTTTTATATTTTGGTATGAAGTTTGTTTCCCTTTAAGAAATTAAGGAAATTGATTGGTTTGTGTTTTGAAAGAGTTTGTGGACTCTTCCACAACAAGCGAATTAACCCCTGCTAGGAAATGCACTATTGTTATAATTTTCACCATCACAATCTTGCAAAATATATAACAAGTATTCATTGGTCAATCACCTTCAATCTAGCTTGCTGATTGGTCACTTCCGATCAATCAAACCGCCTGCACGCGACCAATCTCTTTTCCCGCTCAATATGCTGGGAGCCTCCCACGTGTTACACGACCATTATATAAACAGAATACGTGTAAGCTCCCTGGGTAGTTTCTTTTCATTCATCTCTCGCGCGTCTCATTCCTTGCTAGTAAGTACCAAGATGTAATCTTCAAGAACTCCCGTCTTAACCATTGCGGTCAGATGTTAAAGACCATTACCAACATTCACGCAAGTACGAACTCTGAAATCTCTTCTGAACTTTTACCAACTTGTACAATACACAATTCCAAACATGCTAAAGAAACTTTATTCTTCTAAATTACAATTTAATATTACTTCCTTTTAATATGAACTCCGGTACAACTATTACCTAATCAAAGGAACACGACTCTTTTTAGTTCGCATGCATGTATATCAAATATTAATAAATTCAATTGTTATGTTTTGAAATCATTCCATTCAGTTTTGTATTTTATACTATGTGTTATTTGCGTCAAATATAAATTGCATTGCGTCCACGCATTGTCCTTAATCCCACCTTTCCTAGCCAAAGTTAAATATTGGTAACACAATCACTACAATAATGATGACCCCGTCGTTCGACGTTCACAACAATAATGGTAACACTGTCACAACAAGTTCTTTTATATTGTTTTCTTGATAATATTTTGTTCAAGTTTGGCTGAGATGATGGAAACTAAACATGTTCGATTGTGAGAGGTACTTGATGTCAATTGCATGATGGGTGTTTCATTTTTAGTAGATATGAATGTCAGATGTGTAAGTTCTATTCAAAATTTAGATAAAATTATTACCCCCGTCTTATGTTTCTGGAACCTGGGAGTTATTATTCGATATTTGGTTGTTTATTGTATAGCGTTATATTTTGTTGGAAAAAAAAACTTTCGACACAGTAAAAGGTGGGGACCCAGAATAGAGCAGCAACAGCCTGGTAAGGGTTGCAAAAGGAGGAGTCCTCTTGCGACCCACTCCTATTAGGTCTAGTAACTGAGAAGAAAAGTAATAATCTTTCAGCACGACAATTAACCAGTCACGAGTCAGTTGGTAGAAAAAAAAAGTTTGGTGAGAGTACGGAGGACGATTTTTATAAGGAGACTAACCGCTTCCCACAAACCTCCTCCTACCAAGACCATAAGTATCAGTTGGTCACTTGCTTCCAGTTTAGCTGGGCACAATTCTCCCGAGGCTGAAGCAACCCGTCCGTAAGTACCCCACTCTCTCTTCGTCTTTCCTTTTCTTCACAATTTCGAGTTCTACATTGCTTGAAATTTTTTTAATTTTTTTTTTAATATATATTTTTATTTTGTTTTTGAAGTCTGTATGGGACAGAGCCGGCTCATATTACCCTCGAGCTCCCAGAGCGGGGTTGGGACTGTGTGTGCACTGGGCATTGCTTTATTAATTTATTTTTCCCAATGTGTTGACTGTGACATTAATAATTAATATATATATATATATATATATATATATATATATATAACTTGGCTAGAACCGGCTCATCCCATCCTGAGCCCTTCTTCCATAGATCACTTAACAGGATACGACCTAGCATCGAGACAGGAAAGTATAAAGACAAGAAGTCAAAGACTCTTGCTGCTTCTTAGTGTCGCTTTGTGATGTGAAAGCATTAGGGTCACTACTTATGAGAGAAATATGCTGTGTATCAGTGAGGGTATTATAACAGTAGAGCCCAGCATTTCCCGGGGATGTAACAGTAAGAGATAGATCAAGTATCGACCATCATAAAGACTGAAAAATAAAATTGACAAAGATTATTGTTTAAGGTTGACGGACACGCATGTCTTAATTAGTTTGGTTTTTTGTTTTGTTTTTTTGTTTGTTTTTTTTTACGAATTGGTCAAACCCAAACTCAAACAAAAACATTGTTTTCAATCGTTATGAGTCTACCGATTGAATAGAATTTTATTATAAACAATTGTCTTGTAAATGGAATTTTTAAAGCATTCTGAATGTAAAAATAAAGAAAAAAAGTGTGCAAGACAATAAGAAACACTACCTGCCAAAAAAAAGTGAAATTTTGTTGAAATCAGTTGAAAAATATAGGAAATCCGATCCCATATATAAACGAACACACACACACAAACAAACAACCTGGGTTTTATAATAAGTATAACTCGATATGAGTTGTCTCCCTTTCATTCTGGCGACAGTGATGCCTCTTAATCATGTTTTCAAATTGATTTCATGCAAAAACAATTGTTTTTCCAATTTTTGGCGCTGTCAGAAGCACCGCATTGTAATTTTACGTGGTCCTGTGAAGTTTTGTTGAAATCGGTTGAAAAATGTAGAAAATCCGATCCAATATATAAACGATCAAACACACACACAACCTGGGTTTTATAATGATTATGATCCAAGCACTTTCAATCAACCCATGTCTGCTCAGTGTACCATCCGTCTTCATTTTGTTCAGAATACTCACAGCTACAAGACTGCTGCTCAAACCCTCCCAGTTGCAATCGTTCCCTGGAAAGGGCATATAAATTTCATAGCTCATCTGGACTATCACTGGTCATCACCAGGTTGTTCACGTAGAACCGATTCTCCATCATACGTCTACAAGAATCCAAAGGAAATTGAGCAGCATGGTGCCAGAGAACCTAATTCAGTATGAAGGAGCTAGACGTGAATTCTACGCAGCCTACTCGTTGTTTTTCAAGAAGAAACAGAACCTTTTCTTATCGACGTCCAACTCCAGGCAGATCATTAAGAAGGCCTTCCTGATATTCGCCAACACAACGTGACTGAAAAAGCCCATCCATACAGACAAGGCACTAACTGAAGGGGTCCTAGGTGCTGAATTAAATCTAGTGCAACGATGTCATTAATTGAAATAAAATTGGTGCCTCTGTAAAACCTGCCTTCAAGGGGACAGTTGTTACATTGAAATTCGTTTAAAAGGGAATCCAACTCATTAAGGTGCACTGACAATGTCATCATCCACTCACTGGGAGTGTAAGTGGACAACTGAAATCAACATTGATTTCCAAGAGTATCTCCTTGAAGTGCTTATCACATTCTCCAAGTAGTGTTGATAACTTTGATTCACAATCAAGCCCTAAGGGGCTTCAAAACTTCACTGGACAGATAGGTTCACCAACTACCAGTGTCCAACAATTAGCAGAGACACTTTCACCATTTGTTATAGTGGAACACACCTATTCTATAGTTAATAAACTCTCCCACCTATAATAAGTAGGAGTAGTAAGAGTAACAAGTCAATCGCGGAGTTTGCTCAGTCAGTCATATCGGACGACCGTTAGTCGGATATTAAAGTATCAGCGACCACCACTAGATTACTGCGTCATTACCTATTATATCAAGTTCCTAACGTTTTGTACGTCGAACCTATTTTAGGACCGACTTAGTACAAATAAAAGCCTCCACTGTAAAACCACTACTTAACAACTTGGCGACGAGGGATTCGTACTCATACGGAGGAAAGAAAAATTCGTTCGCTATATATACAACATTTGGCGACGAACGTATTCGGATTCATACGGAGGAAGAAAAACATTTGTACTCCATAACACACTTGCCCACGAGGATTCGAAATTCATACGGTGGAAGAAAAAAAATTTCACCCGCCATAACAAAAAAAAAAAGAAGAAATTACGAGTATTCAAACTCATACGAAAAAAATAAATCGCTCGCCACATTATTTGGTGACGAAATTTGTACTCATACGGAGGAAAAAAAAAAACTTGCTCGTCACAATTTTCGGCGACAACATCTCGGATTGACACTTAAAAAAAAAAACTTGGCAAAGTTTTTCAAAAGACAAGAGAAAAAAAAATGGCAAAGATTTTCGAAAGACAAGACGTCAACTTAGTGACGAAAAAATCTGTCGTATTCTCAACTGAGAAAAGAATTTTTTTCTCGATAAGACAGTTTGCTCAAATAGGTCACGAATTGCAAATTCGTAGGATCAACCTCTACAATATTTAAGCATTGTGTAAACTTTTTGCGAAGATGGAGGAATGCAAAAATATATTCCAGGAATTTTTTAAGTTCCAGACGGAACAACAGATGACAATATTAGAGCAACAGAAAACATTCTAGATGCAACTACAGGAGGAAACTTTTAATAGACAGATGCAGTTTCAACGAAAAATGGAACAAATACATAAGGAGTTTCAAAACAAAATTCTGGAAATAACTGAGAAGAGGAAAGAGAAAAATCTACAAAATGATTCTTTCCCAGAGAATACAATATGAAATTCAATTGAAATATTTACGTACAGTCCAGATGAAGAAATAACTTTTGAGGAGTATTATAAAAAATATACGGATGTGTATAACGAGGACTGCCACTCGTGGTCTGAAGGAAAGAAGGTTAAACTTCTTTTAAGCAAGTTAGGAACTGCTGAGCATAACAAATTGGTAAACTACATTTTACCGAAAAAAAACTAGCGAGTTGACGTTTACCGAGGCGGCAAATATATTAAGTGAATTATTTAGTAAAAAGACATCTTTGTTTCACAAGAGGTGGAAATGTTTGTATCTGATGAAAGATGACGAACAAGACTATGTACGCAGCCAATGTGAATAAGCATTGTGAAGAATTCAAGCTGGAAGGGTTAAGCGCTGACAATTTTAAGTGTTTAGTGTTTGTTCAAGGGCTGGTATCGGAAAGAGACGAAGAGTTGAGGAAATTAGTACTGTCAAAATCAGAAAACGAACCAAGGATTTTGATACAGAGGTTGGCAGAAGACTGCACAAGATATGTTAGCATAAAGAAAGATTCAAAAAAGATAGAACAGACTGGTGTTTCGCATGTAAGAAAAATACGCTACAAAAAAGAAAGTCAGTCTACCAAAAAGAATTTCTAAAATGGCGGATTATCAAACAACAAGTAAAATACCAGAGTAAAATAAACAAAAACTCCCGACGCCATGTTTTGCTTGCGGTGAACTTCACTGGTACAGATATTGCAATTTTAGGAATAAAAAATGTTTCAGCTGTGAAAGAGTGGGGCATAAAATCTCGCACTGCAGGTCAAAATATAAGGACAATAAAAGAAGAAAATTAAAGTCCGACGAGGTGAACGAACCAGAAAATTTGTTACCATCGAAATAAGTAATAAAAAAATAAAAATGCAACTCGACACTGGTTCCGACCTATCTATCATAAATTTGCATACGTGGAAGAAGTTGGGGAAACCAACTTTAATAAAAACAAATAAAATCGCGAGGTCAGTGACGGGAGAAAAAATACAATTTATTGGAGAATTTGTTACAAACGTCACGTTAAATAAAAAAAACGCGAAAAGCTAAACTATTTGTCATAGAAAATACCACGAACTTACTTGGTACGAATTGGATAACAGAATTTCAATTATGGGATCTTCCGATAAATTCTATCTGTTAAAAGGTTGAAAGTTTAAACTCAGAAGATCAGAAATTAATAAAGAAACTTAAGGAAACATTTCCTACTGTTTTTCTCCAGGTTTGGGAACGTGTACCAAGATGGAGGCAAAATTCCAGCTAAAGAAAACGCTCAGGCGGTATTCAAAAAGTAAAGGAATGTGCTGTTTGCTTCAATTGAACAGATAGATAAAGAATTGGACAGATTAGAGAAAACCGGTGTATTTAAAAAAGTTGAATGGATAACACCGACGACATACGTGAAAAACAAGCTCCAGAAAGTAAAAATGAAATCGACACCGAGAAAAACTGGCGAGCGAGTTACCTGCAGCCAAGGACATGCAGTATTATTAAATGATTTAAGTCAACTGAAATCACTACAGAAAACGTTAAGAAGCACAAGATCAACAAAAGGGAAGCTAGAGGCTGAACAAATAGAACCACAAGAAGAACCTACAGAAGCTGTGACTTCATCATTAAGAAGCTCAAAGCGGAAGGTTGTTTCTGGTAGCATTATGGAGGTATCAAAAAATAGAAAAGGGAAAAGCGGATTGGCAATATGTACTTGGTGAAAGGCGAAAAATTCACGTGCAGTAACCAGATCAGACGACGTTTTTCAGACGTGGGTGACAGCGGTCACGCGGAAAAAATGCCGATGGAGGTGATTTTCAATACGTTTGATCTAACAACGCCTGCAACAATTTTACCTGAGGTACGCCGATCCAGAAGAAAAAAGAAAGGCAACTGATCATTTAAAAGTGGATCCAAAACGTAGGAGATACGCTACGATGTTGCTAAAAAAATAAAGAAAGAAAGAAAGAAAACAGGTTACTCCTTCGGAGTAAAGTTATAAGGGGGATGTTACAGTGGAACACACCTATTCTATAGTTAATAGACTCTCCCACCTATAATAAGTAGGAGTAGTAAGAGTAACAAGTCAGTCACGGAGTTTGCTCAGTCAGTCGATGTCAGACGACCATTAGTCGGATATTAAAGTATCAGCGACCACCACTAGATTACTGCGTCATTACCTATTATATCAAGTTCCTAACGTTTTGTACGTCGAACCTATTTTAGGACTGACTTAGTACAAATACAAGCCTCCACTGTGAAACCACTACATAACACCATTTCTACCAAAGCATACACATAAGACAGGCGGGAGATTAGTTGAAATCCCAGAATAAGTACGGAATATAGAGTCAACACGGAAGGAAGAATCCCTCCGATTGGGCTTAGATCGAGGCTCAGATTCCGCATCTCTAAAGGAGCCCCGATCAGGATTATGGGCAGTGTCCGAGGGATTACCCCCACTTGATAAGGAGACGTTTAATCGCCTACTTGGTATCCCCTAAGACGGAAGACAATATGGGAATTCTCTTACCTGAGAGCTGAATCAATTCGTCCTTAACTTATCTGGGGAAATTTAGGGAAAAGGATTTTTGCCATGAAGCGAGCTACATAAGACTGATCATTCGAGAAAGCGCAGTTGAAAGAACCTGTGAAGAAAAGGAAAGAGGAAGAGAGAGGTGGGTACTCTTGACGTGTTGCTTCAGCCTCGGGGGAATTGTGCCCAGCTAAACTGGAAGCAATTGATCAACTGATACTTATGGTCTTGGTAGGAGGAGGATTGTGGGAAGCGGTTAGCCTCCTTATAAAAATCGTCCTCCGTACTCTCACCAAACCTTTTTTTTTCTTTCTGCCGGCCGACGCGTGACTGGTTAATTGTTGTGCTGAAAGATTATTACTTTTTTTCTTCTCAGTTACTAGACCTAGTTGGAGCGGGTCGCAAGAGGAGGGCTCCTTTTGCAACCCTTACCAGGCTGTTGCTGCTCTCTTCTGGGTTCCCCCACACCGCCTTTTACTGCGTCGAAAGTTTTTTTGTTTTGTTTTTTCAACAAACCTTCCAACTCCACCAGAAGTGAGGCTGTCCTAGATATGAATTCAAAGATGAAAAAGACTTCTCTCGCTTAAGTCCAGTATGTGTCGGAAAATGTTGTTAATGATTTCAGCTTCATCCAGATATTCATCCTGCAGGATATCGAAGGCCATTCGATAATTTCTATTGCTGATATTGAGCTGGTTGATCAGCAGTAAGGCCTTCCCATACAGTGAACATTTTAAAATGTTTAGCCTCTCAGCATTGTTGGCCACGCCTGGTACACTATTCTCAAAATGAGATAAGTTTCAGAAACTCATCCAGTCAGTATGCATTTCCTGGCCAATGAACGTAGAGCCAGTAATCTGGATCTGTGGTGGTTTGACGACGAATGAAGACGGACTCCTATCCATGTCTTGAGGGGAGGTGTCTGGAGACAATTTCAGAGAATCAGTTGTGGCAGGGAGGAATTTAAGTTCCAGATCCTCGAGCTCTCTCCGGAATCTTAATGAATACTTCAAGGATAACTTCTCGATATCCACCCAGTCTTCCTCAGAAGTAGACTGCAGTTGCAATTCGTTGACGCAGATCTCTACTTGAAGATCCAAAAAAATCTTCAGAGTTCAACATCCAGATTTGTCCTGATCTTTGATAGTAGAAGAGAAATCTTTCTCAGTAATCCTTCCCTTCTATTATCCATATCAGATTCGTGCGAGATTAATATTTTTTCGCAAAATGTAGAGAAGATATCAACTCAAAAAAATGTCTAGAGACAGTGCAGACCGATGAAAGGAGCAAAAGTACTTACCTTAAGTTGCGAAAAAATATTTCCTTCCGCGACGTAGCTTAATCTTCTGATAACTTGCATTGGGTAGCGAAGATAAGGGAAAACATTTCCTTTATAACCACTTCAGGGATCATGTGGTAACAAGCCATGAGACCCCTGTAACTATAAAAAAGTTAGTAAAAAGTTAGTTAAAAAAAACAGCTTTTAGTCAACAAGAATCGAAATTTTTATATCATGGCGTATTTTTGTAGGTTCCTCCGATAAGTATGTGGTATTGTGGTATATGTAGGATTGAATGGCGATGAATGAGTTCTTGTGGTAAATGGAACAATTGTATTGGAGGAATGGATCATGATCGTGATTAACTAGGAATAGGATAGTTAGCGAAGACCAGCCTCTCCCCACTTCCCCTTTCGGCCATATGTCACAATTATTGGATATTATATACAGTAATAAATATACAGTAGTAAATATTTAGTCAACAAAATTTCAACAACCCAGTTAAGTATATTATTCCTTCCCTCGCCCGAACCGTCAATTTATCCACGGTTTATCTGATGTGGTACCCTGTCATCCAGCAGACGAACGGTACAGCTTCCATTGTTTGTGTAATATGAGAAAATTCAATTAACTTAGGCAAAATAAATACAACGTTGTTAATTAGCAAGGTATCATAAGAGGAACTGGATGCTTCTGGAAGTGTAAACAGCACTAACCAAATGGTCGCCTTACATAGAAAAGGAAATTATCATAGAAGTTCTCTTACCTCTTCTTGCAGGTGAAATTTTTAAGTCTTCTGCTTTCTCTTGTTTTGATTTTTTGGTCTTCTCTTTTCATCACCGCTTGACTTTCTCAGCAATCAAGCAACTGGGAAAATCCTTATTTGAGTTACGTTTGTTGCTAAATTGTTATTTTATTTTTTGGGGGGAGGGTTGCTGATGCCGAGTGACAAACGTTCCCCAGGCAACAGACAAAGAAATTAATATTTATTGTATCAAAATATACAATTTTGGCACATGGCCTGAAATGGGGAGAGGTTGAGGATGGTCGGCACTAACTATCCTATACCTAGCTAATCCGATTCACAACCCATTCACTCATTACAATTTCCACATTCACCATAAAACTCGTCCGTCACCACTCAATCCTCCATACACCACAATACCGCATTCTCGCAAGGAGGAACCTACAAAACGCACCCCATGCCATAAAAATTTTAATGATAATAAATAATACATAAAAATCTAATCATGAAGAATGAGAGGGGAGGGAGATGGACCCAATAACAAACTAAAAATCAACACAAAGCAAACTAAACATAACTGATGTTAGTAGGGCCCGTCCAACCCCCAAAACAGAGAGGCCGATGTATTCTGCCCATGGGACAAAATCAAGAGACACTCTCGCTAAGGGAACGGGAAAAGGATAGAAAAATCATACGGGCATGGGAAAATATAAAGCTGACCCAGACGAAATAAAAGGGGGCCAAAACAAACTGGGGTGGTTGGGAATCTCAACCTGGATCATAACCAAAGATGTGGCCGGGAACAACACTTACATTAACTAGGTACACAAAGCTTGTCTAACCTAACTAAGGGGAGGGCTCCACAGGAAACCGCCCCGATGTGACGTCGGCTTGACCTAAAAGAGAAAATTAAGGCTAGCCCCGTTCAAACGAACCAAGGTCGTCTCAGTCACCCACCTTTCGCTGAAGATTGTCGAATGCAAGCGTTTTCTATCAGTTCTGATTTTCATCTTCAGCTGATGCTCAAAGAATCGGATCAGATCCTGATGAGAAAGACGGGTGCCCCGCAAGACTTCCTCCTGTCGCGTCGTCCAAATCACCATTCGAGCCGTGACTAGCAGCGTCAGAAACACCATCCATTTCACCCCGGAATACGGGGGCGACACATTGTTACACGCGTATACGCGATCAATGGGCACAAGCTTTTCGGGAGCGAGACGAGCCGTCAGCTCGCCGACATGGTCCCATAAAGGGTGGACCCGGGGGCAATGGTAGAAGACGTGCAAAGCCGTTTCTTCTAAACCAAGGCCACACCGTTCATAGTCCAAGCCAATCGCCAGGTAAGCGAAAACTCAGGAGTACTGAGGTAATCGGCCGCTGGCGCCCAAGACCAGTAGGAGCGAAATTCATCCTCCGACAAGCCGAGCGTATCACGTAGGGAATCCTTTGCGACCCCCCTCCACAAAAAGACGATAGAAGACCCTCCTAGGCCGTAAAATGTCACTGGACCGAGGAACGGCCAACAAGGCCGACCGACACTCGCGAAGGAAATCCGATTGATCCTGGGGCTTACGATGGCACTCAATTTGCGAGATGGGGAGATTAATAGTAAGGCGAGGGAACGCGTCCCTAACAATCCCCGCCATAATCGGATTTCCTCCTGTCAACGCGCGGTGTAGGAAAGCCAACCTAGCGGCACGTTTGTGGCTCCATAAGTGTGGCATTCCCAGCCCCCATGACACGGACGTTGTACACAGACTCGTCTGTCGACCCGATTCCCGCGTCCACTTCATAAAATGGAGGATATCGAGCGCTTGAGCGGCTTCCCGTGGTCTTCACAGAGAGGAAGTACGGACAATCGATAAAGGATAATCGGGAAAATGCATGGCGCACACACCTCCGCCCTGCCCTTCACGGTCAACCTTCGTCGACGCCAAGTTTGACCGGCAGCGTCGACCTTTGCTCGTACTTCAGACCAATTTTTCTCCAGTTGGAGGTCGGGTCCAAACCACACTCCAAGAATGCAGACAGGACCGTCCGTCCAACCGAAGCGGCCCGGAAGACCCCCTTCCAGGCACCTAACCGCAAGCCGGACGATTTGTCGCGGTTAATCTTGGCCCCTGTCACTTTCTCGTACCGGTCAAGCGCCTTCAGAAACCCTGGCTCGAGTCCCTCCAGGAACGGCGATTCCGCATAGGGCCGAACTGCACGCCTCGACCCTCAGCCGGCGAAGGAGAGGCTCCAACGCCAAAGCATAAAGTAGAGGGGATAGTGGACAACCCTGACGGACGGACCGACCTAGACAGCGCAAACGCGCCTGACAGCTTCCCGTTCACCTGTACCACAGCACTGGGGAGCGATACAGGAGCAACAGACAAAGAAATTGACTAGAGAGAAAAAAAACCTTGGCTTTTATACAACTCTCATGGATAAACTTATTCCAGTCGGCAGAGGTAACATGTCCACTAAGAGCTAAAAAATCTCTAGCTCGTTGACTGAATGTTGTGAGTTCAATCCCTGCGCTGGGCAGTACATTTTATTGTTATTGTTTTATTTATTTTTTTCTTCAATCCCACATTCTATAACATTTCTATATAAACATTTTCAGTAAGAAATCAATTTTAAAAAATTTTCCTTTTACCATTATGCGAAGTCTATTTGAATTTCAAATTCTAGACATTGATTCATAGGAGTTACCATGGGAAAAACATATGAATAATTATATAATGTTTGTTTTAATACTACTACTATTATTCTTACCCTGAATACTACTACTACAACAACAACCATTATTAATATGCTACAACAACAACCATTATTATTACTACTACTAATAATAATAATGATAATGATAAAAATATTTTAAGAATTGCCATTTTTCACCTGTTTAAATAATTCGGTACAATTTTCTGAGAATATAATTAAGCACATTGACTTATTTAGATAATTCTGTAGAACATTTTCGGTCCTGCTTTACTTCATTATAGTAATGTGAAATAGCAGACGAGAACAATCCCATTATTATGAACACTATGAAATAAGATTGTTAATTACGCCAGACCTAAAATTATAGAATTTAGAAAAAAAAAAACTTGTTTAAATATATAAACTACAACTGAATTTTGACAAGGCAGATATAAATTATTTCTATACAAACACGACAAATTCAAATTACAAATGAAGCTTTAGCCGCAAATACACACACACACTCACACGCACATATACACTAGCAGCCATATCCAACCAGGTCGATCAGAAAAAGCGTTCAGTTAGAATGGAGCAAAAACAGCATCATGTTTAGATGTAACTGAGTCTCTCTTCTTCAATTACTTTAAAGTACTTTAATTAAAAAACGTTTTGAATTAATGCAGTTACTGATAGAAGTCGTCTGTGTTTATTCAATCGAAGTTAGCCGAGAATATGAAAGGGTAAATCAGGCAACATGAAGACCCTACTTCAGACCACAATTATTTTGGTGTTTTTGAAATTCAATTTGTCAGTGTGCTACCAGGGAAGTAAAAGAGGATACATTTATAAAGACATTGTTAAGTTTGGTGAAACTGAAAATTGATTGAAAGATCAACGAAAAATAAGAAAGACACCAGTAAAAATCGCCATTTTTCGCTATTTACGCAAGTTTTCACTATATGAGTGGACTCAGTTATCAAGTTAAATGACTGTTAAACAATCAATTTATTGTTGGCTACAACTGGGTGAAGTTTGTATTAGACTGCTTGAAAATAGCGGGAGTTTTTAGCTTAAAATTTGTGTTGAAATCGATTTGTGTTGAAATTGATTTGTGTTGAAATTGATTTTTCGTTTTTTGCAGTTTTTCACTAAACAGTGTCGTAGAAGTAAAAATGAGGTATCGTTGAGCCCGTCATGATGTAAGTAACCTACATACCGAGTTTGAACGAAATCGAAGTAAATAAAAAAGTTGAATTTATCGATTTTTCATCGGTTTTATCGATTATTGATTTTTTTTTAAATTATCGATTTTTTATGCTAAGAACCTATCTCTTACATACTCTTACTCAGTTTATGATGTCACATGACCTAATGGATAAAAGCATTGATTGGATCCAGTTAGTTGAGTCAAAGCGTTGGGAGTTGCGACTGCAATGGTGAACAAAACTTGGAGGGTTGATTTAAAAAGAGATAACTGAAACACCCAGAAGAGGTATGCCACGTGGAACTAGAAACATTTACTCCAGTGGACAAAATGAAGGCTTCAGCTCGAAATTCCAATCATCCGAAGAAGGCTGGAGCGTACAACGGCCGAAACATCGTGAATATGGCAACAAAAATGAAGACAGCAGTCCGAACAATGTAATTATCGTAAATAATTACAATACCTCATCTCCGAAATATAAACAGATATTAAAGGCCACTCACACACACACACAAATATATATGTGTGTGTGTGTATGTGTGTGAAAATTTCTCAGAGTTAACCTGTAGAAAAGACAATATTTATAAATATAAATAACAATAGGAAAACTGTAATAGTTGCCGACCAATGTAGACTTTCTCAAGGCAAATTCATTTCGTTTTTTGCCTTGAGAAAGTCCACATTGGAAAAAAATGCATTGGCAACTATTACAGTTTTCCTATTTTCATTTATATTTATATATATATATATATATATATATATATATATATATATATATATATTAGGTTGGTGCAAAAATAATGACGTAATAATGTCGTTTTTTGACGTTAAAAAATACGTCAAAAAACGACATTATTACGTCATTATTTTTGCACCAACCTAATATATATATATATATATATATATATATATATATATATATATATATATATAATCTCCAAGTATAGGATTGGTGTAACCAAAAATGCTGTTCTTAAAAGTGTGCTCAATAGAGAGTAGAGCAAATATTATTTATTCAAAAATTATTACATAAATATGTTATAATATCACTACAAAAATAGCCATTTTGTTTCAACACTTCTTGTGTCTTACCAAGCGATGGTGTTGAATGTATAATAATAATATATTTATGTGTGTGTGTGTGTGTGTGTGTGTGTGTGTGTGTGTGTGTGTGTGTGCATAAACTGAATTTATATCTAATTCTCAAAATGTGCGTGTGTATGTGTGTTCGGACGTTGTTTATACGTTTCCACAATTTTCATCCAATTTCGATGAATTTTTTTTTTTGTTTCATAGATAATTCTTCAGTGCCGGTTTTGAGTTCAAATTGGCTGGAGAAAATTACAACCTTGAAGATGAAAAATCGAAAAAACTGATTTTTTTACACTTTGCGCAAAAATAAAAGGTAAAATTTAATGTCTGTAAAAAATAGCGTACAATCAAATTTAGAGAGTTGAAATCTAACGCAAAAGATTATTAGAACTATAAAAAATATATATATATTATAAATAAACATGATCGTATATTATTATTATGACGGTCTATGGAAGAAGTTTGTTCCTTGCAAGATTGAGAATGCAAAAACGTCTCTTTTCACTACCCCCCATTTGGGGAAGTGCCCCATTTGCACCCAATTGTTGTTACTAATATTGATTTTCGAGTGGGCTGACTTTAAACTTAAACGGCTGCAATTAAACGGAAAAAATCCCAGTTATGAAACACCCGGTCGAAGTCTGGTTATACTGCTAGCAGCTACATATCCGTGCGATAGCGTGCATGTAAAGATAAGGAAATAAATATTTATTTTTATTTTATTTATGCAGCAAACTGCAAACAAAACAGTGCTTAAACAGAGCTATGAAGTATTGTAGCGAAGAAAACAAGAACTAGATTTAAAATTCCAATGCTCATTGATTCTGTTAGAAATTTAAAAAGACTCGAATTTATAAACTTTGCTTAACACACACGTAAAACAAAACTCATGATATTTCACGCCTTGATGCGAAATGTTTTTCGGCCAATAGAAAACTAGGAAACATTTAAAAACAAAATTCAAATAATCTTTAATTCTCAGAAACAAAATTCTTTTACGGACCTTTTCGCGAACCGACGCGAAGTTTGCTCGTCGTCCAATGGAAAGGCCCGAATCATATCCGGGTGTGAATTCCCAAATGACCTTTTCAAGCCCCACAAATAAAATAAAAGACGGGCAAGTTCGCCTGTCACCAGAGAAAAGGAGACGAGCGTATTAACACGTCACTTGACAAACGTCAAGCGATCGTTATTATTATTTCTACCTTTCTCGTTCACCTCTTTTATACTTAATAAACGAACGGAACATTTTAAGACTGAGCGATTACTTCAAAGACATTCCTACCCTACGATAACGCTCATACATACATACATACATACATACATACATACATACGTTCCTGCCTACGTACACATAAACTCATTCTTGCAAGGACTACTACAAACATTTTGACGACCTTATCGCACCCGGCCGGAAGTTACTGCCGGCTACTCAAACGTCCGAAAGCGTCACCGCGGAAAACAGAACGAATGCCGTTAATTTCCGGTGACTCAGCGTTTTTCAGAGAACGATACACAAAGAGCAAAACAAATGAAACATAAACATACACAAGTCCTCCTAACTAAAAATAATGACCAGAAACTACTTTATATATACATGGTGTCCAAATGAAACCCATGTTTACTGTCGAAATGCGGAAGGTCATTTTTAGTCATCAACCAAAAGACATTGCCAACCGGCAACGATGCTAACCGCAGCCGACATAAACACAGCCGATTTCTTCCACCAAATAACTCGGTAAACTTGGCTGACTTGGCCCCGGGGTAGAGCGACGTGCTCCCTCTCTCACCTTCACCTGGCCGACCCTCGTCGCTGACCGCACGAAGCAGCCAACCTCAGCAGCAGCAGCTGGCCGGACCAACTTCTTCAGCAGCAGCTGGCCGAACCAACTTCAGCAGCAGCACCAGCAGCCGAACATTATAAGCGATAGTCCTTTTAAGGACTACTTAGGCCACATGATATGCGATAGTCCTTTTCAGGACTACCTGGCCACGTTATATGCGACAGTCCTTTTAAGGACTAACTAGCCACATTATATGTGATAGTCCTTTTAAGGACTAACTAACCGTCTTACATGCGATAGTCTTTTAAGGACTACCAAGCTTATACACGACTGTCATTCTAAGGACGAACAGGCTACCCCAGCACTGTCTACGCCGATCCTTTCTCTTCAAAAATGCCGACACGCTACTTTACAAAGTGCGAACATCCGGGTATCGACTGAACCTCAAATACTGATGTTCCATCTGCCTACCTCCGAGCTGCCGCCTTGAGCCCTGTAACAACGATCCTTCAAATGGCGCTCCCTAACTTCACGATCGAACTACACCAAACAATTCCTGTACGTACATTTGTCCAGATCGACAAATAAATCCGACGTTTGTTATTCTAAACATCTGCCTTTGTTCCTCATTGTCTTTTAGCTGTTCACACCTTTCTTCGTAAAGCTTGCGGTGGCGACATCCTTATCGGCCCCGCAACAACCTTGTATCAACCAAAATACATTAATTTTATTTGTACAGAACTTAATTGATTTATATGTATATAAATTTGTTGTTTTACTTTACAATTTGATTTTCTTGTCTTATACCCCCCTCTTATGATGGGCTATCTAACTAACAAGGCCAAATCAAACTAATCTGTTTTAACACACGTGCACTTCACTATAACTGATGACCCACTATAATATATCTTAATAAATATACATTTCATGTGAGGAAAGTTAAAATAAGTTGATTTAAAAAAAAATAATATAAACCCAATATAAAAATATATAAACCCAATATATTATTGGGGTGTAAATTCAAAATATAGAAAGTAGGTAATGAGATATTGGGAAAACAAAGTAAAAAAAAAAAAAAAAAAAAAAAAAGAATGAAACAAGTTTAAAGTTTATATGGTACATGTTTTTACGTTGGAAAAAAAAAGATTTAAGTTAAAAAAAAAAATTATAAAACGTAAGGCGCAATCAATATGATTAAAAAATAGTGAACAGGTTGGGCTGAATTGTATTTTATATATATATATATATATATATATATATATATTCGAATTCGACGTTGAGTGTCAAACAGATCAGTTCTCAGGAAACCGACAGCCCGACAACAGCACATGAGATATGATTATAGTGGTGAAGGTTTCGTGCAGAACATTCACACTTTTTGAATGGCCGAATACAGAGACCTGGTGCACTACGTGCCACAAGGTCCCCAAACAACCCTCCGCAGGTTTTGAATTCAGAGTTGTCCTTCTCCTAGACCAATTGCCATCCAAGGCTATAGAACCGAGTCTGTCCTGGTATTTGCATATAGTTGGAGGCACGGTGGAGTAATGGATATCGGCTTGGATTGAGAAATCGAAGAGCCGAGGTCGAATCCATTATATTCACTTACGTGCTAATACCCTTAGGAAAGGTATGAATCCTTTACTTTTCCCTTATATATATATATATATATATATATATTGGCAGCAACCTTTATTTGAAATGTCTTTCATTGAATACGGCCGACAAGGAAAATTGAATCTTCCTTGTTGCCCGTATTCAATGAAATATATGTGAAAATATATAGGAAAGAAACTGGTTAGGTAAATAATCCAAAGTTCTTTAGTATTTTTCTTATTATTTTTAAAAAAAATAGTGCTCGGTACAAAAGTAGAGCATAAATATAATTATTTATTTAAAAATATGATTCCAACACGCTACATAAGAGTTCTCATGTTTCAAAACAAGAGCCGAAACTTCAATATAATTATTTGAATTAAATTGAATTAAAGTACCCTCTGTTCCATCTTCAAGCGAAATGTTTTTGAAATAACTTATTTCTGAAATTTACGTGTTTTAATAGCTATTAAAACACGTAAATTTCAGAAATAATAGCGTACCTTCGCAATCACCATTAGACTCATCCAACTCTTTCCGAATACCCTGCACTGTCGTCAGATTGATATCTAAAGGCTTTGAAATGTTCGTATTGGAGCTTCCAGTGCGAATGCCAAGCAGTACAGCATGCTGTTTCCAAATTTATGGCGGAGTGAATTGTGTCGTGGTGCTCTTTTTCTCACAGACGATGCCCA
>OZ010599.1:10139770-10154770 GCA_963932145.1 Acanthosepion lycidas
ATAAATTCTTTTTTAATACTACCCATATTTTAAACATCTGAATAGATATTATAACATGACTTCGTTGTCAAGCTTTTTGAATTTTCCTATACTTGTATTTTGATTGGTCCATCTAGCCTTTGTAACAACGTTTTCCCCTTGCGAAGGATTGTTAATTAATTTGAAACTTTTAAAACCATTTATTTTACATTCAACGTCATCACTTGATAAGACACCGAGGGTGTTGAAACAAAATGGCTATTTTTGTAGTGATTTTATAACATATTTATGTTATAAATTTTTTTTAAATAAATAATTATATCTGCTCTACTTTGTATTGAGCACTCTTTAAAGAATAGTAATTGTTGGTTATTGGAATTCATTCCATATACACCAATCATATACTTGGATATATATATATATATATATATATATATATATATATATATATATATATATATATATATATAAACTGACTGGCTTCATTTTGATGTTTTTTCTTAAGAAACTATGTTAGTAACTTTTTATATTAGACTACTAATTCTTCTATAGGATACAAATCCTATATCATTCCAACAAATGACTAAAAAACACAAAGTAGATTTGCACACCCGCAAAATCGGATCAAAACGACTAAAAACAGATTTCGCAATAAGGTGTGAAATTAATTTTCTGACCAATGAAAGGAGGCGATTTGCTAAACTAAAAAAAAAAGATAACGAGCCAGTGTGAAAAAAAAGTCAACAATAAATAGAGAGTCTCAAGTCAATCACCAGTCAGAAGGGCGCAGAGATCATAGAAGACTGACAGTAAATTCCATCACTGACTCAACCCGACACTAAGAGCCGAAAGTGGATTAGGAAAGGAAAACAATAACAACAAATTTACAACTGACTCCAAAACAATTCATAAGTACATTTTCCTTTTATCTTTTATTCCTCATCCCCACTATCTTTTTCAACTTAAATTAATCGCCCCTTTTTCCTTTACACCTATACAAAAACAAAAGAAACAGACATTACTCTACTACTCTGTTGAAAGACAGCGAACACAGACATTTTTGTAAAAATCACATTTTTGCTTAAACGAACTAAAGCATTAATCTTTTTTACCCTATTCACAAGATAATAAATATACAATGTTCTATTTTCTACAAACGTTCCTTATCGTGTTGTTTCTTCTTGAAATTTGCGTTGTATTTTGTGGGCAGGGTATCCCGTATTAAATTCTCCTTTTAATCCGGGTATGCTGAACCCCACACTTCTTATTTTTTCATATAATTTTTTTTTCATTTTTCAATATTTTTTTTTTATCTTAATTTTCTTACTTTTTATAGTTTTTAACATTTCTTTTATTATATAAATAATTTTTACATTGTTTAATATCTGCTTCAGTGAAAAGAAAAACTTCATCAGTTTGGAATCTTTTCATTTGTACCCTCTTACTTCTTTAAATAATCACCTGCATTCATTTTATGATTATTATTGTAATATTTTGTTAAAGTTGTTAAGCTCAAATATTTAATGAGGCAATAGAATTTCTATGGGTATTTTATAGTTGTGGAACTCGCCATAAGCTTATTCAATCATTAATTTCATAATTTAAGATTCATCGGAAAATTAAAATAGGAAAAACGTGAATGATGTGTAAATTATACTTTAAAAAAAAGTTATATATTTTTGTTCTGTTTGTACGTCGGAATTCAATTCAAGGGAGATAATTCTGGATTTATTTCTAAAATAAATCTTTCGTCGCTGTACGCGTTACGGAGTCAAGTTCGGGCGTCTGATTGTGGTGTAATGGTCAACAAACTGGACTTGTAGATCATTAGTTATTGAGTTCGATTCTCACGGGGTGCCTGATACTTGTGCCAAACTAAGCTAAGCTTAGTGTAAGTGGCTTTGTGCCAAGACTAAGCCAAGCTTAGTAAATAACACCGCCAGAATCGACTTTTGCAAGCATGGTTTCTAGAAAGAGCTTTTTCTTGGTGTTGTACACTTTCTTCTTGATTTGCCTGTTTACTTTGGTCTTTGGAGCCGAAAAAGATGCCGTGGAAGGAGGAACGGCGGAGATGGACGAAGAGAAGCTAGAATATGCCCGGGGATCTGTCTGTCGCTATTGTGAATATTGCAAGGTAATATTTATTTTAAGAAGAATTGTTTTTAAAAAAAAAAAAAGGAAAAGAAAACGAATCAAGGCGTAGTAGCAGCACTTCTCAGGATGAAGAAGAAGAAGTCTTTTTATTTTTAGTAAGAATTTTAAAAAGAGATCCTGTTGCTAGAAAAATGATCAAAATTTATTTCATTTATGATATCTATTAACAAAAATAAATAACCGAAAATCTTGATATAAAATTAAATATTTCCTAAAAATTTATTAATCGTTCTGGTTTTTATAGTCAACTTCCTCCGTGACAATGGCATTTTTAAATCACTTCATTTTTTTGCCCCTCGGAATATTGCAAATAAATAATCAAATTGTTACTTTTAATGATTTAATTATCTGCTAGGTAAACAATCTTTTAAAATAAGTATTTTTTGTTTGTGTATTAGTTATAGTATTACTAAGAAAAAGCGTCTTTTTGTTTGCTTATTACTAAGTTGTACTAAACATTTATGTGTTCTGATACTTATTTGAAAATAACTGACTCATTGATTTCTCTTTTGTTCTTTTAAAAAAAAAAAAACGAAGAAAATAAAACAATGTTTGTATTAATTTTAAAATTTTACATATTAAAAAAATGAATTAAATTGTAAACACCTTTATCAAGTATTTTTAACTAAAATCTTAAATTTATTTTTAAAATAAATCCTTTTTTTTATTTCTTACCTGTTAGTTTTTTTTTTTTTGTTTTTTTACTTTCTTATTTCACCGGTAACCGATTTTTATTTAAAAACTTTTAAATTTAATTGCCGTTTTTTAAGTGAGAAAAAATAAGTAAAAAAAATATTTTTAGCTTAATTTATTTAATTACCTTCCCAAACCAAAATTATTTTGGCAAAATATTTTATAAAAAAAAAATGAATTAAACAGAAACTAAAAAGTAAAACACCTTTGTCAAGTATTTATTTTTAACTAATTTTAAACTTTAATTTTTAAATTAAAATTTTGAATTTATTTTTAAAATAATCCTTTTATTTTTCTTAACCTGTTAGTGTTATTTTTTTTTACTTTATATTTCACAGATAACCTATTTTTGATTTCATTTTAAAAAAAACTTTTTTATTTAATTGCTGTTTATGTTTTTTTTTGTTTTGTTTTTTAGTGATTTTCTCACTAAAAAACAAAACAAAAAAAAACATAAGTAAAAAAAAATGTTTTTAGTTAGCTTAAATTACTTTCCCAAAAGTAAACCCAACTAAAAATATGCTTTTTCTTAGTTTTTAATTTTTTAAAAAGTTCTTTTCCCATTCCATGTGTTCGAACTTTAACTTATCTTCCAATTTTTTTGTTTTTCTTTTTTAGTAACGTTTCAGTACTTAACGTTTTTTGGTCTTCTTCAGGAGTAGGTTGCGTCGGGTGTTCTTTCTCAGGAAAAAAATTTTTTTTTTTTTTTTTTTTTTTTTTTGCATATTTTTGCCCCCATTTTTTTTATACACATAATTTGCAATGAATACATATTTGTTGTGCTCAGTACTGCTAAAAAGTAATTTTATTTAAAAATTAGTTTATTTTTTGTGATCTTTTTTTAATTACATGTCGTGGATTTCATTCCCCCCTAAGTTAAAAATCTCTATTTTCAAGTAATATAAATAATGAATGGAAAAAAAACATTTTCATCACGTCGAAGATTTTTCTTATGGTCAATTGTAAAATAAAAAGGAAGGAGTGTGCTATATTTTTTTAAGTCGGACTAAAAAGACAAGCCATAGTGTGGGAGGGAAGAAAAAAAAAATACTTTTTTTTTTCTCCAGGCATTTTACCTTCAAATTAATTTAATCTTTTTTTTTTCTCAAGTTGCCTTAACTCGCCACTCCCTTTTTTTTTTTTTTTTTTTTTTTTTTTTTGTAACATTTAACAAGTCAAGTGTCCTTGACTTTTAAGTTGTCTTAAAGTTTAAAGGGGAGACACATGGGGTTCATCGCGGTATGAAACCAGATAAAAATAAAATTTTATTAGTCCGAAAATAAACATTGTTCGATATTTTCCCTTCCTCCTTATTTCTGGTTTTTTCCTGGGTGTCTGAGACTGATTTTTTTTTTTTTTTTTTTTTTTTTTTTTGTTCTCTAGAGTCAAACGATTTTATTCGTATTTTGTAATGTAGTGACTAAAAACGGCATTCTCTAAATCACCTTTGAGATTACTATTCGATTTTTTTTTTTTTTTCATGTCTTCCTCACAAATATTTTTGAATATCCTTTTTATTAAGATAAAAATGAAAAAATTATTAAGTAATAACGAAAAAAAACATATTCTTCCTGTTAAATTTGTTTTAAAAACAAATGACGATGTCTGGCCACTGTCAAGGTTGATAATAGGTGTATCTTCCTAGTTAGTTATGCAAGGAGTCGTATTTGCTCAGTGGCTAGGAGGGAAAAATGTCATATCTTCAGCTTGTACTTTTCAGTTCTTAAATAAAATTAAATATGAATTCAATTATTTTATTAAATTACAACAAAAATAAAATTATTGTTTTTATTATTAATTTAAAAATATTGTTTTTTTTTTTTTTTTAATCGCATTTTGAATCTTTTTGTCTTTCATGACACTTTTTTTAATCATTTCACTACAAGCAAGGCAATAAAGCCACTAAGACGCAAGAAGTTACTGAGTGTTAGAGAATATGAGGAAAAAAGGAAATGCTATGAAGGAGTGAGAGCAATAAAAAACGAGAATTAAGAAGACAGAATTTATATTTTTGAAAATCAAAGTTGACTGGAAAGCAAGAAGCCTGAAGAGTTGCACAAGCGAGAAGTGTGATAGAAGAAACTGTTAGCATAGAACTTACAGTTTCTAATTTCACGCTCACTCACTCCCTACTCCTCAGTTAACCATCATGGCATACCAGTAACGAGGTACGGGTGGTGGGAGTGGGAGTTTCAGGTTTTCTGGTGATAGGGCAGAATGCAGTAATGTGTATTCATGCTTTAGCCCAGGGCATTAATGAGAAATAAATACAATCATTCTCAGCCAAAATATGTACTTTGCTGATTCTATTTTTATTCCTGTTAATGATCATTATTTCAACTTAGATCTCATTGCACACTTTTGCAATTTTGAAAAGTTAGTTTTAGTTGCCAACCTGATGACTGATTTGATTTGCATTTTCTCCTTTTAATGCTGCTGCTGCTGAAAAGAGAAAAATGCTGCTAAAAATTTTTGCTCTAATAAGGTATTCAAATAGTAACCAAGTTAAATATTCAGTTGCAGGAGTTAATAGTTCCCTTACCAGAAAATAGGATATTCTTTTCTTATCTCTCAATAAGAAATCTTGGCTGTATCAAATTATCATAGTGACTGATGTGGAAGGTACATCTGTTGTTGTTTGTTTTTTTCGTGTTTTTTTTTTTTTTTTTTTTTTTTTTTTTTATTATTTTCCTCGCCTGACTTGAGTGAAATGCATTATCTCTCTTTCTTCCACATATTTCCACAATGTTTTTGATATCTTATAACAGACCTGTATCGTTTTGCAGAACAAGTGATTGATTTGACCTTTCTGCTTTATTTGAACAACCCCCGACAGTTATATTTTATTTATTTTTATTTTTTTTTTTTTTTCAGATTATTTTTAGCTTCTGATTTTTTTTTTAAGGCTGATGTTTTTTTGTTTTTTTTTGTTTTTTTTTTTAAACTCTAATTTTATGCTGCTAATGCTTTCTTTAAAAATTTTGATGATGTTTCTTTGGGTGTGTGAAAAATCCAAATAAAATAATGGGTAGACTTATCTTAATAAAAATGAATCATTCAATTAATTAATAGTAACAAAAAAAAATGTATCAGTTGCTTTACTATTAATATTTTGATATTTCTGTTAAATCCTTTTTTTTTTTTTTTTTTTTTTTTTTTTTTTTTTTTAATGAGTGTTTGCACAATAGAAGACATTTTAAAAAAAAAAAAAAAAAAAATCTCAAGTTTTTTTTGTTTTTCTTTTTTTTTAATTAATCTTCCTTCAACATATATACATTTGCTATTTTGATATTTCTCTCCAAGGATAAGTGTGCACATAATTTTTTTTTCTAAGTTACTCCATTTAGAAATTAGTATTTATATTGATTTTTGGTTTAATTTCCTCTATCTTTTATTAATCTTTGAAACTGAGAATAATTTAAACATCAGTTTTTTGGGGGGTTTTTTGGGGTTTGTTTTTTGGGGTTTTTTTTTTTCGGTGGCGGGTGGGGGGTTTAATTTATATGAAAATGCCATTTGGCCTTGTAATCATTTTCACTGTGGTTGGCTAGTCTGTTGGAAATCCTACCAGTATTCATCATCGGTGGCCACAATCTTAACACCATAAGATACGCTGCAGATGACACGGTATTGATAGCAGACACGGAAAATAAATTACAAAACCTCATACAGAATATAGCGAATGAGAGCAAGAAGAAGGGACTAAGCATAAACTACAAGAAGACAGAATGCATGATCATCGGTAAAAGGATGAGCCTAAAATGTGATTTACAGTCAGGGACATTAAAATTAAGCAGGTGCAGAAATTTAAATATCTGGGAAGTGTTTTGACAGAGGATGGTAAGTGCTGAGATCCAAAGACATATCAGGATGGTCAAAGATGCATTCCAAAAGCTAGGTAGAGTATTACAAGACAGTAGGATTTATTTGGTAACAAAGGAAAGAGTACTGAGCTGCTATGTGACATCTGTCCTCCTTTACGGCATCAAATGTTGGACGGTTTCCTCAAAGATGAAGAAGAGACTTGAGGCAACAAAGGATATTGAGGATATCATGGACCGAGCATGTGAGCAATGATGAGGTTTTGGAGAGGATGCAAACAAGGAGGAGGCTTATACTTAATGTCAGGAAGAGGCAGCTGAAATTTCTGGGACACTTAATGAGAAAGGAGGGCTTGGAGAATCTGATACTCACATGTCGAATAGAAGGAAAGCGAGACAAGGGAAAGCAATGTATACCTAGCGGGCTTAAGCAACTCGATGACAGAACATAGCCTGGGGGGGAAGTAGCAAAGCAACAAAATTTATTGAGAGCTACAAGGGATAGGAAGAAGTGGAGGGCCATGATTGCCTATGTTCTGAAGGGACACAGCACATAAAAAGAAAAAGTTTATTGCAACAAGAAGTAGGACTATGAAATACCCTATAATACTTGTGAAGATATTCT
Organism: Acanthosepion lycidas; assembly: GCA_963932145.1. Lineage (NCBI taxonomy): Eukaryota > Metazoa > Mollusca > Cephalopoda > Sepiida > Sepiidae > Acanthosepion > Acanthosepion lycidas. The sequence continues at coordinate 10,147,043 of OZ010599.1, forward strand.
GTTATTTTTTTTTATTTTTATTTATTTATTTTTTTTCATGCATGTACATTCTATACTGAAGAGTCATGTTTTAAATAACCTAGTCAGATCTAGACTTTCAGATGGGTGCCAGGAATGGCGCCAAACTAATTCAGAAATGCATAAACTGTCAGCTGTGTACAACCTCTTTCTCAGATCAATGATTAAAAATAGCTTTGAGTGAATGAAGCCTGTAGGTTTTAACAGAAACCACATCACTTAAGAACTTTCAACAGCAGTAACAACTAAAAATGGATAGCACATGTAACTTGAAGAGAAAATGACATAATCAAGTGTGACGATAAATGTTCGCACTTACCGGATTTGAAGCGTCCAAGATGTTTTGCTTGTCGGGTTGCTGTTTTATGATGGATATGTACATAAAGCCAAGCTAGACAGTTCGTCATTTCGTCAGCTACATCCTTTCCTCTCGCAAGTTTGGTCCAAGAAAAGTACATTCTCTGACATTTATTTATTTTATGCTGCTTGGCACAATTTGTCTAGTGGCAGTCTGCATGCTGATTGGTCGAGCTGGGGACTCTGATGGAGAACGAGGCCAACGGTGATGGTTGGTGCGTTGGCTGTGTTTTTGGTCAATAAAAACAGTCTGGGACATTGGCTGGCAGTGCAGCTGGGACCGTGGTGACGTGCACTGTTATAGAGTTTCGTATTAAGTTACTGTCTGGAAACTGGATGCTAGCTTCGAACCTACCACTAGAGTGAACGGTGTAATTACCGGTGTCTACCGAAACGTGGGAGGAACACACTGAATGTCAACATCAAGATGTTGACAATCCACACTACTCCAAACAAAAGGTTAGGAAGGCCACTCTCCTCCCCATCAATAGAAAGAACAATAACAGTGGACTTGAGAAATCTATTTTACTGAAAAATTGTTTTAATAGATTTTATAAATTCCAACCAGCAGAAGCATTAGTTGCTCAGTCACTGAATGACAAATGTTTCCTTATAAGGAAACTGCTAATATTACCATCATCAAAACATACCAAGAGACCTGTTTATTATTTGCAAGAAGTGGCTTTGATGAATATTTAAAATAAATGCAATTGTATAACAGATGTAACAGCAAAATTGTCCAATTGTTAGATTAACCTCTGAACCATTGTATCTTAGAAATGATTAAAGATATCTTACTGGAATTCATCAAGGTTTTTATGATTATATTGGGCTCTACTTTGAGCAATAAGAATGTATAATTACTCTCTAAGCTTAACAGAAGTATCGTGATGAAATCAATCGTAAACAAAAATGACATGTTCATCATTAATTAATGATAGCTAAGGATTGGAAGCTCATGAAGTATTGAAATAAAGTTCAAATATATATTTATTATTCCAGGATTATTTTCCAACTTATTTAAGATGATCTTTGCCCTCTCTAACCTTCTATCTTTCTATCCTGGAGTAAGAAGGTGTCTCACAGGTTTCACGTACAATTAATTTTCAAGTCTTTTTTTTCACTGCTCTTTGGACTATCATAGCTGAAACTCCTTTCTATCATGTGTCAAACGTCTTACAGATCAAGTTGAATCTTTTTTAATTGATCCCTGTTGATAGTTCTTGAATAGACTTTGAAGATGGAAGCCAAAATATGAATGTTGATACCATTAGTAAAAGCCTGAATGATCTTTTTCCTCTCACCATTGCTCATTTGGGAAGATGTAGTGGGTCTGACACAAAACAATTTTAACTTGCTCTTTTTTTAGCTGAATAACTCAGAGATTTTTTTTTTTTTCTTTTTCTCGGTGATTCCTACAAAGACATGGTGTCAAGATGGCTAAACGTCTTATCTGAAAACCTGGATAAAAGAAACTTGATTAGTTTTTTTTAGATATTAAACATTTTGTGGGATGGATAATTATACTGTTACACAATTTGGCCAATTTTGCTGTTACACCCGATATATCTGAATTGATTCCTCATAAAGTACTGACACTCTTCAATTGATTGTTGATTCTATCAAAATTGTTGCCCGGTTTTCTAAATACTGTATATTTCAACCTATAATGCAACCGATAGATAAGACAAGACCTAAAATCAAGGTAAATTTTAATGATTTTATTTCTTATCCATGTTATAAGATGAATGACTGGTATGTAAATGATGATTTTTACATAATCTTTGCATTACATAGTGATGATTATCGGAATTTTGAAAGTTTTTAATTATGTATGCGAGTATCTTATGTTTTTATTCTGGAATGATAAATAAACATTTTATAACATCTTAAATATTGCTTAAAACCGCAAAAAAAGGCCATATAATTTGTTATTGAAAAATAAATTTTGCATGTTGTTGTTATTGAACACCACAATGATAATGAATTTTAATTAGAAATGTACATTGTATGTTACCCTAAATGTCATTATTTAACACAACCATAAGAAATAATGATTGGTGTGAACACACCCATAGCTCTACAAATCAAGAACGAAAGATTTGTTTATGTTACTTGTTACTTGTGCGTGCTGTACAGCATAGCTTTTGTGAATTGTTGTGTAATCATCTCTTGAATATTACATTTTAATGTGAAATCAAGAAATAAAAGTAGTTGATTATGTCATTTTATCTTCAAGTTACATTTATGACTGTAGTAAAAAGCATCATAATATGAATTGTTTCAACTAGAAATATTTACATCAGTAGTTACCATACTGAGGCAATTGTTAACCTACAGCGATCCATGGCACACACATACTAGCCTACTTACCAGTGCCGATACACCACAAGAGTTAAGGTTAGCTTTATGTAACTGTTGTATTAGACGACCTCGTATTTGGGAGGGTAACTTTTAAGATTTAAAGGTCACCTTTATATACCAAAATATACAGCATCTAAAAGGAATATAATCCCACACAAGTTAACTACACTTTGTATCAATTATAAGAAAATGATTCTAACATTTTTCAATTGGCCCAGGATTGTTGATACTCTCAGAACTGTTGCTTCGAAACAATTAAAAAAGTAGATCTGTTTTATGTAGTTACAAAAATTAACAAAAACATAAACAAGTATAAAATTTAAAATTAAATTCTTTTCTTAAATCGTGGTTCTTAAGGATTTTCTGGATACTTTTTTTCTCAAAATACCATACTAATTTATATAGTGTATACAAATTCTTCTTAATCTAGAACTTTTTCAATGTCAGTTACTTCATTTATTCCTATTCAGACCTTTCCCAAGGGTATAAGTGTGAAGTGAATACATATTACCTCAGAGTTTGAATTTGACCCTTAATTTCATGGCCACTCACACCTCTACTGACTTATTTTTTTTATTATGAAAATGTTTACATCAAAGCCAACAAGATAATTCAAATTTCTGTTGGTGTTGTATAAAAGGATGCCCCCTTTTTTATGCTTGGCTAGAAAAATAGGTTTTACCTTTAAATTAACCTGTGTTGACCTCTAGTGGACTCGTTAAGTCCATCAATACTGGGTCAGTTGTTAAGAAAGAATGCATTTTTCTGATTAGTCCTGTTTGTAATTGCTTTAGACTTGAAAGCTTTAGAGAAATGTAATTATTAACAGTAACAATGAGTGACATGTTTTCCTCTTTCCATCTTATATTTAAAGTCTACAAAAAAAAAGCATTGATGCTTTGACAAATATTTAAAATAAATGCAATTGTATGAAGTCATAACAGATGTAACAGCAAAATTGTCCAAATTTTTAGATTAACTTCTGAACCATTGTATCTTAGAAATGATTAAAGATATCTTACTGGAATTCATCAAGGTTTTTATGATTATATTGGGCTCTACTTTGAGCAATAAGAATGTATAATTACTCTCTAAGCTTAACAGAAGTATCGTGATGAAATCAATCGTAAACAAAAATGACATGTTCATCATTAATTAATGATAGCTAAGGATTGGAAGCTCATGAAGTATTGAAATAAAGTTCAAATATATATTTATTATTCCAGGATTATTTTCCAACTTATTTAAGATGATCTTTGCCCTCTCTAACCTTCTATCTTTCTATCCTGGAGTAAGGTGTCTCACAGGTTTCACGTACAATTAATTTTCAAGTCTTTTTTTCACTGCTCTTTGGACTATCATAGCTGAAACTCCTTTCTATCACGTGTCAAACGTCTTACGGATCAAGTTGAATCTTTTCTAATTGATCTCTGTTGATAGTTATTGAATGGACTTTGAAGATGGAAGCCAAAATATGAATGTTGGTACCATTAGTAAAGGCCTGAATGATCTTTTTCCTCTCACCATTGCTCATTTGGGAAGATGTAGTGGGTCTGACACAAAACAATTTTAACTTGCTCTCTTTTTAGCTGAATAACTCAGTTTTTTTTTTTTTTTTTTTTTTTTTTTTTTGTTTTCATCTCTTGAGCCATGAAATAAATGAATCTGCCAGCTGAGACAGGAAATTCGATTGTGGTAGTAAATTTAAGTTTTGACTCAAATTTATATTTTATAAGCTTACAGTTTATCAAGGTTGTAGAAATGTTATTTGACTAGACCATAAGTATTTACAAAAGATAGTGATGAAATGTCTGATTAATGCAGAGAAAAAATCTACCTGTTTTCTGATTATCATTAAATAACTAGTGTACCTGTGCCATCAAAAATGATAGCAATTGTTAAAAAGAATGCGACAAAAGTCTTGATTGAGATTCAATAAAGCAGAGTAAATAATTCACAACTAAAATAGAGGCCAATGAACTGTTAACCTGTTAGCTTTATATTTTTTTAGGCATTCAGTGGTATCTATGATTCATTGATTACTCCTGGTATTATATAAATCACTCTTTGCTCAATATCTGTTCATGTTAAAAAATTTTGTATGCTTAATATAACAGGAAAATATCTCTCAAAAGGAAAAGATTAGCAATAAAATGACAAAGTCAGAAATAACAAAACCTATATCAAGACCAAGCTGAAGCAAGACAATCAATTAATAGACAAAGGTATCTGAATGCCTCACATGAAAGGCTTGAACAAATAAGACTGCAATCCAAGAAATGTAGGAGTAAAGGAACTGATTAATTAAAGGGTTCATTTTGCTCAGGAACTAATTTCGTCTACATACAGACAAATATTTTATTTGTATAGATTATTAAAATGACTAAGGGAAGTAATCACACTAAATTTATTAACTTGATTTACCTCCCTTCCCACTACAGCTGAGACAGGAAATATATAAATAAACACACATTGATAATTATTATATTGTTTGATAATATATAGGCTTACGTCCACATCACATTGGAACACTGGTTCCCATATGATCACCAAAGTTAAGCAATGTGAGGCCTGGCCAATACCTAGATGTGTGACCACTTGGGAATACCATGTGATGTAAGTTTGGATGTGCGGGTGGTGTGATGGATAATGGTTTGGAATTGTTAATCGGAGAGCCAAGTTCCAATTCTAGTTGGGTTCGTTGTATTCATTTATGTGCAAATACCCTTGGAAAAGGTATGAATCCACCTCTTCTCTCCCCCGGCTATGGGTTAATTAGACTTGTATCACTACATCATTATTATCTCAAAAAAAAACAAATTCTTATAATCTAAAATGTTTTCTGACTTTAAATAAGCTGTAGGAAACCAATCAATCAATCAATCATAGTATATAGTCACATAATACCCATAAAAATGACTTCTTTATAGATCAGTAAATGTGTTACATCTTGTTACATCTGCTTAGAATGAGTGGTGTAGAGCCAAAGGAGAGAGAGAGAGAGAGAGAGAGAGAGAGAAAAGAAGGAAAAAAAAAATAGTGAGAGAATATGAGACAAGAAGAAATAACCACAACAGTCTATACATGTGCATATATATATATATATATATATATATATATATATATATATATATATATATATATATATATATATATATCTCTGATTTAATAAATTAGACATGTCTGCTAATTTTTAATAAAATCCGTTCATACTCACAAATAACCTTCTGTGTATTGATGTTAAAGGATTAGAGAAATGTGCTGTAGCTGTTTAAATTTCATTTATTTTCATTTCCCAAGTATTTTTGATCTTTATCCAAGATCATCTTCAGGGGTGAAATTAGTACAAAACTATATGTTGTTCATTAGCATAAGTATTTAATAAAGATGTGCGTTGTTATACATTACCGTAATTTTTTTTTTCATTATGCTTTTAAATGCAGAACTATTGACAATGTGCTGAGCATTGACTAGACTGAAAAAATTATCCATTATGGAATTTTTTCTTCTATGTTATAATATTACGGTCATGCACACATTAAAGCATAATGACCTAACTACCATTTATATTTATATTTATATTTATATTTATATTTATATATATATATATATATATATATATATATATATATATATATATATATATGTATGTATGACCTAACTGTGATATATACAAAAAATATAATGGACTACATAAAAAAAGTTGAGATTGAAACATTATACCAAAATACAATTAAACTCCAGGAACAGCAGCTAATTACTGCAGAACCAGAAATCCATGATCTACTTAAAGCAGAATCTATAAAATAATAATAATAAAAAGGAAAATTCATCTAAATTCCTAAATAAATCATTAAAGATTACTGCAAAAGAATTACGGAACCACCCAGAAATAGTAATTAAAAAGGCTGATAAATTAAACATCTTTGTCGTTTGAAACAAGTCTGACTACAACTCAAAAATGGAACAGTTACTTGATTATCGCACCAAATTTAGAAAACTTACTAATAATCCTACTACTCAGCTAAAAGTAAAAATTAATAAAATAATCCCAGCTATCAATGTGGAAGAAGACAATCTAAAATTTACCAAAATAATCGGAGACTATAAACCAGGATTTATTTACGGTTCTATCAAAATGCACAAATCTAACTTTCTACTCTGCCCTATTATATCCCAAATTTCTACTTCTGTCTACCAACTAACTAAAATGCTTAACCAATTAATTACACCATACATACCTAACAAATATAGCATTAAATCAACCCTTGAACTTATACAAATATTAAAAAGCGAAAGACTTAATGATAAAACCATAGCATCACTTGACATTGAAAATCTGTTCGCTAACACTCCAGTTAGAGAAATGATTGACATTATTATTAAAAATATATATATAGTAATTCATCTGTACCCCTTATTAAAAATTAAGCCTAAAATATTAAGAAAATTACTTTTAACCTGTCCTACTGAAGTCCCATTTTATGATCACAGAAATAATATATATGTGCAACGTGATGGCATTTCAATGGGTTTGGTTTTGGGTCCAACCTTCAATAACTTCTACATGGCCAACCTAGGAAATAATATATTTAGTACCACCAAGAAACCCTTCAGATATGTAGATGATATGCTTATTTTAGTTAAAAACATAAAGAAATAATAACTCAAGAAATCATTAAAAAAAAACAAACTCCGTCCTGAACTTCATATATGGACTTAACAAAGATAACAAAATCCGTTTCCTTGACATATTTCAATAGAGACACAAATAACAACACATTTTCTACCTTGTGGGGTTCAGCATACCCGGATTAAAAAGAGAATTTAATACGGGATACCCTGCCCACAAAATACAATGCAAATTTCAAGAAGAAACGACACGATAAGTAACGTTTGTAGAAAATAGAACATTGTATATTTATTATCTTGTGAATAGGGTAAAAAAAGATTAATGCTTTAGTTCGTTTAAGCAAAAATATGATTTTT
>OZ010599.1:10157270-10232270 GCA_963932145.1 Acanthosepion lycidas
TTGACCTGGTTTTAGTGACATATTTATTCATGAATATTTCTTTCAGGCTCCAAATTATTTAGGTAAGCGTATATATGTATCTCTAACTGTCAAATATGTAGAGGCAGGAATGTGTTAGCACATGCTTGTTGCTATATATATATATATATATATATATATATATATATGAGGGGAACATGAAAAGCCAATTTTTTTTTCTTTTTTTTTTTTTTTTTTTTTTCATTGGCTGACATTGACTGACGGATGTCAATTAGAAGGTCGGTCTTTTCTTTTTTTTCTATGTCGAGATGTGTAACACGGCACTTTCAAGGAGGCTGCCTGACTCATCCAGAGTAAGGTCGGGGTTGCTGTTTGTGCTGATATGATGCAAAACCCGAAATTGGCGATGAGGACAGTGCATCACTGAAAACCACCCTTGATGCATCTAAAATGTATTATTCAATTATGCAAATTTCATCAAATACAACACACAAGATGCTTTAAGTTTTTTTTTTTATATAATTTCTTGTGATCTTGTAATTTTTTTTCTTTTCAGTTGATAAATTATATAAAAACTGTCTAAATGTCATATTTTTCTGAGATCACATAAGAAATTTTATTAAAAAACTTAAACAAAGCACTTTGTTATATTTAATGAAACTTGAATGAAAGAAGAATTGCTATCTATCTATATAATGTACAGATAGACTATGAATAAAAATCTTACAAAATGATATGAAAATGAACAAGTAGGAAATAGATCTTAATCTAATGTTTTATTTTATTAAAGCTTTATCAGAGATCAAGATAGAAATGATAAAAATGATTAAACGCAAAGAGGCACAGATTTATTGTTTGTTGTGTTGGGTTATTTCATTGCTTAGATACGTGTCCTGTGTATTGAAGTAACAGATAATGTGTGGAAAACATTCTCGACATTAAAGTGTGTAAACGTTAGTAGCATTTTTTTTGGGGGGGGGGACACGTGTTACATGTAAGGAAGTAACAGATAATATTCAAATGTATGTAAAGGTTAGTGAAACGCTACAGGATATTTTGAACAATTTTTTACGTGTGTGTGTGTATGGCTAATGAATGACTGTGTGGAAAAATTCTGTGTGGTGTGTTTTGGCAGACTAAAATAATATTTTTGTTGATGGAATTTTATATGTGTGGAAAAGAGTAGATATAAAAATGTGTGCATCTATTATGATTATGTATTGACAGGAAACTATGAAAAGGATGAGTTAAAATGTTTATGAGCCTCTTCTCCAATGCATTTTTTACTATTATACTTGTGTCTTATGATGAAAATGTAGATTTGAACTTCTTCCTTTAGTCCTGTTTGCTTGTGAATTATTGGTTTACAAACAGAAAATGAAAGAAGGGAAGTTGTTTCAGTGAAATGGAAAAAGTTGTCAATTTCAGATCTTTTCATTTGTACCCACTTCTTCCAATAACAATCAGCATTCATATTTATGATTGTCATTGCAATATTTTGGTAAAGTTGTTAAGATCAGATAGTTAACGATGCTATAGGTGAATTTCTACAAATACTTTATTGTAGATCTTGGCATGAACTGATTCAATCATTAATTAAGGAATTAAGATTCATCAGAATATTAAAATAGGAGACCCATGAAATTTTCACAGGTTAAAACTAGTATGTATAAATTAGATATTTAAAGTGTGTGTGTATGCATATATATATATATATATATATATATATGGTGGTTGCCAACTTGTGTCCGAGTACAGCTATTACTACATATCTTTTTGTAGAATGTCTACTGGTGTTGAACGAATGTGACTCTTTAGCCCAGCAAGGGATCAACATACTCTGGCACAATTAGGGCACTTAACAGGTGCAACTGCATGTGTTACATTATCATGCAATTTAAATTGACGCCTGAAACCGCTTCTGGTCCCGCATGTCTTACTGAAAATATCACATTTCACTTGCTGGACATCTACGGCTTTATAGTCAATTGCCACCCATTTATATATATATATATATATATATATATATATATATAATGTGTGTGTGTGTATATATGTATATATAATATACACGCAGTAAAATTCTGAACTTAGGTTGGATTTCTTTAAAAAAAAAAAAAAAAAAAAAAAAAGAGAAAAAAAATACTTGCTAATTTATTCCATTGTTTTATTTTTCCAGTTTTGCAAATTATGTGATAAGGACTGTCCATGTGAAGCATCTGCAAGTAAACCAAACTGCAAGATGTGTAAAGTAAGTATATTTTATATTTGATTATCAAATATGCATTCTGTGGGTGAATGTTGGTTTGCATGTGTCAAATTCTGAGATGAACACTTCAACTTTTCTTTTTAAAATCATTTCACCCGAATAAAATCACTAAGATGCAAAGGAGTTACTGATTGTTAGAGAATATGAGAAAAACCTACTATTAAGGAGAGAGAACAATAAAAGAACGAGAATTCAGAAGACAGAAGATAATGATTGACATTGCACTTAAATTTTTGAAGATCAAAGTTGACTGGAAAGCAAGAAGCCAGAAGAAAGTTCCACAAGTGAGAAGTGCCATAAGAGAAATTGTTAGCATAGAACTTCTGGTTATATCTCATCATTTTGACTGTAAAATGATGAGACCTTGCTGCCAATTTAGTACTGCACTTAAATTTAACAAGTCCAGGGACCATAGAGGAAAATTCATCAGAACAATTACTATGAAGGTATTTATAGAAAACGCACAGGGAAGCTATGTTATGGTGGTGTGAAATTGAATGAAGCTGAGATTCCAGGTCAGGACCAATAACATAGCAGATTCTTTGGATTTTATCATGAATCTCTAAATATATAACAGGAATTCAGTTCAGTTATGTGCCATGCATGATACACGCTTAGGCAATCATATATCTTTCGATACATGACTGACAAGGCTGATTTTTCCCACAGTAGGTTGCCATTTCTTTCTGTGGTAGACCAGTTACCATCCAAGGCTATAGAAACCAGTCTGTCCTGCTATTTACTCAGCTGCGGTGGGGAGAGAAGATGATTCATACTTTTTCCAAGGCTATTAGTACATAAGTGAAGGTAATAGATTTGACTGGAATTCAAACTCTGCTCTCCGATTCTGAATTCCAGACCAGATGTGGCAGCAATATTCAAAGCAAGGACTAATGGTGGACTTATAAATATGTAAAGTAAGAAAAATTGCCTAGGAAGACAGGGAATTAAGTTTCCTGGCAATGGACCTAGTAATTGTTTCAACATAATCTCGATCAAGTACATTTACAAAGATTAGGTTTCAGAAATTTTTAACACATTTACTTTTTACACTCTCTCTCTTCTTTTTTTTTTCTCCCTCATATAAACATAACAGCATTTTAGGTAATTGTTCATTTAATTGGAGTCACTACCTCCATTAATGTCTTTTCTATTAATACTTGTGTAACAAAAGAGATGACCCTCAGTTTCGGAGTTTTGCTTGTCATCATCAAATGAAGAGGTCAAGGAGAAAATAAAATTGCTGTGGTTGTTGTTGGAAGTTGATAAATTGTTTGAGTCAAGTGGTTTGATATTTCTAAAAAAACTATTCACTAGCAAATTGTTGAAGAGTTCACTTAAACAATTTCAGATATTCACAGGTTGTTGATTTTTTAAAAGGCAAGAAATATCAATATATAGACAAAATAGAAAGAAATTGTATTTTTTTTTTTAAATGGTTAAAAAAAAAAAAAATGTAAAATTGTTTTATTTTTTTCATAGCAAAATCAGTCCTTTGAAAGATTTTTCTCTTTTTATTCTTGCTCTCTTTTTTCTCCTTCTCCTTTTCTCGTTCTCCTTCATTTATCTTTCCTTCTCTTCTGTTTTCTTTCCTTCTCTTCTGTTTTCTTTCCTTCTCTTCTGTTTTCTTTCCTTCTCTACTGTTTTCTTTTTTCTTTCTTTTTTCTCTCTTTCTCTTTTTTCTCTCTTTCTCTTTTTTCTCTCTTTCTCTTTTTTCTCTCTTTCTCTTTTTTCTCTCTTTCTCTTTTTTCTCTTTTTCTTTTTTCTCTCTCTTCTCTCTTTTTCTCTTTTTCTTTTTTCTCTTTCTCTCTCTCTCTCTTTTTCCTTCTCTCTCTCTATCTTTTTCCTTCTCTCTCTCTATCTTTTTCCTTCTCTCTCTCTATCTTTTTCCTTCTCTCTCTCACTTGCTTTCCTACTATTTTTATTTCTTTTTTTCTTTCTTTCTTTTTTTCTTTCTTGGACTGTCTTATGGCATTCAGTAAGTTTCTAACAAAGACTAATGTATATTCTTTAAAACCTAAACAAGATTTAATGATTTATTGAACAAAAAGAATTCCAAAAGTAGTGAAATGAGTGAACTCGTGTCTATCTTTTTTTTTTTTTTTTTTTTTTCTATTTTCAGTATTGCAAATACTGCTACTTGTGCTCAGCTGCCTGCAATACATTTTGCAAACCTGGTGAGTTGAACTTAGAACCTTTTTAGAGAAGTCTACCATCAATAATATTAATCAGCAAGTTGGTTGCACAGTAGGGGTGGATGCGTGGTGGGCAGGTGGCATTCATTTCTAGATGTGTCTAATTTTAAAAAAAAATTCTACTTAGATCAGAGAAAATGATCTTTTGCTTTCTTTAGTCCACAAAATTTTCTCTCTTTTTTTTTTTTAAGTAACAATGACACACTGCATTGTACAGGTCATGTCTCTTTGCACTACACAGTCATTTATTATTATTTAAGAGATTTACATAAAGCCTCTTAATATAAATGGTATAAACTAAATTGATATTAATTAAAGCAGTTCAATAATAGGTTTAAACACTTGGTAATCATTTATTTCATATATGACATAACGTAGTTTTGTCAGATTTTTTAAAATATACTACTAAGCAAATTGACATTGCTAACCTCCCTTTACTCTCAAGCTGTGATCTAAATGCTAAGGTGATGACCATTTTCAGTGCAGAAAAGCATTTTATTTGGATAATTAAGCAATTTAATTTTAAAAGCCACCCAAAAAAAACAATCACTTATAAAGGTCACAAAAACGTTCAAACACATGCATGGACTACTGGGAGTGAAACAGAATGAGTAGACTTTAGAAAGAACTGGAAACCCAATCCTAAGCAAGAAACAAGGGATAAACCTCTTCTTCTGTTCAAAAGACTTGCGAGGACTGTAAACCTATCAAAAAAAAAAAAAAAAAAAAAATATGGAAATAGTAAATAAGATTTTAGAGTTAATGCAGAGATGTTCAAGGTATAGAATTGAAGTAGAAAGTGATTTTTTTTTTTTTTTTTTTTTTTTTTCTGAAGACCTCTGTTCTCTTATCTCTAAAATATTTCATCTATCTTGATGAGGATGTTGGAAATATTTTCCCATTTTCAAATAAAAAAAAAAAAAAAAATCCCGTAACTAACACAATGATGATAACATTGTTCAATTCTTTTGTCAATATTACATGATGTTCAGTGCTCTGTGACACTGTTGAATAACTGAAAGGCTTGGATTAAATACCATTGTACTGTGTTAACAATTATGACTATCTTGGAATCTTGGATGATGAATTCTTCCAGGAGGAGGAGGATAGATGATGTAACCTGAATTAACAATTCAACATGGAACTATACAGATACAAGTTTCTGGGGATTTGATTGGATAATATTCTATTTAGAAGACCATGTATAACCTACATGAAGCTGTGTGTTCTTGGCTTTGGACATTTCAAGTCCCAATTCAAGGAACCTGCAATTCAATGGACCAGTATAAATATCAGTTTTCCAGAAAATAAATTGATTTCTATCTCATTCAATTTGAATTCACTGAATAAATGTTGATGTTGTCTAATGTGACTTTTTCTGCTTCCAGGTGGCATTGTAGACAAAGTTTCTGCTGCAATACTTAAGTAAGTTTTATTATTTAAATTCTTGATGTGCATTTGATCTGCTTTATTTTTATGTATGTTTGTGTGACATCTGGAATTTCGGATACTGCCTTAATATTAATTCTCAAAGTTTATAAGACATAATCTACTATATTTCACTGACTGCTCACAAACATCTTACAAGGATATAGATTTGGTGTAGATGTTGGTTTTTTTTTGGGGGGGGGGGCAGAATGTCTGATTCTTTTTTTTTTTTTTTTTTCCTTCTTTCAACATGGAATAAAAGAATTAGTTTCATCCTGGTCTTTGATCATTGCTAATGATAATGATTATGATCTTGACTAAGAAATTACTTCAGGTTTCTGCTGAAAAGCAATAGTTTGGCAAATCCTTGATCTCTTTTAGATCAATTCAACACGGTTAGAATTCTTTTCATCCAGAATCCCAAGATTCTTTCTACAAGCAATAAAAGAATTAGTTCCATCCTGGATTTTTGTCATTGTTTCATAATGATGATTATGTTATGGAGAAATAAATTTTAATTTTGTTACATTTGAACAAGTCTTTATTCCAATTTCAAAGATGGAACATGGCTTTTTTTCTTTTTTCTTTTAAGCAATCTTTCACTTTGCATAAGTAATGTCTTTATGAAAGCTTCTTTGCAAAGGGTGACATATCGTAAGCTCCTGATTATTTATTCTCTTGTTTGCAGTTCAGCTCAGTTTATGGAGTTCATTTCAAATAAGGATGACCAGAATCCATGTTAATTCTTTGTACAAGTATTTCTACTTATTCTACAATTACAAGTAGCTATTATAAAAACTATTCTCCTGATTACCATTTATTTGCCACTCTAAGATGCCAAAACATTACACATTGTCACTATTCAATGTGTCAGGAAATCTGTATCCCCGCTCGACATTGCACTTGACGCAAGGTTATATTTTATGGTACGTCATACAAATATGACCTACTTCCCTATTGTGGCAGATATCAAGGTGAGCCTATATCTTTTGTTGCAATGACAAAGTATTGTCTGGTGGATGGAACCCAGTCTCCAAGCCAGTGATTACCATTGTTGTTTAGTTTTGTAACTATCATCACAAGACATGAAAAGCAAGCTTTCGGTCTGGATAACGGTTACTTTGCCACCATTTATTGATGAAAAAGATATGACGGAAATATATATTTCAATATCTTTAATTTCCAAGGGGAAAAGTTAATTTTATGATTTAGCCTAACACGGTTGATAAATGTTTCTCGAATTCATAACTTATCAATTCTAAGACCAGCCTTGCATACCTAGACAGTGGAGGGTGTGTATCATTTAAAAATTCATTTTAAGCAAATCACGTATTTATTTTATGACACAAATTCTTCTATCTAATAATATCTTTTAAAACTGCAAAATGTAACATTTTAACACATTGACCTCCTCCTCCCACCACCACACACAGCAAAACAAAATTTTGTGAATTTTTACATCATTCTGGTGTTATTTCTTTTCTTGTTATTTTTTTTTTTTAAGTTAAGTCTCGAAAAAAAAACACCATATAAAATTCACTATTTTTTAATCCATAATGTTGAATGTGTTAAATTATTCGACTTTTTAACAAGAAAAGTCTCGAGTTGATGCTAAAAATTGCCACAAAACATTTATTTTAGATAGAATGATCTATTATGACATGTCTCTAATTTGTATTTAGATACATTGGATTTATTTTCAATTTTTCTAGTTGAGTTGATCACCCATATTGCATATGATCCATTATTGCACATAGTTAGGTTACAATAAAATTTGTATTTTATATGAATACTACTTCATGAAAATTGAGATGTCAAGGTACAGCTGGAAGCGAAGTCCTTGCACCAGCCTTGTAATACACTAGTATGAAACAGTAGAGATTTTGTTATACTTGCATTCTTATATTGATTTTTTTTTTCTCTCTATCTATCTATCTATCTATCTATATATATATATATATATATATATTTTTTTTTTTTTTTGTTTTTTCACAGCTCCTTACCATTCCATGACCAAGAAAATATTGACAAAGATATTGATTCTGTTAAGCAATGGATCGATAAGAAGAAAGATGAACTTTAACTGGAATCTCAAATGTCATTGCTTCATATGCACCACCACATTTTTTTTTTTTACTTAAGTCTCCTCTTTATTTTTCTTTTCATTTTTGTTTGCATTACTTGTTTTGGTTTTACTTTAGTTCCCACAAGCATATTGGTTCTATAATTATTGCATATCTAAATTACTTTGATTCCATCGACATCACCACAAAACCTATTCACAATAAAGAATTTTTTTTTTTTTAAATTATAGATTATTTTGCTTTTTACTTTTATAAGAATGTTTTCTTTTAAAAAAATCAGTACTTTTCTTTAAGCAGGCAAACACTGGATTGAGAAAAGTGTTGATTTGTGTTTAATTTTAGCTGTGACCTTTTTGGGAGTTGATGTTTCAATTAGTAAATATGGCTAACTCAGATTTGAATTTTGGAGCAATCAATACGAACCTTAGCAAAAACATTCCTGCTGCCTTGGGTATTCTGTTAATTTCTCCATTAGTAAAATTCATTTTCTACATATTATTCTGATTTGAATTAAAATCTAGAAGCTTTTCAGTTTTTATCTTTGATAAGTCTTTTACTTCTGGATTGATTTATTTGTGTGTTGCTTAAACTGTAATCGTTTGGTTAGGGTGTCTGGTGTAGATACAATTGGCATCAGTGGAGAAGCAGCCATCTAAACCTTAAACAAGTCTATCTTACTTCATTCTCTTTAAATTCACTACATCCATATTATTCTATATTAGAAATGTGTATGCTGGGTTTTGTAGTTGAAAAGTTAAATCATTTGGCTGAGGTTCAGGATTGTGATTACCCACCTTGGGCAAGTCTTTCATACCTCATGCCCAATTCTGTCCAGTACCTTTATCAGCTAGTAAAATCCACTTGACCCACGTTATGTAAAATGACTAATATTAAGTGAATGAAATTAACATTTTTCAAGAAAGAGATCATTTTCTGACTTAGGAGTGGGCTAAAAAAGAAAGAAAAAAAAAAAAATTGGCTAAATCTTTCATCTCCTGCTTGCATTGCATTCACCACTTTGTCAAGTCCGTTATACTTAAGGTGTAAATATCTTTCCCAGTTTTGATATTCGGGTGATTTATTATCAGTGTGAGTATTGTTTATTGAAATATAGCAGTTCTTCCCGAGAGAAATGTATAAAATATTAGGTCCGTTCTAGCCACCAAAATAATCAATTTCCTTCAACATATACACATTGTCTAAAAGACCTTTGATGAAAGCATTTACAAAACATACAAAATTAAAAAGTAAATATCTATGAAGAAGTGCCAGAAAGTTCTTAGACTAAACACGCTTTGCAAAAAATTGATCAAATGATCAAACGTTAAAGTTTTTTTCTTTTTAATCTCAACTTGGTCAAGTAATTCCTCAGACAATAAAGAAACCTTTAAAAGTAACATAACTAATACATTATTTAATATTAATTGCATAATATTATACTATACTATAATTATAGGATAAATAAAATAAGTATTCTGTATGTTTTTGTTATCATAAAAACAAATGATTTGACTTTTATATCCAACATTGGATGTTCGAATCTCTTTGTATGTTTGAAAACATTTCAACTGATCTGTTCTTCAGGCTTTGTTAGGTGTAATCCAGGAGAAAAAGAAAACCTTCAAATTCCAGTTGATGTCATTCCCTTCCCCATTTGACAGGGGCTGAAGAATAGATCAGCCAAGAGAAAATACATAAAGAAACAATTTGGGCAACCAAATAAAAATCATTTACAGTTTTGGCTTACATTAAACCACTTTTCAGAACTCTTTAATACAAGTGGGTGCTGAAAAATCAGTATTTCAATCACCAGACATCAGAATACTAATTTAGGGGAAGTGGGTCAGGCTGAGAAATTTCCAGTACCTCATATATATATATATATATATATATATAATAGGTTAGTTAATAAAACGAGGACAAACGAAAGGGTACCAATATAATCAGTACAATAGACATTTATTAAATATTAAACATATGACAGAAATGAAGCGAAGGAAGAATGGTTTTATGCTCAGAATTTTCGGACATACCTGTGTCCATCAACGGACTGAGAAATAAACAGAGAAATGGGAATTACTCACCGATATGTTATTTTGTAGACGGTTTGTTTTCTGATCGAAATCATATTGTTAGCAAAAACTCAATCTCTGTCTGATTCCTCGGTGTGTGAAACTTTTTATGAATATGTGTGTGTTTTGTATAATGCATTCATTGAAGGCATTTTATTGAGTAATATTAGATAAGTATATATATCATAAAATACATGGTTCATAATATAAATAAAAGTGGCCAATCTTTGAGCCTGCAAAAAAAAAAACAGTGTCAAAAGTGGGGGGTTCCCTTTGACACCATTATTATTTTAACTACCTTCACTCCTCAACAATGTTTATTGTTTTAAAAAGCTATGATTAGAATTGTAATAAAACCTAAATATGCGATGAAAGTGAATTTATACATTTTTTTTTTTGTTCTTGAGAATTTACAACAAAAATATTAAACATTGTTTATTAGATTGTTTATTTACAAGAATGATTTTATATTTACAACATTCTAAAAACTAATGCAATGCAATATTTATCATTTACTAATTTATAAAGAAAGAAATATGAACATTTTTATTCATAAATTTATAAACATTTAATAAATTATTAAATGTGAACCAAGTATAAGGAAATCCTTATTTACCATTTTATAAAGTTTGAATCAATTGGAAGTTACCCGATGTTTTGCCAACCATTCCAATAGTGTAAATAAACAATCTAATAAATAGTGTTTATGATTTTTGTTGCCAATTCTCAAGAAAATGTATAAATTCATTTTAGTATGTTTAAGTTTTGTAAAATTTCTAATCACCGCCTTTTTAAAACCATAAACATTGCTGAAGAGTGAAAGTAGTTAAAATAATAGCAGTGTCAAGGGAAAAACTGTCTTTTTGACACACTCTTTTTTTGGTGGGTGGACGAAGGTTAAAGATTGCCTAGAAATGAAAGGTTCTTTAATAAATGTTCAACAATTTATATATTAGAAAATTGAGTATTGCTTTCCCTGGACAAACCAGAAATATTTTTTTTCTATTTTAACAAATTACACTGTCAAGTCAGTAATGTTCTCAAGCAATAATAGGCAAGAATTAATAAATTCTTTGGTTCATCACAAAGTCTTCTTATCTCACTGATTCTCAGTGGCGAAACTCTTCAAGGAAGAGACTTTTATAGAAAAAAAAAAAAAAAAACAACAAACAAAATAGACAATGTTATAGTTGTTCATAGCATTTAGGCAGGTTGTCTCTTCAAAGTTAATCTCTTCACTTGTATTTGTTTTTAGGGGTTTTTTTTTTATTTTATTAATAAAGTTTAGTTGAAAATAAATGAGACTGATTTGTACTTAAGCAGGAAAAATTTCTACTTCAACTGATTGGTATTAAAAGACAAAAAAATTGTAATAAAAATTTTAAAAAAATAATCGTTTTTTTGTTGTTTTTTATTTTTCAAAGATCAGTTGTTCATTGAGGAGCTGAATTATTACATTGTTGAAGTTACTTTGGTTATAAAGTGTGTGTGTGTGTGTAATTTTTATATATGTGTGTATGTATATATATATATATATATATATATATATGTGTGTGTGGTGTGTGTATTTGGGCAGCAATCTCTCGTTTATGCAAGTTTCATTGAAAACAACTGACAAATTTCTGTGGTTGAGTTTTTTTTTAAATAATTTCTCGTGTTCGTATAATTTTATTTCTTTTCAGGACATAAATACAAATTGTCTGAATGTTTTTTCAAGCACTTTCAGCTATACTTTTAGCCATTATCAAGGATGAATTTTATTTGACTTTTAACTGAATACAGGCATTGCTTTATGCATGTATTTAGAGTTATAGGAATGTTTTATTTCCAAACACGGTCAGCACATTGTGGCAGTGTTCATAGTTGATATAATTGAGTGTTGCCTTTTTCATTTTTATTAATAATGTTGCAATTATTTTTAGCCCTTTTGTATACGTGGATGATGCTGTTATATTTGTATTATCAATGAGTATGTTACAGATAGTTTGGTAGGTCTTCATGTGTATTTAAATGAGACTTAATTCAGCTATGGCCAGAAAAATGTAACAGTCTTCTTGTTAGGCATGTTGTAGTATATCCAATATAATTATTTACAAATTTGGATTGGTCAGAAGATCTTGCAAGTGAATTATTATTTTTGACAATAAGGTTAGCAGTTTTAAATTTTTGTAATGAATTTAATTTTCTTGTTTTTTTGTCAACTGTATTTCTTTATGATGTTTCTAAGTGAGGCATTGTCTTGCTTATAGTTACTATGCATTTGACTTTTGTAGAAAATGTTAACAAAACTTGCATGCATATATATATATATATATATATATATATATATATATATATAACGTAATTTGTAGGGATATATATAAATTCAAAGAGAGCTCAATGTAAGAACAGAGCAAATATAATAATGAAAGCGGAGTCCTTAGAAATCCATTGGCAATAATTAATGGGATCAGACGCCCATCTCTTCAGAGCAAAAGATTTTACAACAATAAATGGATTTTAGATTTATATCACTAAACCATTATTCTATTTACATTATTCGGACTATTGTCCTCATCTTTGTTGCCATATTTATCACAGTGTTTCAGCCGTTGTACACTCCAAACTTCTTCATGATAAATATGGCAACAAAGATGAGAACAATAGTCCGAATAATATAAATAGTGTACATAATACTTCATCTCAAAAATATAGACAGACACTGAAAGGCCGAAACGTTGTAATAAATATGGTGACAAAGATGAGAACAATAGTCCGAATAATGTAAATAGTGTACATAATACCTCATCTCAGAAATATAGACAGATACTAAACCATTATTATCTCAAAAAAAATTCTTACAATCTGCAAATATTTTCTGGCTTTAAATAATCTGCAATGGGTTGATAAGCTGTAAAAAAACAAATCAAACCACATTCTGGTCTGAAGAAGACTGTCTAGCAATTCATCAGTGAAAGTGAATGAATTTATAAAACAGCTGTGCACGAAGAATTTAGAGTGGGGGAAAATTGTTGTACTGATGTAATCCCGCTTCCTCTGCCTGGGACATCTTTATCTGGTGGCACAAGGAACTGTGACAACTGGAGACATCCAGGCTGCAG
Source organism: Acanthosepion lycidas (assembly GCA_963932145.1). Lineage (NCBI taxonomy): Eukaryota > Metazoa > Mollusca > Cephalopoda > Sepiida > Sepiidae > Acanthosepion > Acanthosepion lycidas. The sequence goes on from OZ010599.1 coordinate 10,170,399, forward strand.
TAGATGACTAGAACTTCTATGTGTAATGTCCATGTTCTGATGTATTCCATGGCACCTCCTGACACCACTTTCATGGCTGCTAGATCTGTTGAAGATCTCATTCATCTACTCTGACAGGAATCCATCTTCACATGCAACAGGACTGACAAACCTGAAATTATCTATAGTTTGGACATGTCATCCTCATCTGGTTTGCTTGCCAGTCAAAGTGGTTTACCTGCGTGTGGTCCCTATTAAATGCAAATAAATATTTGAAGCATCCTGTGAGAGTTGGGTGCCAGGTGGGATCCAATGTCGACAAACTACTCAAAATGGAGCACAACTGCCTTTGAGGTGAATAAAGTCAGCTCCTACTATGAACTGCTGCTGCAAAGGTATCACCACCCAGGCATGAAAAGCTGTGACCAGGGATGATAAAAGACTACTTCTGTTATTACTACTACTAGTAATTACTGTTGTTGAAGAAGAAAAAGAACTCTTAAAAACCCATGAGGATTCTTTTTGCAAAGATGTGCTAATACTGTTGGCCCGGGGACAACTCCTAGTTGGGTCATGAAGCTGTGATACTTCTACCAGCATTTTGGAGTTGACTCTTAATTGCTGCCACCAATATCAACCCGGTCGATCGGCAGTTGTCACTACCCAACGGGATCCTTTGGTCAGGGTACCAATGGGATGGTCGGCTTCACTTCACACCAGATACTCGTTCTCAGCTCACTTCAAATGGCTGGTTACTGAAGTAACTACTTCGATCTCAAGTCTAACCTACCCACATTGTGATTTGATCTTAGGTAGATGAGATCAATCAGGCATCAGGGCCATAGTGCAAGATGAGTCTAAACTGGAGGTGATGTCGCACAAGTATTTAAAAAAAAGAAAAAATAAATAAAAAAACAAAAAGATTTGGTCATGTTGAAAGGAAGCAAATCAACTTTTATCAGTCTGTTCTATACAGGTGTATGTGTTTTTCCCAACCTGTTTCTTGGAGAATGACACTTTATACTAGCAAGTTCTGATTTTCTAAGTCAAATGGTTTAGTTTTTAGGTGCTGGCTTAGCTTCATTCGTCAGTATAACTTGCTGTTTCGTAGGAAGGCAAAGTCGAAGATAGGAAGTTGTGGAATCTCTCAGTCAGCTTCTGCAAGGCAACTGTTTTCTGCTAACGAACTGACTCCAACTACAACTGCCTGGAACTGAACTGTAACTCTAACTGACTGGCGAACCGAGGGTGCTTGTTTATATGGACATTAACCAAAAACTGGTGTGGTGTTAGACACAGCCTAGGCTTTTTGGTAATTCTTGATTTCTGACAAGGGACCTCTTTGTTGTCCAGCTAGGAAAATTGATTACTTCCCATTTTGGAAAATTAATTACTTTCCATTTTTGAGGGGATCCCTCCATCCATGAGGAGAGGTTGCAGGATAGCTATCCTCCTAAACTCCCTCCTTCTCATATTGGTACCTCATGCTAAATTCTTTCGGTGGGCGTTAGTAATTTCTCCATCTTACGAATTTACCTTTGCCTATCACCATTGCTACCACTCAACCAATGGTGTCTTGGTCGTGCGGGTGTGGCTAAGCTTGCTTCATTAATTAACCCTTTGACATCCATGTTAATTTTGGAATTCAGAAATCCTGAAATAATCAACATTGTTTATGGAATTCCCTTTTTTTGGCCCTCATGGCTTGGCCAAATTCTAAAATCTGGCAATTTCGAATGAGACGCTCTTTGGCCACCTCGTGCTTTCTTTACAATTATCATAAATCAATTGTCAAAAGTTTGCCACCTGGCTTTTTGTGAATTTATCGTTTACGCCAATCCTCGGTTTCTTGGGAAAAGTAAAAAAATAAAATCTTTCCATTTGAATGACATATTTCTCAGAACATTTTCTCATGCCAAAAATTTTTACAATCAACACATGGCTTCATCACCTGGTCGAATGTTATTGTTTATTGGAACGGTTAGCAAAACATCTGCTGATTGCCAATTTATTCAAACTTTATCAACTGATAAATAATAATTATTTTCTTAGTTGGTTCATCTATTTCTTAATAATTTAGTAAATGTTTGTAAATTTATGAATAAAAAATTGTTTTCATATTTATTTCTTTATAAATTAGTCAATAATAAATATTACATTCAATTAGTTTTAATTGTATTAGTTTTTAGAATGTAAAGATAAAATTATTCTTGTCAATAAACAATCTAATAGTGTTTAGAATTTTTGTTGTAATGTAATTGGCCTTGATCTGGCATTTCGTCTGCAGTCGCTCTCTCACAGATGTGTTGTCACCTCCCTCTGTCTTTTTTACAAATACTTTCATGGTAACTGCTCCGATGAGCTGTTTTTACTGGTTCCCAGACTTCCTGAATTTAAGCGTTCAACTAGGCCGGCATCTCATTCTCACCCTTTCACTGTCGAAACTGTTAAATGTAATTGTCTCTTCTACTCCAATAGCTTCATGTCTCGCACCTCTCACCTGTGGAACTCCCTCCCCTTATCCTGTTTCCTTGATAGCTATAATCTCCAACTATTCAAATGTAATGTTGATCGACATCTCCAGATGCCTTGATCTATCCTCTATCCTTCTCTTCATCCTTTCCTCTATCACTCCTATTTGCTCTCTCTGTAACCCCTTGCATGGTAGTGGCTTCACTCCCCGGCAATGGTTTATTGCATTACAAAGCAATGATTAGAATTGTCATAAAACCTAAACATATACTGAAAGTGAATTCATATATTACTTTGCTCTAGTAAAACACTATTATATTATTTACACTCATATTGTTTATTGGAATGGTTGGCAAAGCCTCAGCTACTTGCCAATTGATTCAAACTTTATAAAATGGTAAATAAGGATTTCCTTATACTTGGTTCAGATATTTTAATAATTTAGTAAATGTTTATAAATCATACTTATTATAAAACCCAGGTTGTGTGTGTCTGTACATTTATATATTGGATTGGATTTCCTACATTTTTCAACCGATTTCAACAAAACTTCACAGGACTACGTAAAATTACCTTGCGGTGGTTCTGACAGCGCCAAAAATTGGAAAAACACAATTGTTTTTGCACAAAATCAATTTGAAAACACGATTAAGAGGCATCGCAAAAATGAAAGGTGGACAACTCATATCGAGTTATACTTATAAAACCCAGGTTGTTTGTGTGTGTGTGAGTGGATCAGATTTCCTATATTTTTCAACCGATTTCAACAAAATTTCACTTTTTTTTGGCAGGTAGTGTTTCTTATTGTCTTGCACACTTTTTTTTCTTTATTTTTACATTCAGAATGCTTTAAAAATTCCATTTACAAGACAAGTTTATAATAAAATTCTATTCAATTGGTAGACTCATAACAATTGAAAACAATGTTAATTAAGACATGCGTGTCCGTCAACCTTAAACAATAATCTTTGTCAATTTTATTTTTCAGTCTTTATGATGGTTGATACTTGATCAATCTCTTACTGTTACATCCCCAGCCAATGCCGGGATCTACTGGTAGTTTATGAATAAAAATGGTTTTCATATTTTTTTATAAATTGGTCAATGATAAATATTACATTCAATTAGTTTTAATTGTATTAGTTTTTAGAATGTTGTAAATATAAAATTAATTGTTGTCAATAAACAATCTAATAAATAAAGTGTTTTATATTTTTGGTTTGGTTTGTTTTGTTTACGACATACCAACCTCAATGGGTTATTTAATACCAACAAGATTTTTATTGCTGTAATATTTTTTTTTTCCAAAAATGTACTGCTGGTAATAATTTTCCAAAAATGTATTACTGATATTAAAACCTATTTTTATGCTTTCATATTGTCTTGACCCCCTTTTTTGGGGGGGGGATTATTTACCCATAGCTGGGACCCTGATAGGTGCTACCACCCCAGGGTGGTTCCATGCTCCTCAAAATCTCCTGATCAAAGTCCTAGCTGTCAGATGTAGTTTATCATCTTACCCAGGAAAACTTTAATATTTTTGTTGTAAATTCTCAAGAACAAAAAATTTTAAAAATATGTATAAATTCCCTTTCATCATATGTTTAGGTCTTATTACAATTCTAATCATTGCTTTTTAAAGCAATAAACATTGCTGAGGCGTGAAGGTAGTTAAAATAATAGCAGTGTCAAGGGAATAAACGTCCTTTTGACCTTTTTCAGGCATGAAAATCCATGTTTGTCAGTATTTGTTTCTTTACAAATTTCACCAAAAGCCTTGTCTTTTTCATTAGTGCCTCTAAAGTCATTTGTAAAATTAAAGATAAAAAACTTGAAATTCCCCTGAAGTCCCCCTCCCCCCATTTTTTTTTTTTTTTTTTTTTTTACTCTTCCAATAATTTGGCCAGAGCATCTGTCGCAAAATTAAGGACACTCAATACAGAAGGTGTTCGTGTCAATACAGCAATATTATCTATGATTTGCACCAATTTTCCCCACAGGAGTCTCCTCCCCAGCTGAAGGGAAAATGGTGAGATTCTCTAGCAGAAGGCGTTAGAGAAATATATGATAATGCCGTCATCATTGTGGTCACTTACAAAATATGGCATCTTGCAATTATGAACTGGAGGACTTCTATCATTTCTTATTTCACAACTGCAACGGAGGTGAACGTTTTGATAACCAATTCTTCCTTCAACTTTGCCTTACCTCTGTAGTTATTTTATATAACACTAGCAGCCATCTTCTTCAATTACTTTAAAGTACTTTCATTAAAAACATTTTGAATTAATGCAGTTACTGATACAACAGAAGTAGTCTGTATTTATTCAATCAAAGTTTGCCGAGCACATGAAGTGGTAATACAGGCAACATGAAGTCCCGTTTCAGACCACAATTATTTTGGAGTTTTTGAAATTCAATTTGCCAGTGTGCTACCAGGGATGTAAAAGAGCATGCATTTATAAAGCAATTGTTAAGTTGGTTGAAAGATCAACAAAAAAGAAACCAGTAAAAATCGCCATGGTTGGACTCAATTATCAAGTTAAATGAATGTTAAACAATCAACTCATTGTTGGCTATAACTGAGTGAAGTTTGTATTCAATTGATTGAAAATTGAGGGAGTTTTCAGTTTAAAATTTGTGTTGAAATCGATTTTTCATTTTATGCAGTTTTTTGCTAAACGCCATGACGTATAAACAAAAATGAGGTATCGTTGAGCTTGTCATGATGTAAGTAACCTACGTACTGAGTTTGAATGAAATCGAAGAAAAAAGTTGAATTTATCGATTTTTGATTGGCTTTATTGATTTTTTAAAAATTGTCAATTTTTTTTATGCTAAGAACCTATCACTTACATTGTACATTGTATGTGCCAAGTTTGCTCAAAATAGGTTGGATGGATCTCGAGTGAAAAAGTATCACATGCACAGACAGAAAGACAGACACATAGATATCCTCTAACTGCTAACACAAACTACTTAGCCTATGAAGTAATGTTCCTAACTTCACTAGGTGCTCCAAATTGAGCAAAGTACAAGGCTTGGTTCTTCTTTGAACAAGACAATTTTATCTCACTTCAGGACATTATTTTATTCCCTCAAAGCTCATGCTAAAATCTTTTGCTAGGCTGAAATGTAATGAGTAAGAAAAGTTGTATAAGAGAAAATAAGTAGACCTGACTGGTGTGTGACGGGTATTGAAAGCAGATAAGCTAAACACGCATATACGCACACATGAAGGTTAATTTCCGCCTAGCAATAGAATAAAGATTACGTGAAGTCTTATGACATTTTGGGAAGGCAGGTCAAAAGGGTCAAATGACCCAATTACCCATAAAGGAAAACGTCTAGACAGAAGCTAGACAGGGGACGGAAGTAAGTTAGAATTCGCACCCAAAGCCTAAGTCACGTGACAGTCAAAGATTTACTCGAGGATCAGTTGTTCTCTGGACTTTGAAAAGGCAAGACCGGGGCCGAGGCGCTAGTGGTTCACGAATGGAAAGATAAGACGCATTTGATAGTGATGACTTATCCAGTTCGATCCAGGCAACTCCAGACAGAAGCATAAAGAAATATTCCTGTTTGAGAATCCCAATTTGAAGACGCGGATAAAAATATATGCTGGTGGTTCAACCTGCGTAAAGAAAGTGTACATCCCTGTTGCAAATCGAGCCATCTACAGAAGAAAGGAAGGAAAGAAAAAGACGAAACAAAGAGAGAAAGAAAGTGTATACCTCTATTACAGACTAGCAGTGTGTGAAATTGTGTTTGCGCCGAGAAAAGGAAAGAAAGGACATTGATATAAAAAAAAGAAAGAGAACTGAATACAAAAGATAAGTAATCACATTTTGGACCCGTAGTAGAAAAGATATATACACACACATGAATATTATGTTTTTTTTCGCAAACACCTTTCCACATGTAAAACAATAATTGTAAGTTAACTCCTCTCCCATCTCTTTTGTATATGTGTGTTGGCTTCTGCATTCAATTCATAGTAATTCATACTTGTATTTTGGATGTTCGGGTTCAGTTGAATCCATTTGGTGTTCGGCGAATTTGATATCCCAAAATGAGTTCGAGATCCGATCGTCGGATGTTATAACTCATACTTATCTGTTCGTTTATTTTTGATATATGTATATTTGTACATATTAAAATTATTTATCAAAAATCACTAAGCCTTATAGTTCATCCTTGTATTGTGGATCAGTACTCGTGTTGAAAACTAAGCGGACCTGGGAAAGATTACTGTTCAATTATCCCAATCGAACAGTGGTCTTAAAAATATTTTGTTTACCAATTGTCCACTCTCATGATCTGAGAGAGATAGCTTGTATCTCTCCACAGGTGTGAGAGTGTATATATCTCCTAGTCAGCGTATGATCGCCCTATAACCCATTCGTCAACTGGGGCATATGACAGGTGATAAAACAGTATTACTACTATGTTGCTCCTCCCAGCATCAATACTGAATAAAGAAATTTTATAAAGTGAAGCTGAATTACAGTTAGGCTCAAGCACTATAAGATGATAGGAGGTAAGTGGGAAGGTAAGAATAACTGACTTTAGTGGTACATTTAAGACAGAACAAGAAAACAAAAGCAGCCATGATGAATTTCAAGCAACACACACAAACAGACACATGCACGCATATACTATAGAAGTGATTGAAATTTCATTACATATGTGAAAATGATGTAAAAAAAAATATTAGATAAATTTGTAGTTAGATAAAATGCTCATCATATCAGGAAACACCACTTTTTAGAATGGCTAGGAAATAAATGTATTTTAGCATTCCAATATATGACTTATGCTATTTTTCATGAATTTTATAAATTATTTGAAATTTATGAATTTTATAAAATTTATGAATATTATAAATGTATTTTACCATTCCAATATAAGAATTATACTATTTTTCATCAAAATACAACCAATTAAAAACAAATCATTTAATTTATTCTAATATAATTTAAATTATATTTTAAAAAATATATTGTTCTATTTTTCACACTATTAGAAAGATTAGAGTCCAATTTTATTTTCTTGCATGTGATGTGGTTTTACGATGACCAAGTCCCAAGATGTGTTCATCTTGTCTGGTTTTCACACATTCACAAGTTCAGAGAGGGCCACTCTTGACTGAAAAAAATACTGGTGTTATATAGCTCTCCCAGTCCCAGACCCACACTGACTATTGGCTAATACCTGTCCAGTATCGTTCATATACAAATAGGCAACACCACCTACTCTAAGTAGGCCTTCTCTTAACAGCCCATTGTGGAAGGGGACACAACTCCTGGTGCTTCTATAGCTCTCTCAGTCCCAAACCCAAACCCACACTGACTATTGGCTAATACCTTCCCAGTATCATTCATATGCAAATAAGCAGCGCCACCTACTAAGGTTTTCTCTCAACAGCTAATTGTGAAAGGGGACACAACTCCTAGTGCTTATGGCACCACATAAAACCAACTCAGAATCTTTTATTGGGCTGACCTAATTCTCTATTAGACAAGATTAATGAGAACCAGACTTTATTTAGATATTGTGTATGGTGTTTGGATAGTGAGGTTAACTATCCAGTTTACTTAAACCAACTACAAGTGAGTTTGGCTCACTGTTATTGTGGTCTTGTAAAAGTCTTTGTTAATATATCCTGGGTTCCTAGGTGAGAATTATGGTTAAAAAGCACTTCTGGTAGATCATTAGCTAGTGAATTCAATTTCCTCTTCCTATGTACCCTACTCTATTGCATATATCTATTATATGGTAAATATTCAAATGAGCTCTATTCTTTTGTTCCACAAGTTCAAACCTTTACATCTCAGACATGGCATACTATTTCCACAGAGTTGAATCCCTGTCATTTCCCCTGTGGTCCAAATGTAAGAAGAAAGTTTCACTGAGATGGCTTTTTTCTTCCTGCCCAAGAACTTCCCCCGTTTGTAAAATGGATTCTTGTGTGGATGCTTTCCTAAATATTGACCTCTTCAGGTCAAGGGTCAGTCATTATCTATCCTCATAATCATCACCTCTTATCACCTTCTATTCCATCCATATCACACACACTATTCATCATTACCATTTTGACTGTAACACTCTACCTTGAGTGGCTCACAGACCTTGTTTTGGGAGAAATTTAAAAAAAAAATATTCTATTAAACATGGCATGTGGAACTAGAACAGTGAGCGAAATAAAAGGTCCAGTTCCACATTCCAACCACCTGAAGAAGGCTGAAGCGTACAATGGCAGAAACGTTGTAATAAATATGGCAACAAAGATGAGGACATTAGTCTGAATAATGTAAATAATCTATTGTTCCAAAGTAAATTAAGCTCTGCAAATATGTTAAACTTGTGGGAGTTACCAGAAAAAATAAAAATAAACTTCGCCTCCCCCCATATGAAAACAGTAACTGGGAAGTCGTTAATCAGCTGACCTCAATCCCAGAATTCAAAAATAAATCTCTCCCTCTTTTGACATTTGCTATGATCAAAGACCAGCATCTGTCTCTGTGAACCTGTTAGTCCAGACATAAATAGAAGATGGAAGAATTAAATACAGACTCATATCTTTACGTAAACCATAGTATCTATCCCCTCTACTTAAATATTATTGTTAGCAGTCAAGGGAAAAAAAATCTTGACTTTACTCTTTTGTAAATTCCTGCTGTAATGAAAAAGTACATGCAGACACTTACCCGATTTTCACATAAACAAAAGAACTTTCATAAAAAAAGTGAGAAACAATTTCTATGAGAGCCTTGGAAATATATTCATCATTCTACAATTATACAGAGACATTTTCTATAATATTAACTCATTGAATAAATTTTCCTTGTTTGATAAGTTAAAACATTCTATCTAGCTTTATGTCTGTTCATTGATATTGTCACTTTTCCACTTTCCTCTTATGACTTGCCGTTTCTCTCTGTGTTTGGGAGATCTTAACATAATTCCTTTATAACTTTGATACTTCCACCACAAACTCCAGCCAACTTGGGTAGCTTGTTGTGGAACAGTGATTAGCAATCTAAGCTTGTATACTTGCAGTTTCCAAATATAAGATTCACCAGCAGTGCATAGAAGTAGTCAACTGCTAGAAGTGAGTCAAGTGAATTCCACAATGAATCTGCAACTGCAGACCAACATACAGTATTTACTACTGTATTTATGTGAATGGGGACATATTTATCATTAACAAAAACATCCTGGGTAAGATGATAAATTACATCTGACAGTGAGGACTCTGGTCAGGAGGTTTTGAGGCGTGTGGAACCACCTCTTCATTGCTGGTGTTCCCAGGTCCACCCTGACCCGGGGTTGTAGCACCTGTTAGGTCCCAGCTATGGGCAAATTGTTAATCCCCAAAACTGGGGTCAAAACATTATGAAAACGTAAAAATAGGTTTTAATACCAGCAATGAAGTTTTGAAGAAAATATTATTAGCAGCAATACATTTTTGGAAATGAATATTACCAGCAATAAAAATCTTGTTGGCATTAAATAACCCATTGAGGTTGATATGCCGTAAAACAAGAAAAAAACAAAACAAACTACCAAAACAAAAATAAATGTACCAATTACAAACAAACATTGACTTATGCAGAGCTCTGCAATTTGGAGACCTCTTTTGAAGATGATTATTACTGTAAATCTGATCATCACTGGATGCTCCCACACTAATGACCTTGTACCAGACTAAGATAAGTATTGTAAATACCTATGAGAGATCTGATGAAACAGCTATGGTTAACAAGTTTGTTTTGTAAATCATTGTTGTTGCGAATTCATTGGACACCTAAAACAGGTAACTGGAGTTTCTAATACATGTAAAATAAATATACACAGAATTTGGAGATTTTACAAGCATCAACTGGTACAAAGCTATATTTGTGGAACACACTGAGAACTGGTTCTGTCTATCTCTCTATCTGATCATCCTCAGACTAAAACTTCTGACTACCTCTCTCCAAACATTTCTGTTTAGTTCTTTCTTTCTGATTCTTTTGTTAACTAAGAGTTCATTGATGAAAAGTCTTGATGGTCTACTTCTGGATTATTCCCTATAATTTGGATTCCATAGTATAAGCTAATGTACAACATTTTCTTTAGTTCTCTAGCAATTATTAAAATTATTCGGACTATTGTCCTAAACTTTGTCGCCAGATTTATTACAATGTTTTGGCCATTATTGCTGTTACCCTGGTAAAAAATGTTTTCTGAAGACATTACGTTTATAATACCCAGAAATTCATACACAGATGTCCTCAAGGACACATGGATAAAGGCATTGGTTAGATCCATTGACAAGATCCAAAGAGTATGAGTTCAATACCCGGTTAAGGCAGTGGAGAACTTTCAGAAGGAAATTAGCAGGAGATAACTGATAACTGACATCCATTAAACATGGCACATGGAACTAGAACAGTCTACCCCAGTGAGCGAAATAAAGGGTTAAGTTCGACATTCCAACCACCTGAAGAAGGCCGGAGCGTACAACAGCCAAAACGTTGTAATAAATATGGCGACGAAGATGAGGACAATAGTCCGAATAATGTAAATAATGTACATAATACCTCATCTCAGAAATATAGACAGATACTGAAAGGCTGAAACGTAATAAATATGGCGACAAAGATGAAGACAATAGAATAATGTAAATAATGTACATAATACCTCATCTCAGAAATATAGACAGATACTGAAAGGCTGAAACGTTGTAATAAATATGGCGACAAAGATGAAGACAATAGAATAATGTAAATAATGTACATAATACCTCATCTCAGAAATATAAACAGATTCTCTAGCAATGTCACTAAACCGTACTTGCCTTTCAAAGATTGTATGTATTGTATTGGTAGGTCCTATTTTAAACTTGAAACTTGTTTTTCAAGTTATTCAGTGGGTTCAATAATGGTTCCCTCGATATTCAGTTAATAGCAGTAACAACAGGTTGTGTGCCTCGTGTGAAAGCTTTATCGTAACTCTGAAAATATATAACAAAAAAAAAGTACTATGTAAGAAAAAAGGCATAACTCTGACTCAGGAAGTGCTTAATCATTAGTTATTTTTAATATTTTCTATGGCTGCCCATCTACTAGGGCAGTTAGCTAATCCCTGTTTCCTATTTATTCAACACCCACAGAGCCTACCTGTGGTTCATCCTGCAACTATACTGAACAGAACTTAGTTACAGTTTCTGGGTATTCTGGGAGAGTGCGTATTATCTAGTGTGATCTGTGGGAGTTTAATAATTTGTGTTTAAATGTGGAAGTTACCAAAGTAGGGGTTTCTTTACAGGTGGTTATCTTCAGATAACTTCCTTAATCGAAATATACACCAATTTATGACCTTTTAAAAATGCATGTAAAGAATTAATATAGAGTTATATGTTGCATATATTGATAAAAATTTATATCTCTCAAAATAAAATATACAATATTCAAAGAGTTCAGAAGTTCCTATTAGAAAGTTTTCATGCTGAAAGTTTTTCACTCCTTAGCATATATATATATATATATATATGTATGTATATATTTGGTTGGATTGATGTGAGTTTGTGACCCTGGATTTCACACTTTTGCTATCGTCAGACATATATATATTTATATTTTATATTCAACATCATCACTTGATAAAACACCGGAGGTGTTGAAACAAAATGGCTATTTTTGTAGTGATTTTATAACATATTTATGTTATAATTTTTAAATAAATAATTATTTATATTTATATACACACTTTTCACACACACACATATCTATATATATATATATATATATATATATATAGAGAGAGAGAGAGAGAGAGAGGAGAGTCTTTGTTAATGTTTATGTAGGTATGTAAGCATTTCTTGATAGTAGTAATTCTGTTGACTCCCTCTGTGGAATTTTTAGGTGTCCAAAGCTTGAGGGTAAAGGACAGTGGATCAATTTCTTTTCAGCAGCTGGTCCAGCCTGTTTGCCTGCTCGTCACTATCTGTCTTAACAAAATTTTAAAGACAGTAAAATTGATCCCCTGCCCTGAATTGTTCTTGATTTTGATTGGTTCCAGAAATGGCTCATCATTTGACAATCCCTTTTTCTTTACCTATATTTAGGAATGATAACCTTTTGACCTTTTTTTCTGTTTTTTCTTTATTTTTTCTTATCTTTTTATTTTTATTTCTTTATGGCCAAACTGAAATGGTTTGTCAACTTTTAACTTACTATTTTTTTTGAAATAGTGATCTTTTTCTTTTTCTATCACTACAACCATCTGAACAAGCCCACTACACTCAAACCCTCGGTCACAATGACTTGTGATTTTGGGCTCGCCATCATTGGCTCTCAAATAGTCCCATCTACCTAATTTCACTCACAAGGCTTCTTTTAAAATAATTATATTCTATTTTATCTAACAGGTTCCTGTATTCATTGGGCATATTTTTTGTTTCCAGCTGACATTCAGCACTGCTTTCAATAGTCAAATGTTCTTACCATATAGATTTTTTGACAGTAATTTTGTTAATGTCCAACTGCTTATCTTGTATAAAACGGTTACTTCTATTGTTGACCCAAAGAGTTTGTAGGGGGGTTGTACCCCTATTATTTATTTTCTGAAGATTAAAAACTCCTGACGTCAGACAAGAGAGGAGAAAAAATAAGATGAACACGTATTCAATCTGTGACATGAATCAAAGTATATTATATTCACAAATATTTACATTTAAGTTTGTAAGAATGAGTGAGTTGGGCGAAGGTTTGTCTCATGAACACTCATGTCTCGTCTCTTGATGTGCGAGGCCGCAACTAACCACTTTCTTGCGGGAAAAAAGTTTTTATAGGATTTTGAACAACCCCACGATTTGGCGGCAAAAAAGGTTACACTCACCCCTGCCCTGATTGGCCAAATCAATCCAATCAGTGGACATTTAACATATCACATACGTTTATTCAGTATACATGTGATTTAATGTATGTGAGCATATGTGAGGATGTGTGTGTGTGTGTGTGTGTGGATGTACAGTTCCACAAGTTGCAGCTTCAAACATTTTTTTGACTTCCAGATGGCAATCATTTTTGATAGCACTGTTCATGTCTTTGTAATTTTGATATGTCTTTTTGTGAGGAATTCAACCATGATCCATTATACGGAAAAAATCATCCACTTAATTTAGATTGCCACCTTAGAAATGAAGATTCTTGACATTCAGTCAGTTTTATTGTATTAGCTGAAATTTTCATTTTCTAGAAAAGACCAAAGAAAAATTTTAAACAATATTTACATTATTCGGACTATTGTCCTCATCTTTGTCGCCATATTTATTACAACGTTTTGGCCGTTGTACGCTTCAGCCTTCTTCAGGTGGTTGGAATGTCGAACTAAACTCATTTCACTCACTGGGGTAGACTGTTCTAGTTCTAGTTCTACGTGCCATGTTTTATGGATGTCAGTTATCTCCTGATAATTCTTCTCTCCAAGTTCTCCACTGCCTTAACCGGATATTGAACATACATTCTTTGGGTCCTGTCACTGGATCTAACTATCACCTTGAGGACACATGGCACAATGGATAAAGGTATTAGTTAGATCCAGTGACAGGACCCAAAGAGTGTGAGTTCAATACCCGGTTAAGGCAGTGGAGAACTTTCAGAGGGAAATTAACAGGAGATAACTGATAACTGACATCCATTAAACATGGCACGAGGAACTAGAACAGTCTACCCCAGTGAGTGAAATAAAGGGTTCAGTTTGACATTGCAACCACCTGAAGAAGGCTGGAGCGTACAACGGCTGAAACGTTGTAATAAATATAGCGACAAAGATGAGGACAATAGTCCGAATAATGTAAATAGTGTACATAATACCTCATTTCAGAAATATAGACAGATACAAAAATTTGAAATTTCTCATTCATTGATATTAAACAACACTTGGAGTTTGTGCTTCATTTTTCTCTGATCTGTCAAAAAGACAATAAGTGGTCATATATTAAGCTACTTTTGGAAGTCTTGCAGAACTAATTTTTTTTAATTTTGTAGTTTTGAGGACTATAGGATCTGTTTGATTGAAAAACATGAATTCTTTTTTAATTTCATTTATATATAGTCCAACTTGTGCTGCAGCATATTATGAGAAGAATTAGTTGTACTTGTTCAAGAATGTTGGATGCAAGAGTTAGACCATCTGCAAAACTGGATACTACTATATAGCAATAATGGGCTTTGCAGTGATGGTCCCAGTTTTGCAGGCACACCAAGCAAGCTGGATTTCAGAACCCTTACAAGTATAATTTTTTTCAGAAGAAAAACTGAAAATGTAGAATAATGAGTTTATTACAATATACAACTTAATACAAGTTAAAGAAAACATTCATTATCCTACATAAAACATTTTTTTTCTTCTAGCCTTTAGATCTGCAAATCTTTCCATGGCACTTTCTACACCTACCTTCTTTACAGGATCATTTTCTATTGACAAAATAGCCAAAGAATTTATATAGGAATGTGATGTAATGAATATTCATACACCTGGGTTCCCTCTCACAGTAATATGATTGGCTGGTGTCATACAGACTGATGTGGAGCTACAGGGACTATGCCTATTGTCTTCACCTATTGCCTACGCCTATTGCCTACCACTACGATGAGGACCAGTCCATTATGGTTACCTGCAAGATTGTCCTACAGAGTTACAGTAGTCAACAACCATTTTGCTACTTTGAACAAATACATCCCTTTTCGGGACATATCAGAATGTTTCCTGGTTGCATGTGTGTTTGTGCTCAGCAGTGAGAGTAGAAGGAACAAAACCTAAGGCCCTCAAAACCGAAGGCTTTTATTTCTGGTTCAAAGAGAGAACAAAATAGTAGTATTTATGATAAAAAATGGGGTTTCCCAGTTAACAAAGTTCTTGAGTAGTTGTTTTATAGTGAGATTTCTCTGCTAGTTCCCATGGAAGGAACAAGAAATCTGAGTGTAAAGCTACCAGGACAGGCCTTATCTTCTGTCTCAAGGGTTGTGTGTAGCCCTTCGTGCTGGTCTTGAAGGTTGTGACTGCTGTAAAGGAAAAGTGGAAAGGAGCGGACCTTGAATGGAAAAATAGGAAAAAAAGCTGGCCATGAGGTAGAGGCTGCTGAAATGAAAGATACAAAAGTGGACAAATAGGTCTCGGTCAGCATTTTTATGGATTCTGAGACATCTGTTTTTTACTCTGCTTGCTATTTCTGTTGCTGCTGCTGATGATGAATAATTCAGAGTAAGGAAGTCCTTATATGCCACAATAGCCAACAAGTGAGATAGTTTCTATATCCGTCTTGCTTGAGTCATGGATGACCGCACGTATGTTGTTTTTATAAGCTTTATTTTTGAAAGATCCCAAAAACATGATATGATGGCGCCCCGGACGACTGAAAGAGTTTCCAGTAGCTGCAGCCGGCCCTGGGGCTTTGAAGTGTGTTAAAACCATGACGAGGCGACCAGCTTCGAGGATTATCGACGCTTAAAGATTTTAAAGAGGCAACGAATAATGCAGGGGAAGTAACTTTGCATAATTGTTAAACAATGTAAGTTAATTCCCTTGATTCCTGCCAATTGCATCGAGTGAAGTCGGGATGTTTAACTAAAAAAAACCAACACCGCTGGTGTTGACTGAACTTACTTATAAAACGTTATTTCCTGGGATTTTGCATGTAGAGGAGGAGGAGGATGGAGTAATGGATAACAGCTCGGATTAAGGAATCGGAAGGCCGAGTTCGAATTCCAGTCGAATCTATTTACATTCACTTACGTGCTACCCTTGGGAAAGTTATGATGAATCCTCTTCTTCTCCCCCACAAATAAATTTAATAGCAGGGCAGTCGGCAACTGGTCTATGGCAACCTACTGCGGGAAAAAATCTTTCGATACATGGCACGTAGCATACGGTCATACCCAATGAACTCGATAATATCGAAAACAGGTATCTACATGAGATCGCTAAAAAAAGCGCATAGTCTGATGAAAAAGATGTCAAACTTGACGAAAACAAAATGTTATCGCCAAAATGTTTATGTTACTATTAAGAGGAAAGAACAAAGTAATTTTAAATTATTTTTAAAAAAATTTCTGTCTTTATTACAACATTCTAACTTTCGACTGAAAAACCTTGTTTTTCGTCATCACCGGAACTCTAGTAAATAACATGGCGAATTTTTGTGCATTTTTTTTTCTTATGACACATTAATTTTGAAAATCTTGCAAATAATAGTTTTCCTTACTAACTTGCGTGCTTCAACATTGAATTTCTAGAGTTTACTTTTCATTAAATTTCGTGGGGAGGGTAATATATATATGTATATATATATATATAATTACTTTTAAAAAATTATAATAATAATTTCCATAATTCCTGAAAGTTTCATTAAAATCTGACAATTATTTCTATTTTTGCAAGATTTTCAAAATTAATGTGTGTCATAAGAAAAAAATGGACAAAAAATTTGCCATGTTAGTTAGTTCCGGTGATGACGAGAAACAAGATTTTTCAATCAAAAGTTAAAACGTTCTAATAAAGACAGAAAATTTTTAAATAATTTAAAATTTCTTTGTTCTTTTCCCATTAAGTAACATAAACATTTTGGCGATAAAATTCTGCTTTCGTCAAGTTTAAGGCCGTTTTTTCATGCTATTCCTACTTAAAAATAACGAGGTAAATAAGTTGTTAACGTAAAGATAAATTGTCACTTATGACCTTCCGTACTATAAATTTCTTCACGTAACATGTCAGTGCGTGATGAAATCACGCA
The DNA here is from genome assembly GCA_963932145.1 of Acanthosepion lycidas. NCBI lineage: Eukaryota > Metazoa > Mollusca > Cephalopoda > Sepiida > Sepiidae > Acanthosepion > Acanthosepion lycidas. Next base: position 10,187,632 of record OZ010599.1, read on the forward strand.
CATCACATGTCATTTGTCAATCAGACTTGAAAGAACATGTTTTCAGCGCAGAAAATAAGCAATCTTTGTTTCAAAATATATTAGATAAACTTTATAATTTCTAATTTTTTAAAAATTATTTAAAAAAAATTATAATTGATTTTTAAATGAATTTTAAACGGTGACATTCACTTTTGTAAACAAAAGTTAAAAAACGGCTGACGATCGATTTTCTGTCAATTTTTCTGATTCAAAAAAATGCAAGATTTTTAACGAAAATTTTGGACGTGCTAGAAATTATTAAAAAATGTAAAAAAATATTAAAAAAATACTTTGATCTTTCCTCTTGATAATAACATTAACATTTTTAGACGATAAAAAATTATTTTCATCAAGTTTAAGGCCTTTTTTATTCATGTTATGCTATTTTTTTTTTATCGATCTCTAAAATAAATCGTAAATTTTAAAAAGTAGATTCATCTATATGGCGAGATTTGGGAAACCAATGTAAAATATTTAAGAAAAATTGAAAAATAGATGAAATTATATTTCGTACGGTATTTTTATTTTTAATTCGTATTGCATCATTTCATATGATAACTAAAAGGAAGACTCCTAAGACCCGTTCAACATCAAGAAAATTAGATGCGATGTAAGGGAGATAAATCAGTGTTTAATGTAACGAAATTGTTTGAAATAAGGAAATGGACAATACCCAAAGAAAGGAACCAACGAAAAACTGAATGAAAAAAATGGGAGATTACCGAAGTAAAATAAAAAATGATGCTGTTATAAAAGAAACGTAGGAGGTAGCTATTTACTTCTGAAATGTTCATTTCTTTGAATCATAATTGCTTTTCTTGTCTTACAACTTTTATGATCGGACCTTAAAATAAAATTCGTAAATTATGTAAAGAGTGGTATTTTTAGCTGTATGTAAGTTTTATTCATTAACTTATTAAAATTTACAAAAACATGGACAAAATCTGAGATTTCTTTTTCTAATATTCATTTTGAATTTAAAGTCCCTTTTCCCACACAACCAGCATTATCTTGTGGGTTATCCAACTTGACTTTGCTAAAAAAAAAAAACTGTCTCTAGGGGGCACTCCTCAAGCCTTTATAAAAGCATGAATTTATCTCCCTACCCTCTTTTACAGCTTTTCAACTCTGGTTAGTCATACGTAGGGGTAAAAAGTGTCCCCCACTTGGGCATGTTCATTTTCATGGTTTTCTCTTTCTTCCTCTTTCTCTCTCTCTCTCTAACACACACACACACACATACAGTTTCATATTTTTCCTTTTCATCACATGTAATTCTTTTGTTAAGACATGCATTGTCATTTGTTTTATACTTATTATTTTGTGTCACTGTTTTTACCTGGACTCACAGTAAGCCTGCCAATAATGTTTATGGGATAAATTTTCCAGGTGTTCGTAAATATTTACTATCCAAAGTGTTGATTCACTCAACGTGATGGTGACTAAATATTTACTCAAACATACTAGCAATGATGCCATAGTCTTTGTTGCTTGGAGCATCTATGTAAGAGCTTCAAGATAAAACAGGGTGTCAGATGTGAGGTCCTGACTGAAAAAGGAAATGGTGATTGTATTAATATTTTTTTCTTTAAAAAAAAATTATTTCAGCCTTTTGCTATCATCAAGAAATATGTTCAGCTTACAACCACATTCCTACACATGCCTGGACAACAAGCCCAACAAATTTTCAACGGATTTAAATTTGAAAACCCTGACAACAAGAATAAAATACAGAATGTGAAAAAAACATTCAGGGTATATTATCGACCAAGAAAAAATATAATGTACATCAGATATTTATTTTTCAGTAAAAACCAATTACCATCTAAAAAATTTGACTGATTTCTGACTGATAAAAAAACTGTTGTATAGGATCTAAATTTGTTGAGCTGTGGCAGAATTGTAACAAGAATTGGTTGCATTACAAACAAATTATTATAAACAAATCCATCAGATATTAGGTTGGTGCAAAAATAATATCGTTTTCTCACATATGTTACTATGTGAGAAAACGACATTAGTTTTGCACCAACCTAATACAAAAGAGAAATTTAATAATGGCCAGAATAATGGCATTTCTTGAAGCATGTGGGTAGTCTACCCCTGTGAATGTTCATACATCATATCTTAATGACATAGACTATGTAAATATTTTATCTTTTAGTAATGAACGTGTGGAGCCAAGATGGAAATAAACACTAAGATAGGCAAAAACCAAATGAAAAAAAAAATAATGTCTGCGTCAGAAGATTGTTCATTGTTCCGATTAAAAAAATTAATGCTTCGAAAATAAATATTTAAAATTTTTCAACCAATGAGTCACACTGCTGTCAATGATAAAAAAATGTGCTTCATGATCCGATTCAAGACTATTTAAGTAAAGCTTCCATACAGACAAACCAATAAGGAGAGACAATTGGCAAAAGGTCATGAAGCTCAACTTAAACAAAATTTTCCTTACACTTTCATTTGTCTTCTTCACCAACCTATGGGACACTTACACTTTCTTCCTCATTTTCTCCCTTGCCTCTTTTTTCTCAGACAAGAAATCACATTTGTGGGAGAAGTCTACCTAGATTTTAGGTGGAAAAATAAAATCCAAGTGCCATGTCCACAAGTTCATATTAGAATTCAATTGTTTTTGTTGTGGCCATGAAGAAACTAATAGTTTGAGTGTACAAAGTCAATTGTTGCAAGTGAGTATGCAAAGTTCAAAGTAATATGTATGCCAATATATGTGTGTGAAATACACACTGATGAAATGTGTGTAACTGATTTAATGTGATAGCAGTAATTTTAAAACACAGTGAACGAGGAGAGTTGAGACAAGACTTACTTTGCCACAGTATGTAGGAAAAGCATTGTTGACCAACATGTTGTCATGGTAACGTATGTCGAGGCTGGAATGGTTCACTGACTGTTCTGTTTCACAGTTTTTTCCATTGACTGTCCTGTTTCAAATCTGGTCTTGACTTTTGCTGACAAGCCATTTTTATCATTATTTGACAACCAGTGCTAACTCACAAATCCTATCTGAGTTTTGCACAGGAATGTACTCCCTAACACAAGCCCTGACCTATTTCCATTAGAGTTCAACCACACAGACATCATAGAGAGCATATCACATGTCTTGTCATATCCAATCAAGTTCCAGAAACCACTTATTTCATTTTGGAACCATGTTTGTACAGAATTATAAAAAGATTTTTGTTTCTGCTGAATTTAGTGAGATATATTTGAAGGCATCTCTTACTTGTTTGTGCTTCACTCAATGTCCATAAAATAATGGAGTTTATCCTATACATTTCTTTTCATCTTGGAAAATAACTACAAGGAAAGAACTTTAACACTCACAGATGCTAAAAAAAATTAAATTGTAAAAACACATGAAAATAAAATACCTTATATTTTTATATTCAAACAACTTTTTCACCTTTTTCTTTGTGTGCTGATCAAATTCCCAATAAACATTATAATTCTCATATCTTAAGATGAGATATGATGTATGAATAAATACAGAGTTAACTCCCTTGTAACTATTTTCTGAGACTGTGGTGAAAATGAAATAAAATTGACAAATAAAATAATGATAATAAATAGTATAAAAAAGAAATCGATTTTTCCATGATGCTAACAGTAAAAGAACTAAAAGTATGATGACCACATTTGGTTTTGTCAAATGCCACTAGGTGGCGCTATTGAAGTTTATAAAATGATAAATGTTTCCTGCCTCACTCTGTTTCTCCACTTTGCTCTAAAATATAGCACCATGTGGGGAAAAAAAGGATGACCTCGCTGGAGCATGTTAGTGTTGTGGTAAACCCTTCTACAGTAGATTGAACTCTTCCTCCTCTCATAATCACTAACTGCGAGACTTCCTAGGGCAGTCGGTTGGGAAGCGGAGATGCAGTGTTAACCTGACCGTTCAGACGCACCCCTCTATCTGCTTATTACTAACACTCTTGCTTTGTATGTATCTGTTAATTCAATACACTTGTTCAACCTACCTTCATCTTCCATGCCTTTCTTTCTGGCCCCTAAACAGACCACAACAGCTAAATTCCCTGCTGCACTGATAATTGACTCTCTCTTTCAACTTTCCAATGCATGGTGTTTGTACTTGGCTTCCAAAACCTCCACCTATGAAGCAAGTCAAGATCTTTATTTGGTTGTTCCAACTTAGCAGAAGGCTGACTCTTGACCATTATAATGATGCTTAACTTTACTCTAACTTCTGGACCAAGAAAAAAAATAATGGACATTGCATGACCATGTTTTACCTTTCCAACAATAAAGTAAGTACAAATTTTTCTTTGGTTGTTCCAAATCTGTGCAAGGCTGACAAACTTGACCATTAATACAATGCTTATACTTACTTTCCTTAACTCCTGGGCCCAAAAGAAAACAGACATACCCAAGATACATTGAGAACTTTGTTTCACTGTAATCAACATAAAAAAGAATAAACAATCCATAGTAGAAACCCAAGTATGTTTGTTAATTGTTTATTATATATAAACAAGCACCAGACCTAAAACACAAACACATAACATTTTAAATTCCATAAGACCAATCAGACTTTATTGATCTTTTTGGAAATTATTCGATAATAAATAGAATTATTTAAGCTTTTAATACTGTAGAAATATTTTTAAGCTTATCATCAAATTAAAATATATATGTATACATATGCATTCAATTTGAATGAAACTGAAATGAACCTCCATGTTGCAAGGACTAATTTTGTTATCTAGCAACAATCAATGGGTAACAGAAAAGTGTATAACGTTATTATGACTTCTGTATTTAAACTTAATATATTTTCTAATAAATGTAGCTGTAGTGAGTGCAAAATAATAATGACTCCCTTTAAATGTGGAGGATTGAGGAAAAAGAAGGAAAATGTAAAATTTTTGCCTTTCATTGAAATTAACCAGCAACCTGAGAAGAAGGAAAGAAATTTGTGGGCCTATGTGAAATTGTTTTTGGATCAATGAAAACCTTGCCTTCACAGAAATTAGCCGGTGAACCAAGAAGAAGGAAAGAAAGTAGCAAGTCTATGAAAAATTCTTTTCGAAATAAATGGGGAGAAAAACTAAATTAATCAGAAGAGTGCCTGAAGTCATATAGAAGGTTTTGTTTCAGTTCCTCACAAACAGTGTTGAAGTACTCACCAGTGTAAAATTACTCACCAATTATATTATTGGCCTCTAACCATCACTTCAAAGAATTTTCTCTCAACAACACAAGAAAGCTAAGTATTTCAAATTATCTCTCTTCATCTACTTTTGAATGTATGCAAACCATATATCCCTTCAGTGAGCAATGAAATCACTTAGCTTTGTCCTTTTTGAATATTATTTTGTGTCAGATCATTTAATCTGTTGTATGAACATTTCCTCTTCATGACAATACGTTAAAACTATGGAGTTTAAGAATTCTGATTTATTATCCTGAAACAAACTACAGAGACTATTTCAAGTGTATAAATTTGTGAATAAATTCCTTTTCTTGCTTCGTTAAAATTACTTGTGAGTTACTTGATCATTATCATCCTTTATTAATCTTTTTGGCATGGGTAAATCAACTGTTCATTTTAACTCCTTTTCATCTTAGGATCCTTCCTAGTCTCTATCCTTCCATCCATTTATACAAGCTTGTTAAGTAGGTTACTCAATGTTTCGCTCTGCATCTTTTTCATTTAATATGTTTTTTGGGTGACAATTTTTTGAAGCCCTTAGAAGACTAAACAGAAGAATAAGGACAAAAGGTGCTGCAAAAATGATAGTGAAATGTAAATTAAGAATACTCAGAGAATTAGTGATCGGGTTTGGGCTGAAACTGGAAGCTGTTTTTGTGTCTTCAGAAAGAAATGTCAGATATACTGACACAAACAAAAAAAGAGTTGGTTGGTTAGCAATACAAGAGAGGTAGACCAAGAAACAGTTGCAATCTGGTGTCTGGACAATGCAGAACTGGAAGGGTTGCACAATATGCATCATATGGCTGTGGACAAGACATTATATTTTGTGTTGAAAGTTGAGGCATTTGTCAAAAGGGAGGCATTTCCGAAGGGTGGTGAGAAACTGTGTTAGGTGTCAGTTAATTGACTCTGCCTCAAGTATACACAACCCAGGTGAGATTGGATCTGGTGATAAATAGGAAAGAAAAGGAAATGATGTTACTCTCTATCATGGAGGAATTTACTTATCAATGGTTGCTGGTGGATCTGGCAATTGGCGATATGGAGGGAACTGCATGCAAAAACAGCGGTTGCAGTTGCAACTGAATTTGAGAATGTGTTTTTTGAACGAGAACCTGTAGAGGAAATTATAATGGATAATAGCACAGCATTTTGTTCCGAACTCTTCCAGGTCATGCTAGAAAAATGGAATATCCAAAAATGTTATAAGGCTGCACACAGGCCAGGTAGAAATGAGATAGTGGAGAGAAATCATCAAACTGTGAACGCCTTAGCAGAGAGAGGAGGGATATCATACACAGAAACAACTTTTTGGTACAATATGGCACCCAAAATTGAACAGATGGAAGAGTTGGTGATGAAAAAAAAAAGGCATCCAAGAGATGCACTGACAAAGAATGATGAAGTACCCATACAAATCCAAATCGGATAAGTTTGGGTGAGACCTTCCAAATGTATGCTGTACAATGCAATGAGATGAAGAGTGATGATGACCGAGGTACAGGGTACGATGGATAAATTGTCTAAATTAGACAAAAATGAAAATAATACTGATTTACCAAAAATTACACAAAAATATCTTGAAATACTAAAGAGTAAATTTATTCAATAAAATCACCACTGGCTTCAACCACAGCCTCCAGACAACTTCGGAATCTCCTGCAACTCTTCTGGACGGTCTCCTTGTTTAAGTTGGTGAATGCTGCCATAATCCCTACCTTCATTTCATCTTTGGTGCTACTAGGAGTATTGTCGCTCAACTGTGCCCCACATATAATAATGAAGGGGGTTGCAGTCTGGAGATTTAGGTGACCAGATGTAAGGGATGATGTGGCCACAGAAATTATCTGACAGCCATGATTGGGTTCTCCTCCTTGTGGAGCATGGGGCAGAGTCCTGTTGCCAGACATAGGGTCTCTCAGAAGCCACCCTCTTGACCCTGGGAAGCACTACCACCTCAAGGCACTTTAAACAGGTCTCCATGTTGAGTCTGAGGCCCATGTTGGAAGATAAATGGAGGCATAAGGTCGCCATCACTAGTGATCACAGCAGACACCATGATGTTGACTGGATATTTGGTTTTCATCACTCTTGGTACATCTTTTGGGTACACAGAAAACCAACAGCTGTTTCGTGTGTTCACAATCTTATTCTGGCAGAAATTTTTCTCATCGCATGTTCGGTTGGAGGGGATGCATGAGTTTGTTCAAAAGCTTTGTAACATGATCTTTCCTCTTGGCCTTCATTGCTTGAGATAAAAATTGGACCTTTCACATCTTGTATGAAAAATACTGAATGTCTTTATGCACTACCTGTCTGATAAGAAACTCAGACACTCCTGTGTCTCTAGCTTTGGACCTGAAGGAATCGTTGTCAATCATGGCCTGGATCTTACCATCAAATTCAGGAGTTCTTTTCTTATCAGAACAATCAGAGTGAGTTTTCCAAGCTGCCATACCATTGTAACCACCATTATAACTCCTCCAACTTTTTCCGAATCTTCTGCACTATCCTCAGATTGACACCCAAACACTCTGACATGTTCATATTGGAGCCTCCAGTGCAAATGCCAAGCAGTACAGCATGCCATTTCCAAATTTCTGGCAGAATGAATTGTGTCATAGTGCTCTTTTTCTCAGACAGTGACTAACTGATCCAACTATGCTATGCAGTCAACAAAATCGCAAAACAATGTGCATGCACAAAATTAAAAATATAAAATGGTTACAACTTACCCATTGTACCTTGTACAATTACCAAATAACAGAATAGTAGATGGCGTGCCAAGACATATTCTGGATATAAGGCATCTAGTTGATCTGTCTGACACAGCTAGCACTAAAAATTCAAGGAATGAAAAGTCAATGCTCCCAATGCAAAGATCGTAAAGTGGGCACCATGTACCATATAGGACCCAAGATTATGTCATGTAAAAATTATCTTAAAGATCAGGTGTGTGTGGGGGTGGGGGATGAATCAGGATGAGCATAGAAAGAAGGTTTTTTCTTATCTGAGCACCTTCAGAGAAACTGAGTGAATGAGGAAAGTGTTTTTATGGGCAGGGACAAAGGCATTGTGACAGGGAGGCATATAAATCACCCAGGTAGTAGAAATGGATTGTTTTCTTTTTAGAGTACCAAACAGAAGCAGAGGCAGATTGCTTTAGGAGAAAAGAAGGAAGTAGAAACAGTGGAAGTTGTAAGAGTAAAAGAGATAGAAATCTAGGAATTGTATCTGGTTAGCTTGGTCAAGTGGTCAGATTTCTAAAAATTCAACTGCAGCAAAATTGGAAAGAAACAAACCAAGACTGAATGCCACAGGTGACAATTACCCTTCAGTTCTATTCAATCTGATTCATTTTGTTTAAAACACAGGTTACAATTTTTTAAGCACATTTTTACTTGTTTATGTTGAGTTGATAGATTCTTCATTATTACTATTATTTTATTACTAGTTTTATTCCATCTTATTATTGTTGCTTTTTATTCCAACACTCTGGCTCTATACACTCTTCATTATTGCTATTATTTTGTTACTAGCTTTATTCCATCTTATTATTGTTGCTTTTTATCCTAACACTTTTGCTCTATACACTCTTCATTACTACTATTATTTTATTGCTAGTTTTATTCCATCTTATTATTGTTGCTTTTTATCCCAACACACTGGCTCTATACACTTTTCATTATTACTATTATTTTATTACTAGTTTTATTCCATCTTATTATTGTTGCTTTTTATCCCAACACTCTGGCTCTATACACTCTTCATTATTATTATTTTATTACTAGTTTTATTCCATCTTATTATTGTTGCTTTTTATCCCAACACTCTGGCTCTATACACTTTTCATTATTACTATTATTTTATTACTAGTTTTATTCCATCTTATTATTGTTGCTTTTTATCTCAATACTCTGGCTCTATACACTCTTCATTATTACTTTTATTTTATTACTAGTTTTATTCCATCTTATTATTACTGCTTTTTATCCCAACACTCTGGCTCTATACACTTTTCATTATTACTATTATTTTATTACTAGTTTTATTCTATTTTTTTTATTGTTAGTTTTCTTCACCACCATCTGTGTTGATACAACTTCTAATCTCAGTGCAAACTACGCAAATTCTGACAGAATCATTTATTTCCAATAAGATTAGAACTCATTGCCCATACATGGAATTTTTTTTTTGTATCTAAGATGCCGGAGAAAATCACAAATCTATAAACATTTTTCTATGGTATTTCTCTAATTCTCTCTGCCATCTTTTAGTAACTCATATTAGTCGTAAATTTTTCTGAAGTAAAGCTTTTAAGAAAACTCCAAGAATGAGAATGCTTTAACAGTTAAAAAATATATAAATGATTTACCATATTATTTATTCAGTGTCAGTACAAAAGCATGTGACTCATACACATATGAATCAAGGGTTTCAACATTATCCATTCTCTCTCAGTTACTCAGTGAGTATAATATTATATTCCGGTCTTCTTTTATAATACTTTGCAGATGGTGAATTATCCATGCCGCTATAGTTGATTGCAGATGTGAATAAATAATACCTTTATGTACGTATAAGATGTTAAAACTTTCTTTTTATTACAATGTCCTGTTTATAAAATACAACATTTTCTCATTGGCTTTCTTTTTATTGATTGCCACACGTGTTGTTAATGACAATGTCTTTGTAAGATGCATTCTAAAAGCTTTTCTTTTATTGTCGGACATCCTGCCATAATACTGCCCCTATGCTAAATTGGGTTTATTTATCCATGTTTATAGAAACTTTGTGATGATATTGGTCAAAAAATTACATTCCTCTATTAGTTATTTACATGAAGTTTTCCAAGAGGCAACAAAAGAACAATCTTGAAACATATTTTTGTGTGTGAGGCATTATTGTAGTGACTTTTTTCTGGATGTCTGTGTCATATGACATTCTCAGTGATGAAAGTAGATTCAGTGAGACTAGTTCAAATTCTTTCACTTTTGCACAAATGCCTTGGGAAAGGCATGAACCGATCTTTTTTACTTCTCACCCAGTTAAGTTTTAAATAGCATTATAGACAGGACTCTCTAAACTTGCAGCCAATCTAGGAAAAAGACTATACTGAATTCAAAACTATCAAGATGATAACAGGAAACAACTCAAAAATCATTCCCAAGAAGTCATAACAATTCAAAAAAGGAAATCTGTGGAGAGCCATGATCATCTAGTCCAAAAGGAGTATTTTCTCAACATGGGCGCTAGTGTGGGCACTGTTACATTGAAAGGGGCCACTGAGAGTTTTTATTTAATTTGGGGAGGTGAACATACTCTGGAGGCAGTCGGCATTTAACCATTTTCAAATTTTCAAAAATCATTCAATATTAGCTACAAAAGGAAATTTCAGAAAGGTATCTAAAGCTGTGGGAAGCTATCAAACATTTCTTTGTTGCTTTTGCAACTTCCTATATGGCTGAATACAGCTACACAGCTTTTTTTTTTGCAAGTTGCAGGCTCTTTCTTTGTTTACTAACAAAGAAACAGCCTGCAACTAGCAAAATGAGGAGATCTATGATTACTTCTCAGCAGCATGGAACCTAAGTCAAACATGGCATTGAAAACATTGAGACAGCTATCAAATGAACCTAAAATAAGACCCTGAGCCATTCAGCACCAAAGTCAAATATTGCATTGAAAAAACTGAAACAGTTATCAAATGAATCTAGAATAAGAGCCTTAGCCATTCAGCACCAAAGTCAAATATTGCATTGAAAACATTGAGACTGCTATCAAATTAACCTGGAATAAGAGGATTAGCCAGTCAGAACCAAAGTGAACCACTGCATTGAAAACATTGAGACAACTGTCAGATGAACCTAGAATAAAAGCCTTAACCAGTCAGCACCAAAGTTAAACATTGCATTGATAACATTGAGACCACTATCAAGGAACCTAGAATAAGAGCCTTAGACAGTCAGCACCAAAGTCAAACATTGCATTGAAAACATTGAGACAGCTATCAAATGAATCTAGAATAAGAGTATTAGCCAGTCAGCACCAATGTCAAACATTGCATTGATAACATTGAGAGCACTATCAAATGAATCTAGAATAAGAGCCTTAGACAGTCAGCACCAAATTCAAATATTTCATTGAAAAGATTGAGACAACTATCAGATGAACCTAGAATAAGAGTTTTAGCCAGTCAGCACCAAAGTCAACCACTGCATTGTAAACATTGAGACAGCTGTCAGATGAACATAGAATAAGAGCCTTAGACAGTCAGCACCAAAGTCAAATATAAAATTGAAAACATTGAGACAACTATCAGATGAACCTAGAAAAAGAGGCTTAGTCAACAACAAAGTCAACCACTGCATTGAAAACATTGAGACAGCTATCAAATGAACCTAGAATAAGAGCCTTAGACAGTCAATGCCAAATTCAAATATTGCATTGAAAAGATTGTGACAGCTATCAGATGAACCTAGAATAAGAGTCTTAGTCAGTCAGCACCAAAGTCAACCACTGCATTGTAAACATTGAGACAACTGTCAGATGAACCTAGAATAAGAGCCTTAGTCAGTCAACACCAAATTCAACCATAACACTAAAATATTGATACAGCTATCAAATGAACCTAGAATAAGAGCCTTAGTCAGTCAACACCAAATTCAACCATAACACTAAAACATTAAGACAGCTATCAAATGAACCTAGAATAAGAGCCTTAGACAGTCAGCACCAAATTCAAATATTGCATTGAAAATATTGAGACAACTATCAGATGAACCTAGAATAAGAGCCTTAGACAGTCAGTACCAAAGTCAACCATAACATTAAAAACATTGATACAGCTATCAGATGAACCTAGAATAAGAGTCTTAGACAGTCAGCACCAAAGTCAACAATCGCATTGAAGACATTGAGACAATCAAATGAACCTAGAATAAGAGCCATAGCCAGTCAGCACCAAAGTCAAATATTGCATTGAAAAAAGTGCAACAGTTATCAAATGAATCTAGAATAAGAGCATTAGCTAGTCAGCACCAAAGTCAACCACCGCATAGAAAACATTGAGACAGCTATCAAATGAACCTAGAATAAGAGCCTACACTCATGGCCTAAAGAAACAGGACTATGGTTTCGTGTTCATATGGACCATGCATTAATTTCATGGGACTATTTCTAATTTTTGTAGATGTAATAAGAAACAGTACTAAAAAAGGTACATTGACAAAGACTTTAATAAACAAAGGAGTCGACGATAGGACTTACAGCATATATGAATACATGGTATTTACTCTGTCCCCCCACTTGGGCGAGATGTGACACAAGGTCTATTTTTAGGTAGGGACTTGAGCGCATACGCCCAGGACAGGAACAAAAATTCCTCTCAGTCCCCGCAACCGTCGGCTGAGCTGGCCTAGGTGCGAGCACCGATCCCTCACTCTGTTGCAATGAGAGTGTGCGGCCTCGGGCAGCTGTTCCCCGTATTATTTTCCTCAGTTGCCCATTTGACCTTTGACATAGAAGTCCCTGGTTGCACTCTGCCCAAAGACAAAGACGCCACTGAGAGATGATAAGTAGTCGTGAAATTACTGAAAAAGCATAATTTGCACTTTGCAAATATGAATACATAGGATATAAGTAAAAGAGGATATGTATATATAATAATATTAAAAGGTAGATACTTCCGGAAGAGTCCAAATCGAGGTAAGTTAATACTCAAGAGTATCTTCTCTAATTTTTGGTTCTCCCCCGATCGTATTTGTTCTTAAACGGAGCCAAATTATGCACAGATACAGTGTAGACTCATGTCCATCATTAGATCTTACCTGGCCATATTGTCTTGTAACAGCTGAACCTCATCAACTAAAGGTCCGTACTTATTAGCACGGACATTTCGACGTAAAAGAACCGGACCAGGAGCTGCTAGCCAAGTGGGCAAGGAATGACCATAAGGTGACCGGCGTTGATATGATACAGTGTAACCCGGTTTCTCTTATATCCGGGTTACACTGTAATATTCTTTCATGGTGTGTAGTATTCATCGCGGTACAGAATAGAGATCTTATGGCATTCAGTACTGCGGTTAGAACAACTCCCCACTGAGATTCTCGTAGATTTTTCGAAGCCAAGGCCAGTGTGACCTGCTTCCAGATAATTCCATTGTACCGTTCACACTAAGTAATCCCTTGGGGTTGTTCGACTCGTAGCTATACCAAAATTAATTAAGTACTCACGCAGTTAGATAGAAAAGAAGAACTGTAGAATTAGATTTCTATATTCTCTATTTTAAACCTGTTTAAAGAGGATCACAGCTAAGTATTCTCAGTTTGTGCTGAACCCATTAAAATCGGCTTCAGAGTTCGGTACGATACAATGCTTTCTGATTGGTCCATTTATAATGTCATGTTTCTGCCTACGTTCGTACGGTTGACCTCGAGTTGACCTGTTCAGAGTTCAACGCGCTAAAAATTGGTAAATATTCTCTCGAGCCCCCACGTGATCGAGAAAATTCATAAATATGAAACTTCGATGTGACTTAATGAGTCATTAAAATAAGTCGAGTCAGTTGTTCGTAAGTCGAGTCAGTTGTTCAAGTCTTGACCGGCTGTTCAGTTGTACTCGCTGCCTTCGGACGGGGAGGAACCCGAACGAGGCTACGCCGAAGGGCGGAGTCTCTTTCGGGGAGGTAAACCGACTCTGAACCCGTTTATACGGTTTCAATGGGTATATTTTTGGGCCGAGCCCATGGGCTAGGGGATCCCACATTAAAAAAACAGCCTTGTGTCACATGATGCCCCAGTGGGTGGGGGGTGACTGAATATCGTCATTAAAATAATCAACTCGTCACACGAATCCATGAAACCCAACTTCCTCGCTAAAAGTTAATTTTTATTAACATCAACCCAGCTTGTAGAATTCAATTTCTTTTCAACGTCAACTCATCTAGTGACCAATTCAACCAAGACGAGATTCAAAAACCAACTCACTCAATATCTTAACAATTTAAAGGAAATCGTAACTATATCAGTCGAAGCGAGACAACTCTACAGTAAGTCAAGCAATCTATTTCATTCAATGTGACCATCAACATAAACTGTTTAATTTCTTACCAGAGCTATAGCATAACACCTTTTATATTACCCTTGATCACACAACCAAGAACTCTAACGTGTTTTAAACAACTTTATTATATTGTGTGTACTTGTATAAAAATAATATTTGTTAAAACAAATATCTGCCTATTTGATTATTACTCTTGTTGTCTTTGTTGCATTTGATTTAGTAAAAATAGTAGAGGGTCAGTTTAATTTGTATTTTGTCACCGATACAAATTGGCTAACCCACTACAGAAACCCGGCCGGAGTGAATGTAGGAAAGAGTCCCGAACACGGTGAAAATCTGAGTTAAGCATTTAATTAACACATTACTTGTCATATTGGAGCAAGCAAAAGGAAACAGAAAGTACTCGTCTATTACTGTTAACATATAACAGTTGTGCGAGTCAAAAAGGCAGATCAGTCAGTTATGGTTTTAGGCCTGACTTCGCTCGCGCTGTCTGGAAACATTTTGACCAGTAACCTGAGCGTCCGCGCTCGGGTTCCCCATCGCTCGGGTTCCCCATATTAAACTCTGACTTTGTGCCGCATCCCGCCTCACGGGTTCGTCTAACATCGACATTCGGACCCCACACTAGATCTTATCGGAAAACTTGGGGAATAAGAAAACAAACCATGGACCATGCGAAGGGCAGCTTTATCTTTAGGGATAGTTAATTCTTTAAGTGGGCATAATCAGGATTCGGTTTTAGTATCCTATGAGATATGGTGCAGCCAAGAAAGTTAATAGAAGTGTATAGCGAAGAAAACGGCGACTTACCTCGTCAAACCAAGCGACAGCGTGTCGCGTGTATTCTACGACGGAAAAAGTGGCGAAAAAGAAAACTACTTACCAAACAGAGGGGCACGTATTCCGCATAACATGCTGAAAATGGAATAATTGAATTAAAGAAAAAACAAGTCAGTCGCAGGAGTCGCTAGTATTTTGATATGCAAATTACGGAAAATCCTATCCCAGCTGTCGACGAATGGAAGAAATAGGTTCTGCCGATAAAAGCAGTTGGTGTTCTCAATTCGGGAGAAAAAATTCGGGCATTTTTGGTTTCGGCGTTTGTTAGTGAGCGAGTTATTTTTCTGACTGGTTACACGCATTGTGATTTGAAATAGTACCGGCGAATCCAGTTTTCAGCATTTCTTTCTGCCCACGATATTCGAGTCTGGACTTAGTGATTCTTCTTTGTCTTGTGGAAGTAATCTGCGACAAATACTTCCTTTGCTTTCAGAACGCTGGTTGATAGGGAGGTCTTTTTTCGTTGAAAGTAAGATTATGTAGTTTGGATACCTCTAGAAATTTCGAGAATTTTTTTTATCGTGCTCTTTTTGAGTCTTGCCAGCTACGACTATGTTATCAACATAAGTGTATAATCTGTGAAAGTTATTCCTCATAATAATGTTGCCCATTATGCGTTGTAAGCAAGATATCCTGTTAGTGACACTAGAATATAACAAAACTGGTATAATTTGCCATTAGCTTCGAACGAGGTGTACGGGTTATCTTCTCCTCGAATGTGTACTTGGTGATATGCGCTAGTTAAATCCAAAGAAGAATAAATTTTATCTTTAGGGATTTCCGAAGCCAGATCGTCCATTGGTAGTAAGCGTCGAGTCGAGTGAATCTATTAATAGTTTTGCTACATTCCACAACTAATCTCTTTATACCGTTCGTCATCAACAATTAAAATTTGAGCCCGCCAAGGAGATGTGTTTTCCTCAATTATTCCATCTCTTAGCATTTTATTAACTTCGATTTTAATTAAGTGTTTATCGACAGTTCCAAATTGACTAGATTTTGTAGAAATAGGTTTGCAGTTAGGGTCGAGATTTTTAAAAAAAATGGAGGTATATCTACCATCGCAGATGATAGGCTGAAAGCAATTGAACTGAAAATAGGCTTTTATGCAAAAGCAGTCGTTTCAGTTTTGAGCAACGTTAACTCCTTTATTCTACTACATTCTTTTTAGCTGATAATTGTAACCCCTGAATATACTCATCAATATCTTCGTCTTCTGTTTGTCCCAGGGAACCGGCAAATTTATTTCAGGATTACTCAGTGGTTTAGAATGGATACCAGACTCGGGTTCCTCCACTTCTGTAATGCTCATTTCCACAAGATTATTGCTAGAACTGGCGAAGATTTCGTTTGTGGATTCCACATATAATTCTATGGGGCGATTTCAGGAGATTCGAAATTAGCGTACTCGGCAATATGGTTGTTGATATCCGAGGAAATGCTATTAAAATATCCATTTTGTCTTATTATCATTTACAGCATCATCTGTAGTTTTTCGTAAGAATGAAGTGGTCTGATACCGATGCGGACCCCCTGGAAAGTGTGGGGGGGGGTGCTATATAATATAGGATATGGCCTGTGCACCCAATTACTGATGAGTCACAGGAGGCCCACAAACATTTAAAAATAAATGATGTGAATCTGACAGGTCAACACGAGGACAACAAAACGACAATCTTAAATTTGTGGCGGCCTTTTACCAGATTTATTTAATTTTTGTTTAGGAACCCAAACTAATGTGAAGAAAGGGAAAATGCAAAGGTATCAATAAATTATATTCAAGAAAGCATACAAAAAAGAATGTATACGAGAAAGAAGGCAAAGAGTAAGACGAGAGTTGTCTCTCTTTGCCTATCAAAGTTCTCTGAAAGAAAATGAAAGAGTTATTAGTCTGTTGTAAATGTTTTTAAACAGTTCTACTGTGCAAGGGGAAATTTATGTAAGTGTGATAGAATATACAGTTTATGAGTTGAGTGAGAATATGGGCGCATAGCTTCAACTGTCGTGGATTTCTGTAGCAGCTGAATCTCACTGATGTGGCTCCTGTTTTCTTATGCTTAGGTGGCCGTTGAATCAGGAGTGCTGCGCGGGAAGAATCATTCTCCACATGCAGAGAATCTGATTGGTTGATACTGACCACTCAGAGCATGAGTTTTGAAAGGACTGGGAGCCGATTCTCCCAAAAGTGCACAAAATTTACTATATGAAAATATAGCGATTTTAAAATTGTCGCTTCAGATAGCAGCGTTGCTTCCTGTCCAATGAATGAATGCTGTTGGAGATTTGAATTTGTAAGGGTGTATGTGTCTGTGGTGATCGCCATATAATTAATACAAAATCTATTTGCATCATATACAAAAGTAATATTTCGGTTAAAGAAACATTAACACACAATGAATCCAGTAAATGGAAGCAGAATTAAGTAAATAGAGGAATACTAACCGGATAAACGATCAAAAATAATATAACTGTGACTAAATGTTAAAAGTAGTGTCCAGTTAAGTTAGGCTTGGCCGGGAAAGCCAAAGTTCGAAAGTTCAGTTTAAATGTTCGGGGAAAGCGGTGAATAGTGACTAGTCGAGTCAAACGATGGACCTTCCATAGTATTTAACCCAAGTGTACGGAAAAGGTTGTTTGAAGTCTGGACGATTTGGAGCAACAACTTCCTCAACCAGGTGAGTTAGTTTGGCAGGAAACACCGGTGGTAGATTATGACCGGTGATGCTTTAAGTGAACCAAGTGAATTGAAAAGAGATACCGGAAGCAAAGGACCGGTGGTGCGTTCGTAATGAAGATAGGCCAACCAAAGTATCTATACTGTCTGGTGCAGGTGTTGTAATAAACCAAGTGAGTTAGGTTGAAACCAGAACGCCAAAAATGGGCTCTCCATGTGTAGCCGGCTACACTGCGCAAGTCCAGAAATACATGCGCTAAGGAGCTGTTGTAGCCACTGTATGAGCAGATCCCAAAATGCCAGAAGTAGGCGAGGCTTTTGGCCGTTGCAAGTACTGGTCCGTGCAGGAACGAAAAACCGGAAGTAGAAAATTGATGTGACCAGTGTATGCGCAGGTCAGAAACGGCGGAAGTAAAGTAAGAACACCGGAAGATAAGGGCTGTGGTAGCTGAAAGTAATAAAAGCCTGAAATGCCGGAAGGAAGAGTAGACAGGAAAGTTTCCAACTAGCGTTCAATTGAGAGACAAAATGGGCTGTAACTTAATACAGAACCCGTCCAAACCCCCTGGTCACAGGGACTAAGAGCCTGCGATCCCCTTAAGTCAAGAGTGTGTAGTAACATCGCCGAGCTTGATAGGTAATTAATAATACCTAAAAATTAAATACCGAGTTGTTAGAATCTATTACAAAGATTATGAAATGTTCAAAGGGACTATTTAGATTGTGTTAAATAATAATCAAACAACGAAGAGAAATGTTGATTATAAAATCTAAATAAGCCTGCCATGTTGCGTAGAAGAAAGTGGGGTGATGCAACAAAGAAAGGCAAAGTTCCTGAAGTAATAACTCGTCCGCCATGAACATGAACGGGAGTAGCGGTGGCGCTACGATAAGACTATTGATTGAAGATTTTAGTCGCAGACAGTGAGTTAACTTAAGAGATACGTTTAATCTCTCAGATTTCAAATGTTTGTCCATACTTCAATTTACCCTGTTTATTAAATTGTAATAAAAAACAGAACCTTGACGAAGGCTTTAATAAACAGAGTAATCCACGACAGGACTAAGAGCAAATATGAATACATAGAATACTGTAAATACAGGTAAAAGAGGATATGAATATATATTACAACAAAAAGGTGGATATTTTCGGAAGTCCAAATAGAGAGAAGTTAATGCTTATGACAATAATAGATTCTTTTTCTGGGTGTCCTGAAGTCGTTGAAGTTAAAAGAAAGAAATACAACAGCAATAAAGCAAATATTAAGAGTGATACTTTCTAGAAATGTGGTCCCTAAAACATTGGTGCAATTGTAGAGGGAGCAAAGAGGTCCCTCAAACAAATAATAAAAAGAAAATACACTACAAATAAAGTAAAATAAACTTTTGTTTATTTTCGTAAAAAAAAAAATATAAGAATTATTTTTGTGTACACAATGGAATTGTCCGTAAAGCCGTGATGTCAGCTTGCCGCTGTACTCCCTCTGGTCTGATGAGAGTTTCTATCTTCCTTATATCTGAATGATGAGGCTCCGGGGAGATTAAGAGATGGGTTTCTTATGTCGAGCCCTGATTGGTCAATAAATCATATTTTTGATCACGTGGTGTCCTTTCCACTACGTCCGCACCTTTGGGTGCGCCGTCCTTGTTTTTGACCCCACAGGGTATGGTAAGGAGAGAGTTCCCGCGCAATTGTATTTTTTTGGATACACGTGGTGTGAATTAATTTTTATTGTGTGTATGTGTGTGTGGAAAATAAAATAAGAAACAGCACACAATGAAAACAGGATAATAGATTCTGTCTAGTAATCTTTTATTCAATTAAGAATCTTACTACTCGTCGGTATTTATCAATCCACCCACGAGGGTCGTTTTGTGTGTATCCCCGAGCCAGTAGGCTCGGCCAAAAATATGGCCTTTCTGAACCCGCCTAGACGGGTTCAGGCCCTGTCAACCTTCCCGGATGAAACCTTGCCCTTCGGCAAAGCCTCGTCCGGGTTCCTCTCTGCTAATGCAGAGAGTTCGACAGTCGCCGACGAATCTTACTACTCGTCTGCTTGACAAGCGGAAATGTACAGCTTTTATAGCTTGGGTTATCAAAGAGGAGATAATCCATATTCACAACAATTGGCATCAGACAATACGCCAGGATTTTGTGATGGAGATTCATGTAATTGGTTGAGACGTAATAGCAACTTCCCTAAAAAAAAACAACACCGTATCACCCACTATCTAATGGGATTGCAGAAAGAATGGTGCAAACAATAAAAATGGGATTGAAGATATTGTCCCCAAGTAGAGATACTATAGACAATTCCTTACTAATGTTACTACTTCCTTATAGGACTGTAGTGGATGGGTTAATTATGTGGTAATATTTGTTGAGAATAAGTTGTGTGTCAATTAACTATTTCCACTAACATCAAAATAAAATACAAAATTCAACTGAATTGTTTTAAAACGTAACAATTAGATTTATTTAGGTTGGTGTACAACATGCAAAGAAAAGGTAGGACAGAGTCGTGTCCCTTTGATTTGGAAATATTCGTACCAGAGTTCATATTACGAACAAGACATATTTAATTAGAAACTAATAAAACATTCAAAACAATGTACAAGCAGAATATTTGGTATATGTTATGTTGGCAAATATGTATGATGTTTTAGGTTTCAGAATGTCTTTCTTGTAATCGTTCGTTAATGTTGATATTAAAGTTGTTAATATTAAGTGTCTTTTAAACAGAAAGTTCTTAAGAAGTAATTTACCTTTTACTGTAATATTGAACTTGTAATTCAGAAGAATAAGGTTTGGAATTGTGAGTTCTAAAGTTGATAAAAGTTCAGGAGTGATTTCAGAGTTCATGAATCTTGGTAATTGTCTTAAAAACGTCTTGTCAGCAATGACTAAGACGGAAGTTGGCGAAGGTTACATCTTGAGACGTGCGAGAGAGACGAATGAAAATTACTAATCCTTTCTCTAAAAAGTTCACACGTGTTTTTTTTTTTTACTGGTCAAGTGGCTCCCAGCACATGAGCGGGAAAACAGATTGGTCGCGTGCAGGTGGTTTGATTGGTCGGAACTGACCAATCAGCAAGCTAGATTGGAGGTGAATGACCAATGAATACTTGTTATATTGTATGAAAGTAGAATTTTGCTTATCAGATAGGAAGAGTGCATTTCCTAAAAAGAGGTAAGGCTGGTTGTGTTGTGGAAGATTCCACGGGACTATTCAAAAGGCAGACAGATTGAAAAGTCCATCTGCATCAATGGAAAGACAAATAAGATCTCCAATAACAATGTCTTAATAAATGAAAAGATTTAGTATAAAAAAAACAAAGTAACAAGTCCTGAGAAGGCTAATTTTATCATACAAAGAGGACATAACAGCTATTATGTCAAAGAAAGGGAAAAACCTAATGGCTCATTCTGACCAAATAAGACCCAGAATTTAAGGAAGATGATGTCGTGATGGAAGAAGATCTTGACAAAGAAGAAAGGATGAGTTCTTTAGATCAAGAAAATGTAAGAGAAAACGAGTTTATGGAGGATAGCGGGAGTGATTCAGACACAAAAGAAGATGAAAGAGACCAAGATCTTCATTAAAAAGAACAGGACATAAACCTCAAGGGAGAGAGGAGGAAAGAGGTTGGAGAAGTAGTTCAAGAACAACGAAAGGCATTAAATCTCTTCTGTTCAGTGAAGTGTAGTGGGATTGGCAAATAGAAACTTAGAATGCCGATTTTATAATGCATAAATATTTTCCTAAAAGCTTACGGCCGTATCTTATTGAAATATTCTTGTCAGATCACCGAAGTTAAGCAACATCGATCCTAGTCAGTAACTAAATGGGTGACTGCTTGGGAATACTAAGTGCTGTAATCTTGGATACATGATGTGTGGGTGGTGTAATTGATGCGAAAATCGGAGAACGGAGTTCAAATTCCAGTCGAGTTCGTTATATTCACTTATACGCACCCCCAGGGTGATCATGAATAAAAAAGAAACATCTTTGTCTATACGGATCACGTCTGCCCACACCAACAAGCATTGGGCCAGTGCGGTAGGGTAACGGCCATTTCTCCCCATAATCTGGCAAAGGGTTATATCCAACAAAAATGGTCCTTTACAGGCCGAGAACAAATATTTTCCTAAAATAAGGCTGAATACATAGATTACAACTGTAATTAGTTTTATTCATTCTCTTGAATTATGGGTTTAATCCTTAAATGAAGCGGTGTATATTTTATGACGTACGGTGGCCGTTAATAATTAAGTATAACTCAAGTCTTTAATGTTAAAATAAAACAGTATTTACTTGCAACCGCAAATAAATACTTAACAAGAACAAAGAAGTAGAAGTCAACCAAAGCTTATTAACCATTTCAGTGAAAAATTTGTTAGTAGCGCAACTCGGCTTAATCCGAAATCAAAAGCCAAATCATCGACGCACAATAATCCACACTAATTCGACTGGATAGTTTCACTCAATAGTCACTTAATAATCACTGCAGTCAGTAGCCTGACACCGATATTTATACACCTGGTGGAAAACATATATTCATAAGTCCAGAGTGTCACGCTCGAAGCTCAGTATCGGTAGTTACTCATTTTCTTCCTATATGACAGACATTTCCTTGTTTCGTCTCACTTGTTGCATGTCTACATAATGAGGAATAAGGGTTGGAAGATTGTGTGGAACGAACATTCTAAGTGAGGAGGATTGCCGTCCTTGAAATAACGATTATACCAACCTTTTAAGTGGGGAGGGGTTCCTTATAAAATCACCATCTGAAATCATCAAGAAATATTTCGTATTTTTCTCAACCTCTTTTCTGACATCCTTTTTCCTTCTCTCAATGTTTTTTCATTGTTATTCTGGTTATTCTTTAATTTTTCTTTAACTGCATTTAATTCCCCCCCCCTTTTTTTTTCTTTCCTTCATATTTTGATCTTGTTTCATTTCCAATCTTTTCATTTTGTTCCCTTTTTTTTCCATTTATCTTTCCAGCGATATTTATGATTCCTCCATCAAATTTTTTTTTTTCACTTTATCTCTTCTTCAGAACTTTTCTACTTATTCCCATTTGATTTCTTCGCTCTTAAATTCTTTCTTTTTAAATTCTATCCTTTTATTTTGGGCTTCTTTTGCAAATTCTTTACACTTACGATCATATCACGTTGAAATCATACAAGTTAAGCAACGTCGGACCTGGTCACTAGCTAAATGAATTGGGAATGTGTGGGAATAAAATAAAAATACAAAATAAAATAAAAATACAAAATTAAATAAAAGTAGAAAATAAAATAAACATTAAAATCTCCCAGGAGTCCTCTGACAGGAAAGACAATTTACGCATGTGCAAAAAGAGAGATTTCCTGGCGCCAAAGATAAACCAGAAGAATCTATCTCTTTCTTTGTTGGATCTTTGACTGGTGAACACGTGCCAACTGTTCGGGAAGAAAATTCCCCGACAAGAGGTCGTTGGAATCCAAAAGAAGGAAATAAATTCAGTGTCCTAAGCTGTCCCTCTAGTATCTCCGTATCCTTCAGCCTTTTTCTTTGTCTATTTATTTCATTGACGAAGGCAATTCAACAAGTTTTGGATGTTTAGGTGAAAGAATCAACCCAGCACTAATAACCATAACATCCATAAATGCCAGGTGCTGTAAGCTTGAATGTGTGTGGCTTATAAACACATTATGTTGAAACACTGGTTCCCGTACAATCACAGAAGTTAAGCAACGTCGAGCCTGGTCACTAGCTAAATAAGTTGGGAATACCAGGTGCTATAAGCTTGAATGTTCGGGTGGTTTGCTTTATGAACACATCATGTTGAAACACCGGTTCCTGTACAATCACAGAATTTAAGCAACGTCAAGCCTAGTCACTACCTAGATGAGTTGGGAATACCAGGTGCTGTAAGCTTGAATGTACTGCTAATATGGCTTTTGGAAACATCACATTGAAATATTGGTTCCCATATGGTCACAGAAGTTAAGCAACGTTGAGCCTGGTCAGTACCTGGATAGGTAACCGCTTGGGAATACCAGGTGCTGTAAGCTTGAATGTACTGCTAATATGGCTTTTGGAAACATCACATTGAAATATTGGTTCCCATATGGTCACAGAAGTTAAGCAACGTTGAGCCTGGTCAGTACCTGGATAGGTAACCGCTTGGGAATACCAGGTGCTATAAGCTTGGATGCTCGGGTGGTATATCTTACGTCCATATCACATTAAAACATTGGTTCCATACGGTCACAGAAGTTAAGCAACGTTGAGCCTGGTCAGTACCTAGATAGGTGACCGCTTGGGAATACCAGGTGCTGTAAGTTTGAATGTGTGCAGGTGGCGTAATGGATAATGGCTCGGAATTGTTAATCGGAGAGCTTAATTCTTATTTGAGTTGGGTTCGTTATATTCACTTACGCGCAAATACCCTTTGTTTATCAGATTCTGATTAGGTATGAATCCTCCTCTTCTCCCTCCAGCTATGGGTTAATTACTAAGACTTGTATCACTAAATCCTTATTATCTCCAAGGCTGGACCTTCCCAGCCATTTCCACCACTGCTACCAGCGGGGGTAGATAGGGGGAGAAGATGACGATTCTGATGCTCGAATACGAGTGGGTGACGACGACGATTATCCTTAAAAAAATTCTTACAATCTAAAATATTTTCTGGCTTTAAATAACATACAAAGGATTGATAAACCGTCAAAAACAAATCAATCAAAGAATTACTGATTAGATTTATTTACAGTCTCTGGAATAGAAATGTATACAAATTATCTTGGCCACAAAATCAGGGCTCAGTTTTTATATTGATTGTAACATATAATTGATCCCCCACTTTATATCCACATTATAATGTCTTCATTGTTTATTAAATTCTAATTAGGCATGAGTCCACTTATTTCCCCAGGCTATGGGTTAATTAGTAGGACTTGTATCACTAAATCATTATTATCTAAAAAAAAAAAAAATTGCAATCTAAAAATATTTTCTGGCTTTAAATAACTTGCAAAATCTTTTCCACTTTTTCTTCTCTGATTTTTCTTTCATTTTTATTCCACAAATCATTTATTTCTTGTTCCTTCTCATATTTATATTCTCTTCTTTTCTCTTTTTCCCCTCTCTCTTATTTCTCTGCCTCTCTTTGTTTTTCTCCCTTCTCTTATTTATCAGCCTCTCTTTCCTCTTTTTCTTCTCTCTCTTATTTCTCTAATCCTTCTTTTTTCTCCGTTCTCATATTTAATTACTCCTCTTTTTTTCTCCTCTCTCTTTTTTCTCTGCCTCTCTTTGTTTTTCTCCCTTCTCTTATTTATCAGCCTCTCTTCCCTGTTTTTCTTCTCTCTATTATTTCTCTAATCCTTCTTTTTTCTCCGTTCTCATATTTAATTACACCTCTTTTTTCTCCTCTCTCTTATTTCTCTGCCTCTCTTTGTTTTTCTCCTTTCTCTTATTTATCAACCTCTCTTTCCTCTTTTTCTTCTCTCTATTATTTCTCTAATCCTTCTTTTTTCTCCGTTCTCATATTTAATTACACCTCTTTTTTCTCCTCTCTCTTATTTCTCTGTCTCTCTTTGTTTTTCTCCTTTCTCATATTCATCTACTCTTTTCTCTGAATATGTTCTCTCTCACTTTCTCCTCCTCTCTTTCTTTGTTGTCTATCCCTTCTCATATTTATCCATTTCTCTTTTACTTCTTCTTTCTTCTTATTTATGTCCAACTCGTTTTTATTTTTTTACCTCTATCTACCATCTTATCTATCCCCTTTTTATTTTTTTCTTCTTCTCTCTTATTTCTCTGCCATTCTTTCTTTATTCGTCCTTCTCATATTTATCTACTTCTCTTTTCTCTTTTCTTCCTCTCTCTTATTTCTCTACCATTCTTTCTTTATTCGTCCTTCTCATATTTATCTACTTCTCTTTTCTCTTTTCTTCCTCTCTCTTATTTCTCTGCCATTCTTTCTTTATTCGTCCTTCTCATATTTATCTACTTCTCTTTTCTCTTTTCTTCCTCTCTCTTATTTCTCTGCCATTCTTTCTTTATTCGTCCTTCTCATATTTATCTACTTCTCTTTTCTCTTTTCTTCCTCTCTCTTATTTCTCTGCCATTCTTTCTTTATTCGTCCTTCTCATATTTATCTACTTCTCTTTTCTCTTTTCTTCCTCTCTCTTATTTCTCTGCCATTCTTTCTTTATTCGTCCTTCTCATATTTATCTACTTCTCTTTTCTCTTTTCTTCCTCTCTCTTATTTCTCTGCCATTCTTTCTTTATTCGTCCTTCTCATATTTATCTACTTCTCTTTTCTCTTTTCTTCCTCTCTCTTATTTCTCTACCATTCTTTCTTTATTCGTCCTTCTCATATTTATCTACTTCTCTTTTCTTCCTCTCTCTTATTTCTCTGCCATTCTTTCTTTATTCGTCCTTCTCATATTTATCTACTTCTCTTTTCTCTTTTCTTCCTCTCTCTTATTTCTCTGCCATTCTTTCTTTATTCGTCCTTCTCATATTTATCTACTTCTCTTTTCTCTTTTCTTCCTCTCTCTTATTTCTCTGCCATTCTTTCTTTATTCGTCCTTCTCATATTTATCTACTTCTCTTTTCTCTTTTCTTCCTCTCTCTTATTTCTCTGCCATTCTTTCTTTATTCGTCCTTCTCATATTTATCTACTTCTCTTTTCTCTTTTCTTCCTCTCTCTTATTTCTCTGCCATTCTTTCTTTATTCGTCCTTCTCATATTTATCTACTTCTCTTTTCTCTTTTCTTCCTCTCTCTTATTTCTCTGCCATTCTTTCTTTATTCGTCCTTCTCATATTTATCTACTTCTCTTTTCTCTTTTCTTCCTCTCTCTTATTTCTCTGCCATTCTTTCTTTATTCGTCCTTCTCATATTTATCTACTTCTCTTTTCTCTTTTCTTCCTCTCTCTTATTTCTCTGCCATTCTTTCTTTATTCGTCCTTCTCATATTTATCTACTTCTCTTTTCTCTTTTCTTCCTCTCTCTTATTTCTCTGCCATTCTTTCTTTATTCGTCCTTCTCATATTTATCTACTTCTCTTTTCTCTTTTCTTCCTCTCTCTTATTTCTCTGCCATTCTTTCTTTATTCGTCCTTCTCATATTTATCTACTTCTCTTTTCTCTTTTCTTCCTCTCTCTTATTTCTCTGCCATTCTTTCTTTATTCGTCCTTCTCATATTTATCTACTTCTCTTTTCTCTTTTCTTCCTCTCTCTTATTTCTCTGCCATTCTTTCTTTATTCGTCCTTCTCATATTTATCTACTTCTCTTTTCTCTTTTCTTCCTCTCTCTTATTTCTCTGCCATTCTTTCTTTATTCGTCCTTCTCATATTTATCTACTTCTCTTTTCTCTTTTCTTCCTCTCTCTTATTTCTCTGCCATTCTTTCTTTATTCGTCCTTCTCATATTTATCTACTTCTCTTTTCTCTTTTCTTCCTCTCTCTTATTTCTCTGCCATTCTTTCTTTATTCGTCCTTCTCATATTTATCTACTTCTCTTTTCTCTTTTCTTCCTCTCTCTTATTTCTCTGCCATTCTTTCTTTATTCGTCCTTCTCATATTTATCTACTTCTCTTTTCTCTTTTCTTCCTCTCTCTTATTTCTCTGCCATTCTTTCTTTATTCGTCCTTCTCATATTTATCTACTTCTCTTTTCTCTTTTCTTCCTCTCTCTTATTTCTCTACTCTTTATTTTTCTCCGTTCTCATTTTTATCTACATTTCTTTTCTCGTTTTTCTCTTCTCTCTTATTTCTTTGCTTCTCTTTCTTCCCCCCACTTCTCATATTTATCTACTTCTCGTTACTCTTTTCCTCCTCTCTCTTATTTTTCTACTCCTTCTTTTTTCTCCATTCTCATATTTATCGTCATCTCTTTTCTCTTTTTCTCTTCTCTCTTTCCTTCTCTTTGTTTTTCTCCCTTCTCATATTAATTTACCTCTCTTTTCTCTTTTTCTCCCCTCTTATTTCTCTGCCTCTCTTTGTTTTTCTCTATTCTCATATATCCCTACATATCTTTTCCTCTTTTTTCTCCTCTCTCTTATTTCTCTGTCTCTTTGTTTTTCTTCTCATATTTATCTACCTCACTTTTCTTTTTTTCTCTTCTCTCTTATTTCTTTGTTTCTCTTTTTTTTCTCCCTTCTCATATTAATTTACCCCTCTTTTCTCTTTTTCTCCTCTCTCTTATTTCTCTGCGTCTCTTTGTTTTTCTCTATTCTCATATTTCTCTACATATCTTTTCTCCTTTTTCTCCTTTCTCTTATTTCTCTGTCTCTGTTTGTTTTTCTTCCTTCTCATATTAATTTACCCCTCTTTTCTCTTTTTCTCCTCTCTCTTATTTCTCTGCCTCTCTTTGTTTTTCTCTATTCTCATATTTCTCTATATATCTTTTCTCCTTTTTCTCCTTTCTCTTATTTCTCACTTCTCATATTTACCTACCCCTCTTTTCTCTTTTTCTCTTCGCTCTTATTTCTTTGCTTCTCTTTGTTTTTCTCCCTTCTCATATGTATCTACCTCTCTTTTTCTCTTCTCTCATATTACTCTACTCTTGATTTTTTTCTCCCTTCTCATATTTATCTAAATCTTTTTTCTCTTTTTTTCCTCTCTCTTATTTCTTTGCTTCTCTTTGTTTTTCTCTTTTCTGATATTTATCTACCTCTCTTTTCTCTTTTGCTCCTCTCGCTTATTTCTCTACTCTTGATTTTTTTCCCTTCTCATATTTATCTACTTCTCTTTTCTCTTTCTTATTTCTATTCCAATCTTTTTTTTCCCTATCCCTTTTCATTTTAGCACATTTTTGTCTGACTCTTCCCCTCTTTCATATTTGTCTATCCCTCTTTTCTCTTATTATCCTCTCTTTTATTTCTCTCTCTCTCTCTGTTTTTCTTGTCCCATATCTAACTTACATATTTTTCTCTGACTTTCCCCTCTTTCCTATTTACCTACCTCTCTTTTCTCTGATTCTTCTCTCTTTTATTTCTCTCTCTCTCTCTCTCACTCTCTCTCTGTTTTTCTTGTCCCATATCTAACTTACATATTTTTCTCTGACTCTCCCCTCTTTCCTATTTACCTACCTCTCTTTTCTCTGATTCTTCTCTCTTTTATTTCTCTCTCTCTCTCTCTGTTTTTCATGTCCCATATCTAACTTACATATTTTTCTCTGACTTTCCTCTCTTTCCTATTTACCTACCTCTCTTTTCTCTTATTCTCCTCTCTTTAATTTCTCTCTCTCTCTCTCTTTCATGTCCCATATCTAACTTACATATTTTTCTATGACTCTCCTCTCTTTCCTATTTACCTACCTCTCTTTTCTCTTATTCTCCTCTCTTTAATTTCTCTCTCTCTCTCTCTGTTTTTCATGTCCCATATCTAACTTACATATTTTTCTATGACTCTCCCCTCTTTCCTATTTACCTACCTCTCTTTTCTCTTATTCTCCTCTCTTTAATTTCTCTCTCTCTCTCTCTTTCATGTCCCATATCTAACTTACATATTTTTCTATGACTCTCCTCTCTTTCCTATTTACCTACCTCTCTTTTCTCTTATTCTCCTCTCTTTAATTTCTCTCTCTCTCTCTCTTTCATGTCCCATATCTAACTTACATATTTTTCTCTGACTCTCCTCTCTTTCCTATTTACCTACCTCTCTTTTCTCTTATTCTCCTCTCTTTAATTTCTCTCTCTCTCTCTCTTTCATGTCCCATATCTAACTTACATATTTTTCTCTGACTCTCCTCTCTTTCCTATTTACCTACCTCTCTTTTCTCTTATTCTCCTCTCTTTAATTTCTCTCTCTCTCTCTCTTTCATGTCCCATATCTAACTTACATATTTTTCTATGACTCTCCTCTCTTTCCTATTTACCTACCTCTCTTTTCTCTTATTCTCCTCTCTTTAATTTCTCTCTCTCTCTCTCTGTTTTTCATGTCCCATATCTAACTTACATATTTTTCTATGACTCTCCTCTCTTTCCTATTTACCTACCTCTCTTTTCTCTGATTCTTCTTCTTTCGCTAACGATGATTTCTATTTCTGATGATTCTCCTTCCCACCCCACTTTTTTTATTTCTCTTTTGTTTTTTCTACTTTCTTCTCTCCATTTCTTCAGATGACTCAGCATTGATTATTTTAGAACGCATTTCAACACTTCATTTATCTTCATGTTCCAATGATCGACCATTTGTAATGGAACCTCCCAAATTTGCTCAGAATTGAAGTCCTTCTCATCAGCTGAAAGCGAATCTCCTCCCCAAACAAACCATCAAATATATTTGTCTGACCCCAGGCAACAAACTGTCCCCAGTCTTTCATTTTGTCTTATCCTATGATATCACAGATATGATAACGAAATAAGGAACATGAATTTGCATTTAGCGGTTATTGGCGTGAAAAGTGGGATTGGTATGCTAATTTCAAATTCCTGTTGAGGTCACTGAATTCACTTCTGCACAAATATAAAAGCATGACTCCATCTCTTCTCTTAACCAGCTAGGTTTTAATAGCATGGCAGCCTGAGCTATCTAGCCTTGCCAGGCAACCAGTCTAAGAGAAAGAAACCTCTCAATCCCAAATTAGTTGGATGTAGGCATGGCTTGTGCAAGGATGTTGTGCCTCCCCTCCATATCTATGGTACCACCCTCAAATCTATGATACGAGCCGGTGCAAGCGTCTCATGCTCCCTCCCGTCCCCGAATCTATGATATGAGGCCCTCCACTCTACTACATCTCAATTTTCATAAGGTATTATTCATGTAGAATACAAATTTTATTGTAGCCTAATTATGTACAATAAGGGACCATATAAAATATAAGTGAACAATTCAAGTAGAAAAATTGAAAATAAATACCACGTATCTCAATGCAAATTAAAGACATGTCATTATTGATCATTCCATCTTAAATAAATCAACAATGTTTTAAGGCAATTTTCAACATCAACTTGAGATTTTTCTTGTTAAAATGTTGAATTATTAGGTTGGTGCAAAATGTCGTTTTCTCACATAGTAACATATGTGAGAAAACGACATTATTTTTGCACCAACCTAATATTTTAACACAATCCACATTATGGATAAAAAATAGTGAATTTTATAGTGTTTTTTTTTTTTTTTTTTTTTTTTTTCTTGAAACGTAGCATGACCAAAAAACAAATTCCCGGATTTGGACGTGGATAAAAAAAAAAAACTCAGAATGACGTCAAAATCCGAAAAAATTTTTTCATCCTTTAATAATCAATTGTGCTTAATTTAATTTGTAACATATATAAATGTAGGTAGAAAAAAGTAAATGTTGATAAGATAGTGAGGGTCACAAAGCACTGCCTGGGGCCCTCAATCTGGCTTCCTCCTGGTCAGGAGGTTTGGTGACAATACGCACCGGCCCTTATTTGAAATTCTTTTTTTTTTTTTTTTTTTTAACTGTGACTACTGCTAATAAAAAAAGGATTTCAAATACTAAGAATATGTCTTATGAAAAATATTTGACAGTATTTAGGTAATATTTTAGAACTTGTATATTCCACCTTTAGAAACAAAAAAAAGAGTGCTGAACTGCTATGTAATATTAATCCTCTTATATAGCAGTGAATGCTGGACAATCTCCTCACAGATGAAGAAGTAACTTGAAGCAACAGAAATATTGTTCTACAGAAGGATGTTGAGAATACCATGGACAAGGCAGGTAAGCAATGTAGAAGCTTAAATGGAAACAAAAAGGACACTTATAATAAGCACAATCAGAAAGACACAGCTGAAATTTATTGGACAAAATGAGGAAGGAGGGCTTGGAAAATTTGATTCTCATAGGACACATGGAAGGCAAAAGGATAAGGAAAGGTAGCAGGCTACCTACCTGACGAGCTTGTATGAATGGATGGTAAAATGGGAATGGGATGGAGATTAAAGGGATAAAGGTTAAGAACTACAAGAAATAAGAGGTTGTGGAGAGCCATGATCTTTCATGTCCTGAAGTGACATGGCAGACATAAGAAAAAGAGAAGTTAAAAATCCAAACAATTTTGTGGATACATTTTATGTTTTAAGCTTGAGGACAGAAAATGCTGTAATGGTAAACATCCAATTTTGGAGCATGGCCGAGTTACAAATTTGAGTAGCAACTATCAGTGACTTTTAACTCTAAAAACGGACAAAAGGAATCGAACTTTAATTCATGACCATACTCGGATTCGTGCATAAATGGGTGGGGGAAATATTACTTTAAAATTTGCTGAAGATAAAGTTAGAAAAAGTTTACTTCTCGAGTGCTCTGTCCTATTGCCAGTTGTCTTTCTAGTTTACAGGATCCGTTTCATGACAAAATATCTACTATTTCTTTCTTTCTTTCTTTTGCAATATGGTTTTATTGTAAAGTTCATAAAAATCAAGTCTAAATTTGTTTTCTAATAGGTTGGTGCAAAAATAATGACGTAACAATGTCGTTTTTTGACGTATTTTTTAACGTCAGAAAACGACATTATTACGTCATTATTTTTGCACCAACCTAATAATTCCTAAGCAGACATTCACACTTGGTTAGAGAGTTTTATAAAGGCAACCATTTTATTTGCAACATTCATGTGAAAAAAAGAATTAAGGAGAGAAAAATTAAAAGAGCACTTAAGACCTGATTATTTTGCTGCATAACAGACAAAAAAGTAAAGAGACTTATTTCTGGCCAATATTAACATATGATATTATTATTCATGCATTATAACAATAAAGTATATTATAATATAATTATTAATAGATTTTATTATTAATATAATTTAAGCAAAAAACATCTTGTACCAAAATTATTAATACATTTTATTATTAAGATTTGTGTATGAATAAAGGGTTCATTTTGAAATTTCAATCACCTGAAGAAATCTGGTGTATACAATGACCAAAACACGAATATGATAATGAAGATGAGTATAACAGTTCAAATAAGGTAAATAATGCAAGTAATCATAATATCTCATGGTGAGGTGATCAGTGCATCTTTTGATATTCGACATAGCAAAATGTTTGTTAATAAGGCAGATATTAATAGCAGTCTGGAGAAATTTTCGTTTGTGATCATTTTGAAGTCAGACCAAGATAGGAGAGAAATTAAGTTATAGCTAGCTATTTCAACTCTAAAATAATGAAACCTTGTTGCCAATCTAGTAGTCTAGAGAATTTGGCATGGACGTCAAAAAGTCTGTGTCAATTTTTTGGACTGGCCAAAATCATTTTATTTTCCAGCATTCCTTTCTTTTTCATTTTTTTTATAATAGAAGTTATGTGTGGAGCCTCCATGATTTTTGATATTTTTCAATCACAAGTAAGTTAGCTCTGCTCCTGCAAACTTCCAGTGTTTTTGACGGGGTTCAGTCTTTTCTTTTTTTTTTGTTTGAGAGATGCCTTCTCGTAGGTTGAGAGTATAGAAAGAAAAGTTTAGAGAGAAAGAAAGAGATAAGGGTTTTAAAGGAAAGTGCAATTGCTTTATTTTAATTTGAATTCTTTATATTTTTGTTTATATATTTTATTTTTATTGGAACTCACTACAGTCTCTTGTGGTCATTCCTATGTATGGGTTATCTTCATTAACAATCTTCCTGATGCCATCAGTTCCCAAGTAAGTATCTATGCAGATGACACCACTATTTACTCCTGCCTCAATAGCAAATCTGGTATCACTGACAAAACTAACCTGGCTGTTGGTGTTGAAAAGGACCTCCAATCAGTTGTTGACTCGGGCAGGAATTGGCTAATTAACTTTAATGCCTCAAAAACAATACTGATCTCTATTACCCACCACAGAGAACTCTCCCTGCCCCCCCCATTAGAATGTCTGATGCTCAACTTCATGAGAGCACCTCTTTGCGACTGCTTGGTGTCACACTGTACACTGACCTGAGATCAAACAATTACATTGAATCAATAGCTTCATCTACTGCAAGGAAAGTTGGTTCTCAATGTCAAGTCAGAAAGTTTTTCTCACCCAAGTCCATCCTTCAAATCTATAAATCAACCATTCACCCTTGCATGGAATATTGCTGTCATATATGGTTTGGAGTCCCTGCTGTTCATCTCAAGGTCCTCGACAAAATACAGAGATAGATATGAAATGTGATTGTTCCTGATCTGGCATCTCATCTACAGTCAATTTCTCACAGATGTGCTGTCGCTTCCCTCTGTCTTTTCTACAAATACTTTCATGGTAACTGCTCCAACAATCTATTTTTGCTGGTTCCCAAACTGTATGAATTTAAGCGTGCTACTAGGTTGGCATCTCAGTCCCACCTTTTCACTGTCAAAACTGTTAAATGTAGCTGTCGCTTCTATTCCAATAGCTTCATGTCTCTCACTTCCCATCAGTGGAACTCTCTTCCTCTTACTTGCTTCCCTGATAACTCTAATCTTCAATTATTCAAATGCAATGTCAATCAACATCTTCAGATGCCGTGATCTAATTCTCCGTCCTTCTCTTCATCCTTTCCTCAACCATGTCTCTTTACTCTTGCTCCCACTCTCTGTAACCCCCTTGCGTGCTATTGACACTCATGCTTTGCTTGGCGTGAAATTCTTAAAAAAAAATGAAAAAGTAAAAATAAATAAATCTATCGAGAGAATCCTTGTGTTTTTCCTCTTTCCATTTTTTTTTCTGTATTCACTGAATATGTTTCTTTATCTGCATGCATACTTCTTGCCTATGTCATTTTATTTTATAATATATTTAAAGTTCTAGAATCTGAATAACGAATCATTTTTAAGACAAATGATTTTAACTGTAAATTGTTGTTTTTTTGCAAAATATTGATAAAATTTTAAGATAAAATATTAAATTATTAAACAGATTGTTACTTGTGAGGATAACAACAAAGATGAGAATAAGTTTGAATGTAAATAGTGTATATAAGGATATGTCCTCATCCCAGAAATTCAGTTGGAAAATATGATTCATCTTAAATAAAACCAACAACTTAAAGAAAGAAAGAACAAAAGTAAATTAAGAACAAAAAGAAAGATGAAGAAAGAAAGATAAAAAAGAAAAATAAGAAGAAAAAGGGGGATAAAAAGGAAAAAAGAAAGAACAAAATAAAATAAGAAGAAAAAGAATGAAAAATGAAGAAAGAAAGATAAAAAGAAAAGGAAGATAAAAAGAAAGAAAAAAGAGGGAAATAAAAGGAAAAAAAAGAAAGAACAAATGTAAAATAAGAAGAAAAAGAATGAAAAATTAAAAAAAAGAAAAAGAAAAAGAAAGAAAACAAAAAGAAAATTGAAGAAAGAAAGGAAGAAAGAAGTAAAAGACAGAAAAAATAATAAAGAAAGCTAGAAGGAAAGGAAGAATTAAAAAAGATAGCTAGAAAGAAACAAAAAATAAGAAAAAGAAAAGAAGAAAGAAAATAGAGAAAAAGAAAGATATAAATAAAAAGTGAGAAGAAGAAAGAAAGAAAAAATAAGAAGAAAAAGAAAAATAGAAAGAAAGAAAGAAGAAGAAAAAGAAAGGAAGAAAAAGTAAGAAGGAAAAAAGAAAGAAAATATAAAAAGAAAGAATAAATAAAAATAAAAGGAAAGAAAATTTCCTGTCTCCATTGTTGTTTGTTGCCTATCGTGTTTGTTACTTAATTGATTCCGCCGGTCGTGTCTGATCTATCGGAAAGAGACCCTTGGAAAAGAAATATATTTTACAAAAATTGAGTAGAATGTAAAATGTTAAAAATGTTAAAAAGATAACACAGATTATGATCCTCCTCTACCTCTGCTATCGATAGGGTTGGAGAAAAGGAGGTGGGGTTCATAATAAAGAAAATTGAAAAATAAAGGAAAAGAAAAATAAGGAAAGAAAGATAAGAAAGATAATAAGAAAAAACAAAGAAAGATAAAAAAGAAAGAAAATGCTAATAAAAAAGAAAGGTAAAAATAATGAATTCTCCTTTTCATTCAAAAATAAATAAAACAAACAAACAATAAATCTTTCTCACAAATAGGGGTATCAGGGTATGAATCAGATAACGATAGAAATAGAAAAATACTCATGCGTCTGAAATCACCTCTTCTGCATCCCTGCAGCACACAAAAACAGAACACAATCTTAAATCAACCACGACAAGCCGGCTCCTTGCTCCAGTGGCACTTTAAATTTGTTCATATCCAAAGATATAAAGGTAGGGGAAAATTGTCCATCTTCTCCTACAAGGTTCACTCCCAGACAACAGCTTTTACCCTCCTTTGCCTATCCCCACCTCTTCCCAATCCTATGTCTGGTGCTTTTCTCTTCTTTCTTCCCTAAGGAGCAGATAAGAAATAACATGTCTCTCGCTTCTACTGATTATTATTGCCGCAACAGCAGATTAGGATTATTGATTTTCTCAGCACCAGAGATTTTGTGTCTAAAAAAAAAGACAGAAAGATGCTGATGTCACCAGATATTTTAATCTGGGTGCAATAACAGATTTTTCCAACCATACATTGATTGTTAGAAAAAAAAAAGGACAGTCTTTCTCCCTGTTTAAAATCAGGATTTACATTTTATTAGAATTGTATGATTTGAAAAGCTAAACCCAGTCTATTACCTGTCTCAGACATTTCATTCTCCAGGCTGCTTCTCTATCACTTCTGCCACTGCCAGCCTACCAAATTTTCCGAAATTCTTATGGATTATGCCATTGAAGCACCAGTTCTCATACAATCACTGAAGTTAAGCAACATTGAGCCTGGTCAGTACTGTTATAATCTTTCTAAAACCAAATCTTCTTCTGATTCATGTTACACAAATTTCCACCAGTGGCTGGATGTGAACGCTCCAAATCCCAAGACTGAACTAAAATTTCTGTCGACTGTGCATTGGCTCTGCACATAACTTCCGTTTTACACACAAAGAAAAATACAATCCAGAATTTTGACCCAATAGCACCCACTTCTGCCTAAAGAAACAAAATGAAAATTGAAGCCGATCTGAGCCTAACAAAAGAACATAAATGCCCATTGAAGGTACATTTTTAGCCACATTGGGTGGCACAATAGCCAGGATTCATAACACTCATTGGAACGCAACCTCCCATCTCCAAAGACAACTTGCCAAAGGCCGTTGCCACAGTAAGTCACAACTCACCCTCCCTCTCCTACCATATGCCTCTGCAGACAACTTTTACAATTCTACTTATCTCTTTCTTTTAATGAGAGACATTTACACCAATTTACCATTTGTTGTATTTTTATGTTAATACAAATTGTTTATTTCTTAAACCTCCATTGTTTCTTCTTTGTTCTGCCACCATACATTTAATATATCAGTACCTAGAGGGGTGACCACTTGGGAATACCAGGTGCTTTAGGCTTGGATGTGCAGGTGGTGTCATGGAATCAGAAATCAGAGAGCCAAGTTCCAATTCTAGTCAGATTCATTATATCAACTTACATGCAAATATCCTTGGGAAAGGTCTGAATTCAACTTTCCTGGCTCCAGCTATGGGTTAAATAGTAGGACCCATATCAGTAAATCATCACTATCTCAAAAAATTCTTACAGTTTAAAAATATATCCTAGTGTAAAATAATCTGCAAAAAAAAAATCAATCAATCTTATGGATTAAATATGTGTTAACCACTAGTTTCATACTTAGATACTGAGAGTTGCCAAATTAAATGAAAGTCAAATCTAGGGCCTTCTATATGATCTTGTCTCTATTGTAATTGTTCTATTGCCTTTCAGTCCAAATTGCCTTTTCAGCCTATTGCCTTTTTTCAGCCCAAATCATACACAAAAAAGATACAAATATTGGAGAAGAATAAAAGTTCATGTAATTTTTCAGTGAATTTCAAATGGCAGTATAGAGATTGTATATAGATTTATTCAACTACACATGTACCATTTTGTTATGCTCCCTTTTACTATTTTTCAAGCAGCTTCATGATTCCATACTTCTAGAAGATAGCATTTTTTCAGATGGTTTTTGCAGGCTTCCAGAGAACTGAAGTTAAATTTTTTCCATAAAGAGAATTTTGTAGGGATTGAAATAAGTGATGTTACAAAGGTGCAAGGTCACAGGGAGTATAAGTGAGTGTAGCAAGATGTCCATGCCAAGATGTACCATTTTCTACCCACAGGTCTACAAAGAGATATGAGGTAAGGTCTAGCATTAAGTTGATGGAAGATCACGCATCTGATTGGTTAATTCCGGAGGTTTTTCATTGATTTTTGCATTTAATTGATCCAACTGGGTACAATACTTGACTGAATTTGTCTGATTTTGTGTAAGGAGATCATGATACATAGTACCCTACTCAATGCCACCAGTTACATAGCATCAACTTCTCATTCAACATCAAAAATGGGTTCAATGATCATTGACCATAATACACAATGCCCTTCTAATTCCATCAAATACACAGCATCATATTTCTATTCAAAATTGAAAGCTGGTTCAAATAGCAATGATCATAATACACAGAGCCCTTTCAATTCCACCAGATACACAACATCGCCTTCTTATTCAAAACTGAAAAATGTTTTGAATGGTGATTTTTGTGATGTCAACGAACACTCATTACTACCTTTGTAATGTCAACGAATACTTGTTGTCACTTCTGTAATGCTCGTTGTAGTAGAGACTTTGTAATCACAGATACAACTATATTAACGCCGTTGAACAATACTTGTGTCAGATGCCTTTGAATAGCACTTGTACTAATAGTACTTGCTCAATAATACTCGCTCAAAAAGTAACCACTGAATAGTGATCCAAATAGTAATCAATATAGTGATCACTTAGACACTACGCTAATTCCCATATATACATTTCCTTTACCATCACATGATCTACTTATTCAAAATGAGATCGCCTGTGTTTGCTCTCTGGTGATCTGTGTTCAAACTCCAGTGTCAGCAGCTACACTTTATTCCTATATAACAGTGATGATCATTGATCATAATACACAATAAACTTCCAACCCCACCAGATATACAGCATCATATTTTTATTCCACATCAAAAACTGGTTTAAATAGCAAGGATCATTGATTGTAATACACAAAGCCCTTCCAATCTCATCAGGTACACATCATTACCTTCTTATTCAAAATTGAAAAATGTTTTGAATAGCAATTATCATTGATCATAATACACAATGTCCTTCCAATCAACTTCCAGCATTATCTTCTTTGGATACATATGGTGACTCATTTCCTTTTATCCTGGACTTTTTCACTTTACAATCCATTTTACACTGCCTGTGATCATTTGTTTTTAAAAGTGGATTATTTTTGTTGCATTTGTGCAAAATCCCACAGACAGAAATGCAATCCATTAAATTTTTTCTGTTAAATCAAAAGTAACCCAAACATTGTAATAATTCATGTATGTAAGTGTTTTCAAATGCTTTACAATTTTCATATAAGATATTTAAAGCATCTGTGTGATGTGCCATGTTGTTTGATTGGGTTATTTTAAATCAGTATTTCAATTTAGCTATCATCAATGACTCCAGGCCTACTGTAGAATTCTTGGTCTTCTAGATTTTCACTTCTGAATCTAGTGGACCATTTAAAAACAGTACTTTCAGCTATGGTACCATCACCATAAATGGTACATATCTTCTTTGCTGTTTATACAGCATTTTGCTTTTCCCAAAATAAAAGTGCATCAAGTGATGAAATTGCATCTCATTTATTGTCCTCCATTCTTATATTTAATGTAAGAATTTTAATATTCAGTATCCACATATGAATCATGTACAGAGACACATTGAAATGCTACCTTTAAGAATATATATATATATATATATATATATATATATATAGATAGATAGATAGATAGATAGATAGATATAGATATAGATATCATAAATTTCAGTCAGGCTTGAATCCATGTTCAAATGCGACCTCTTGAAAAAAACTACAAGCTTTTCTGCCAACACAATAAAACTTATTCCTTTAAATTTATTCAATCATTTATGAAACTGACTTTTTTCTGCCTTTGGCCTATTAAAATGTATAACAATGAAAAGTTTGGAAACCAATGGGTTAGACTGACAGCATAATGAAAGGAGACATTTTCCATATTAAAAAATATCATTTTTTTTCTCTTTTTATTTTTTCTGTTATTTATTTGTTAGTAATTTTTTGTCAGTGTTTGGGATAGTTGCATATTTTCCAATGGTGCCAGAGATCGGTGTTCAGGCTTATGTAAAAGACAAGATTTTGAATGCTGATTTTAAATGGATACTGAATATATTGGCAGAATTAATCAGAGTTTGGAGACTGGAATTGATCAGCTAAGATCCATCAAGTGCAGTATGAAAATTTGTATATGCTTGTTAATATTTTGGATCTATGATTGCAGAAATCTTAATAAATAATCCACCATGCTTCATCCTTCCCCAGAGATCTTTTCATAATAATCAGTAGGGCACACTCTGGTTACTACATGGAAGTTCTACAGACCCCTTAGACAGGGTTGCTCAGTTTTTTGAGGACATGTTTTTAATAGCTCTAGTTTTTCTAAGAGTGCAGACTTGAGACTATTTATATTAAGTCTAAGCAACCTTCTCTCCATAAATCCATTCATAAAGATGTTTTGTACCCTCATCATGTTAGTTCAGTCATTTATAATTACAAATGTCAGTGTGATGATGAATATATTAGCAGAATTAATCAGAGGTTGGAAACTGAGATTGATCAACACATACCAACCATCTGTTTCGTGTAGTATAAAAATTTGTATATACTTGTTAGTACTTCCACTTCTGCAATAGTAGAAAACTTAAATAATCCAACTTGTGCCTGATCTTTTACCAGAGATTTTTTCACATTAGTCAGCTGAGCACATGTGGATTATCATCTGAGCTATTTATATTAAGTCTAAGCAGCCTTCCCTCAGTAAGCAGAAGTAATGACTGCTATGTCTAAATGTATTCTGTCTGTGATTTTATATTGCTGATTCTCTTTAGTTCTTCTTTTTTAGTCATTGTGTGCATATTTATATGTTTTGTCCTCGATTGGCCCTGAGGAACAAAGAGCAATAACCAGTTAAACTTTTTTTTTTCTTTTTTGTGATATTTTTCAATCCATCATTTTATGGTGAGTAATTTTTGGAGTCTTATCCTTGCTCTCCCCACCCCAACTTTTGTTTTATATGTTTTTTTGTATATATTTATATATACTTTTAAAATGTCTGTTTTAAAGCTTTAACCATTATGATAAATCATATTTTAAAATGTTGCATAGGAAATTTTTTTTAATCATTTCACCCTAAGTAAGGCAATAAAGCCACTAAGATGCAAGTGGTTACCGTGTGAGAGAATATGAGAAAAAGAAAACATTATTAAGGTGAGAGAATAATAGAAGAACAGGAATTAATAAGACTGAAAATAATGATTGACATTGCATTTAAATTTTTGAAGATCAAAGTTGATTGGGAAGCAAGAAGCCAAAAGAGAGTTCCATAAGTGAAAAGAACAAGAGAAGAAACTGTTAGCATAGAACTTATGGTTACATCTAGCTAGTTCAAGTGTAAAATGATGAGACCTAACTGCCAATCTAGTATGTGCTTAAATTCATAAAGACTACGTAACATAGGGGAAAGTTAATCCAAACAATTACCATGAAAGTATTTATAGAAAAGACACAATGAAACTATGTTACAGCAGTGAGAAAGTCATTGAAGCTGAGACACCAGATCAGGAATGATAAAATTGGAAATTCTTCTTTGTATCTTATCAAGAATCTCTGAATACATAGCAGACCAGATGTGGCAGCAATATTCAATGCCTGGATAAATGTTAGACTTGTAAATGTGTAACATAGATTCTGGCAAGAAAAATTGTCTAGCTCAACACAATGAACCAACTTTCTTATAAATAAATAAATACCATATATACCAGATATATAAATAAATACCATATATACGAGTATAGTACAAATTTTTATAATCAGTTATTTCACTCAAAAAATAGGTTGCACTATACACAAGTAATTTTTTGAAGTGGTTAAAATCATACAGGTATTAGGTTGGTGCAAAAATAATGACGTAATAATGTCGTTTTTTGACATATTTTTTAACGTCAAAAAACGACATTATTACGTCATTATTTTTGCACCAACCTAATAAATTTTTCATGCATTTTCAGTGATCATAACCTACCTGGTAGGCCTACCTTTCTTAACAGTACAGGTAAGCTACTTTATTGGAAAGGCAATGCCTCAGTGGTGTAAACACATGTGAAATGAAGATGAATGCAAATGAGATAGGAAAAAATTTATTAATACTTCATTTTATATTTATATAAGGTATTTGTGGATTTTAAGTGGCATATATAGTGGATGAGGTTTTGCTTTTGATATAGTGACAAAGGGGAGAAACTTAAGCTACGTAGGAGACAGGCCCAGGGTAAAGGAGCTACCAGAGGCAGGCATGAATGAAAACAAAAATATGGTATCTAAATCTTCATGTCAGATATTTTACAGTACGCTCTTGTGCAAATTAATTAAAACAACTGTTTTAGTTTCCTTTTTTCACCATACTGTCAGTTTTAGACCCACTGGAGTGACAGTGTGTCATAGATTTCTATTTTTTCTACAGATTAGGTAATTTGCAGTGGTGTACAGTAATATGAATCTAAGTGTATGATGAAATTTGTTTGGACTTGAAAAATATTGCATTATCCATGATTGCATAAGATTTTTATCATGCCCAGACACTATTGTCTCGATTGTCAATTAGTTATACTATGGCCATTGTCTGTGTTGAGATGTTGAGTGTTTCTGTGTGCGTGTATTGAAATAAGAACAAACACATATGTAGGGAAAAATACTGGTATATTCGAAGAGGTATTTACAACAGAGTGATTAGTAGTCAAACGAACGCAGGTTAGTCAGTCACAATAAGAAAGAGTGTAAAGTCCAACTGTAGAGAGACGGAAGTGTGATGGTCACCTGATCCTTTTTCAGAGCTCTATAGAACTGTCCTATTAGTAGTAGAGAGATCAGTCTATTCTGATGAGAAGGTGTGTGCGCCCCAACAGTCTGTAATAGACGTTACTCCAAGGAAGCGTATGAAAACTGTAACACTGCATGAATACACGGACAAGCCTTACCAGTAAGCAAATCAAAGTACTATAGAATGGCCGAGAAATTCTCCTGATTTAAATCCAATCAAGCATCTGTGGTCAATCTGCAAGGAATGACTTTGTAGAATAGACATATGAAGTACTTATATGTGCACTGGGTCATGTTTCATTGGGAAAATATGGAAAAAAATTAAATGATAATGGAATTATTCATTTTGTTTCAATTAATTTGCACAGGGATGTAATTGTTTTTATCACACCATTTTGGGGTAAATTTGTACAAAAAAGAATGAAGACCATTTATTTGCTATAATGTCAAGGATGATGCTCAGTACTGCAATATTTGATTATAGCAAGTCTACTAATATTGATCAGAATCTGCAGTCACATTATACATGAGCTTTATGAAGAAATCATGTTTTTCATAAAAAACTC
Organism: Acanthosepion lycidas; assembly: GCA_963932145.1. Taxonomy (NCBI): domain Eukaryota; kingdom Metazoa; phylum Mollusca; class Cephalopoda; order Sepiida; family Sepiidae; genus Acanthosepion; species Acanthosepion lycidas. The sequence goes on from OZ010599.1 coordinate 10,230,922, forward strand.
AGGGGTTGCACTAGAAGTGAAGTAGGTGTATATATGTGTATACATGGTAACTACCAAATTTTAAAACTTATTGAACTGCTTTAATTAGTACAATTTTTCTAATAGCATTTTATGGTATCTCTCTTATGGTAAATCTCTCAGACAATAGAATATACTACATAGTGCAATAAACTAAAAGAAAGAGACTGGGTGCCATTGCTAGTATACCATGAATTGATATGAAACATTTAAAATTCTTTTCCTGTAATGTTGTACTATGTACCATAATATACAAGGTCTGTTTGAAAAGTAACAGGACTGATGACACAAACAATTTATTTCAATTCCAAAGAACAAACTACATGGTTTCCCCTTCAAAGGAATCCTTCTCGAGTCTAATGTACTTTTCCATCCTTCTCTGCCATGCTTTTGTGCACTGCTGGAAGGATTATTCTTGGATACCCCTCAGCTCTGTCATTACAGCCCTCTTGATGGCCACAAACACCTTCAAAACAGGTCCCCTTGATGATCTCCTTGAGCTTGTGGAAAAGAAAAAAGTTACACAAAGAATGATCAGGGGAATTTTCTAGTCCGCCAGTGTTCTTCTCAGCCAGGAACTGCCAGATACTCAAGGTGTTGTGAGCAGGTAGTGATGAAGCAGCCATGATTGGTCCTGCCACAACTCTCATCTCTTCTCGAGTACTGAGTGAAACAAACCCTGTGGGATCTCTTTGTAGACTGGCTGATTGATCAAGGGTGTTACTTTGAAGGGGAAACCCTGTAGTTTGTTGTTTGAAAATTAAATAAATTGTTTGTGGAATCAGTCTCATTACTTTTCAGACAGGAAAATATTGTTATTGATGTCAACATCTGTTTTTAATTTTAATGTTAAATATTCATTAAATTTTAAAAACTTTAAAAATAGTTTCCCTTTTCCTGATATTTTTTTTCATGACTTCAAATAACATTTTATATTTAACTAACTGTTGTGACCAAGTAAATGGTTAAGTAATAACAAAAACCAGGTTTGCAGATATATCGATTATTAAACAGTAAGTACACCAGAAGAGTATTATATGACTAGTGAGAGTATATTGAATGAACCAACGCTCAATCTATTCACATTTCCCTGTTCCCCAAACCTTGTCTCTAACTAAACTTATAGTAGGGGGAAGAGTCTAACTAGTGAGAGCATATCGAATGAACCAACGCTCAATCTATTCACAGTTCCCTGTTCCCTGAACCTTCTCTCCTACTAAACTTATAGTAGGCGGAAGAGTCTAACATAGACCCTTTAGAGGGAGGACATCACAACACTAACAAAAGGTTGCATTGAATATTATCATTGTTTTGCCTTTGCTTTATATATT